>JASXTE010000005.1:35778202-36283202 GCA_030280995.1 Hemileia vastatrix | reverse complement strand
CCTCCATTGC
Organism: Hemileia vastatrix; assembly: GCA_030280995.1. Classification (NCBI taxonomy): domain Eukaryota; kingdom Fungi; phylum Basidiomycota; class Pucciniomycetes; order Pucciniales; family Zaghouaniaceae; genus Hemileia; species Hemileia vastatrix. The sequence continues at coordinate 36,283,192 of JASXTE010000005.1, read as the reverse complement.
TTCCTCCTGTCCCTTGCTTCCCCTTTGGCCGCTTCTGAAAGTCATTGCACTGTGTGGGGAGAATAGAGTCTTTTTTTCAGGTTCCTTCCTTTCTTTTCTGTTTTCCGTTTCTGCTAATACTGCTTACTCTAACCACAGCAGCTCACAATTGTGTCCCTTATAGTTTTAGCACACGCTTTGTTGTAGTTACTTGTTGATTGTAAGGTGCACAGTTGCTGATTGACCTGTGTTTAGGTATGTTTTATTCTTGAAATACATCCAAATCTTTTTCTCTCTATTCTCTTTTTTCCCTCTATTGCTTACACCTGTCCCTTGCTTCCCCTTTGGCCGCTTCTGAAAGTCATTGCACTGTGTGGGGAGAATAGAGTCTTTTGTTCAGGTTCTTTCCTTTCTTTTCTGTTTTCCTTTTCTGCTAATACTGCTTACTCTAACCACAGCAGCTCACAATTTTGTCCCTTATAGTTTTAGCACACGCTTTGTTGTAGTTACTTGTTGATTGTAAGGTGCACAGTTGCTGATTGACCTGTGTTTAGGTATGTTTTATTCTTGAAATACATCCAAATCTTTTTCTCTCTATTCTCTTTTTTCCCTCTATTGCTTACACCTGTCCCTTGCTTCCCCTTTGGCCGCTTCTGACAGTCATTTCACTGTGTGGGGAGAATAGAGTCTTTAGTTCAGTTTTAGCACACACTTTGTTGCAGTTACTTGTTGATTGTAAGGTGCACAGTTGCTGATTGACCTGTGTTTAGCTTTTCCCTGTGCTAAAACTTCTTCAGGTTATGGGCCCAGTTGCCTAAAGCACCTCCTTCAAGTATATTCACAACAAAACCGCTTACTGAACAATAAAACAGCCTTTCTCTCAGATTTTGGATCACTCCTCACTCCACATCTCTCATTCTCTAAATCTCCTGCTATTGACTCGGCGTAATCATAGCCTCTAACCAGGACTCCAGTAGATCAATGATTCCTCTTCTTACTGATGACTCCTATGACACTTGGGAAAGCACCATGCGCCTTCACTTTGAAGTTCTGGACCTCTTTGGCTTGGTTTCTGGAAAAGTTCTTGCTCCTCTTCCCATTAATGATGGTTTTTCCTGCAGATACTGAAACCAAATCTGAACTTGTACAATGGATCAGAAATGACACCAGGTGTAAATATGAAATTATTACCAGAGTTGATGAATCAAACAAGAAACTGGTGCATACATGTCCTACTGCTCACGCCATGTGGACAGCATTGGCAGGCAGACATGCCAGTAATCAAGTTGGGTCAAGAATCTCTCATTTCTTATCCATGGTTACTCTCTCTCTTTCTGATGGAGGAGACTTCAAAGCTCATGTGGATGCTTTCAAAAGAATTAACTTTCATATGATCCGCTCTGGGCTTATTATTTCTAAGGAAGTCCTTATTTATCTCTTCTTTGCTACTCTTTCCCCTTCCTTTAAACATTGGCATGGTCTTCTTACCAGAGACAGACAAGAGATTGACAATATGCACCTGGATGATGTTTTATCTTCTTTTCTGGATTATGCTTCTGATGAAAAAGTGGTTGATGATTTTCATAATGTTATGTCAACTGCAAATGCTCATTCTGCATCTCACAAATCTTCAAAATTATCCAAATCCAAAGCACGTAGCAAACTATCCTGCTCTGTTCATGGCCAAAATGTTGGACATGATGACAACCACTGTTCTGTGCAACATCCTGAACTCCGTCCTCCCAAGAAAAATCAAGCCAACGCTGTTTCCTATTCTTCTTCCAAGAATGACACTGTTAAACCTGAAACAGGTACTCCAAAAGAAGAATCATCTGCACCTACAGCCAATTCTGCCTTTTTTTTTTCCTTCTGACAAACATTTTATTTTTGGAGCCATTGCCCATCCCTCTGATAAAGAAGATCCCATTATCATTACCAATGTTTCTGCATCCATGGCTGTTCACTCAGCCAATCTTCCTCCAATTATTGATTCTGGTGCCAGTTACCACATGTTTAATAACAGAGACAGTTTCATTACCTTTCAGCCAACTAATTTTTGAATTCAACTTGCTGGAGTAGGCAAATCCATTTTTGTGACTGGCCAAGGAACAGTTTTTGCATCAGGAGGCCTTGAAGAAAAAGTCTACTTCTCTGACGCATTGTATGTTCCTGATCTTGGCAGGAATCTTATCTCTCTTGGATGTCTGTGGAGAACTGGTTGTCTTCTCATTCCTGCTCCCACTAATCCTATTTTAAACTTTGTCATCACATGCAATGGAAAGAACTATATGGAAGGAGTTATTTACAATTCCTTGTTTGAAGTTTCTATCATTTCAAAAGGCATGTCTCTCTCTGCATCATCCGCCCTCACTGCCAAATCTTCAACACAGTCTCTAACTCTTTGGAACAATAGACTAGGACATCCTCATGCCCCATACATTCAAAAACTCTTCAATGGATTGGCTTCTGATGTATCTAGCTCTAGTTTGTCTGACTCTGAAATGAATTTCTGTGAACTGTGTGTTTTGGGTAAACAAACCCAGGCTTCCTTTTCTGGTCATTTTCCTTCTTCCAAAAGCCCTCTTGAAGTTGTATGCACAGATTTATCTGGAAAAATTCAGCCTCCTTCCTTTGATGGTTCACAGTATTATCTTAAGTTCACATATCAGGCCACTTCATACTGTCATGTTTATCTCATTTCATCCAAAGCCCAAGTATTTAAGTATTTTCTAGAATATAAGGTGTCAGTTGAGTTGCAAACTGGTTTTAAGATCAAGAAGTTAGTTTGTGATGGTGGTGGTGAATATATTAATGCTGTTCTTACCAACTTCCTTAAACAACATGGGATTTCCCTTCAAGTGACAGCCCCTTACACTCCTCAACAAAATCCAATTTCTGAGAGAGGAAACTGTATCACTACAGAAAAATCCAAAACAATGATGTTCCACTCAAATGCTCCAATTGAACTTTGGTCTGAAGCAGTCAAAACTGCAGTTTATCTTGAAAACAGGTTACCAACCCGAGCTCTTCTCAATAAATTAACTCCCTTTGAAGCCTGGAATAAATCCAAACCCAAAATTTCACATCTTAAAGTCTTTGGTTGTGCATGCTATGCTTTCCTTGACAAACTTCAACATCCTGGAAAGTTCTCATCCAATGCCGGGAAGTGTGCCATGTTAGGATATAAAGAAGGAACAACAAATTACCGTGTTTGGGACTTGAAACTCAAGAAAGTAGTTATTGCCAAATCTGTAGCATTCAATGAATTCTTTTTTCCTTTCATATCATCAATTTCCAAGCGTTTTCAATGGTCACAACTCCTAAAACAAGTTCCTGAGATACACAACAACACCCAATCCTTGTCAACTCCTGGTGTTCCCATTCATCCTGCTTCCTCTTCATCATCTAAATCCTACACTTCACCACCTTCCTCAGAAAACAATTCTAATGATTCCAATTCTGAAATAGCTTCCTCCTACTTACCATCTGAACCTCACATGTCTGGCACACTGTCAAATTCAACACCCTGTCCTTCACCTGGTCATTTAACAAGATTGCGATTAACCAATGCTAATTTAGTCCCAGATGAAGAAGTTTCCAGTCAATCTGACCCATCATATTCATCATTTGAACCTGATAATCCAGCAGATCCCAATTATGTTCCACCCTCAGTTTCTTCTCCTGACTCAGATATCTCATCAGATGAAACCTCCACTCCTGAACATTTGCGTCAAATTTATTATGACAACTATCAAAATGATTTTAACTCTGATTCCCCTGATCCTCTTGGTTTATTTGCAGAAAAATGCTTTTGCCTTCTCATTGGAAGCTCCCTTATTAGTTCATGAAATTCCCGAACCTCAGTGTTATAAGCAAGCAGTCTATTCTAAATACTCAGAAGAATGGGCAGAGGCTGTGAAACATGAACATCAAGCACTTCAGCGCTGTAACACTTGGAAACTTGTTCCCAGGACTGAAAAAGCTAATGTAAAAGGTTGTAGGTGGGTCTTCAGGGTTATACCCAACGCTGATGGTGGTGTTTTGAAATTCAAAGCCCGTTGTGTAGCAAAAGGATATGCACAAATCCTTGGAATAGATTTTCATGAAACCTTTTCTCCAACTGGTCGAATCACCTCCCTTAGAACCATTCTCTCACTTGCAGCTCACTTTGAGTGGGATGTTCATCAAATGGATGTGGTGGCTGCCTTTCTTCAGGGAAATCTCAATGAAGTTGTCTACATGGAGAAGCCTGAAGGTACTTTAACTGCTGCTGGAAATGAGGGTCAAGTTTGTTAACTCTTGTGTTCTCTTTATGGCATAAAACAAGCTCCTTTCTGCTGGAATTCACGGTATCAATGAGTATTTGTGCAAACTCAACTTCACTCCTCTTAAATGTGACCAGTGTGTGTATGTTTGGAGACATAAATCACAACTCTGTATTATTTACCTGCATGTTGATGACATGGTTCTTACTGGCAATCACTTTCTCTGGTTCAAAGACAAAATTAAAACTGAATTTGAAATGGATGATCTTGGTTTAGCCACTTGGATTTTGGGAATGCGCCTCACCAGAAATAGACCAGCACATACTCTTTCTCTCTCACAAGATTCTTATGCTGAAAAAATGTTCTTTCTAACTGGAAGATGGCCAATTGCAATCCCTGCCACACTCCTTTATCTCCAAATGATTATCCTGTTAAATCCACTGATGAAGAAATTGCTGAATTCAATGCTCTCAAGATCAACTACCGCTCTGAAATTGGTGCTCTCAATTATTTGTCTGTTTCAACAAGACCAGATCATTCTTTTTCAGTTGGTGCACTATCTCAACACTTAATTGAGCCAGGAATTAAAAAAAATTGGGCAGCTGTCAAACACACCTTCAGATATCTATGTGCTACTTCATCATCATCTCTCACTTTGGGTGTAAAAGGTCCCATTCCCAATCATTCCCTCTCTTTGTCCTCTCATTTATTCATACACAGATTATGCTGGAGATCCTGACACTAGGAACTCAACTGGAGGGTATGTTGTTATGCTAAATAGAGGAGCTGTTTCCTGGAGTTCTAAGAAGCAACAAGTTGTCACCATCTCTAGTACTGAAGCTGAATTTAGAGGTATTGTTGATGCGGGATGTGAAGCAATCTGGATGACAAAAACTTCTCACTTCTTTCCAACATTTCCAAGTCTCCTTCACCCTTAATCCTTTCAGATAATGCTATCTCAATCTCACAATGAAAAAAAATTCACTTAGATACTGTCAAAGATCCAAACATGTTGATACTCAACTTTAGTGGATAACTGAAACTCTCAACAACAATCATTTTCAACTTCAACATATCTCCACTGAGCACATGATTACTGATCTCCTCACAAAATCATTGGGAAAAGTCAAGCTGAATCATTTGCTCAAACTCATGGGTCTAGTATTAAAGGGGTGTGTAGAAATTTCTACATCTAATACCTGACCCATATCTTCTCCAGCTCTTCTCCTTCTTTTCCTGCTCATTTTGACCAAGGAATCACAGAGATACAAGCTCAAATGTCAAGGACAACTGTTCTTTCTCACCCAGAGTTGTATTCCTCAACCTGGACCTCAAGGAAGTGCTTTCACACCTGGAATGTCAAACTGTCACAGTGTAGGAACTGCCTCCTTGACTATTTCCCCTTGTTTCTGTATTTTTTTGCTCTTGTTCTCATGTTAAGGGAACTACTTCCTGGGCTATTCTTTCCCTCAAATACCTTATTTTCCTTTTGTTCTCATAGTAAGGAGCTGTCTCCTTGACTACTTTCCCTTGTTCCTGTATTGTAATTGAGTAGTCTCTGTCAACGGCAAGTAGTTTTATGTTGTATCGGATGGTGGACTTTGTCATCTAACCAAGCCTCTGTTTGCTGTTTCTGTTTTCCCCATCCAAATCTTTTTCTCTCTATTCTCTTTGTTCCCTCCATTGCTTCCTCCTGTCCCTTGCTTCCCCTTTGGCTGCTTATGACAGTCATTGCACTGTGTGGGGATAATAGAATCTTTTGTTCAGTTTTATCACACGCTTTGTTGCAGTTACTTGTTGATTGTAAGGTGCACAGTTGCTGATTGACCTGTGTTTAGCTTTTCCCTGTGCTAAAACTTCTTCACCCAGTATTATGTTTGTATTCAATAAAACAAGGTACCTTGTCATCATTTAAAGATAAAATCCAAAATCCAAAGTTCAAATGAATCATTCTTTAAGATCCTAATCAAGTATATCAAATCCATCCTTATCAAGTTCATCACTAATCAGTAATTCATGATGAGTATGATACAATTCACTAACCACTATATATAGGGGCTGGCTTTGCTATCAAGTCCCCAACCTGAACTCATACTGAACTCTACTTGAACACCCACCTAAAACTGTTCTACTGAGTGGTGTTCTTCATCCCTGATTGTATGATTCCTTTGTCAATAGCTCAATGTGTGTTCAATCTGTGGTGAGTGAGGTTGGTTTCAAGGTTGCAGACTCACTAGTAAGTCCACCCCTTATATTATGTGCGGTGATTGATGATTAAAAAAATGGATAACATACCAAGATCTAATCCCACTTCACCTATCCTCTCTTTCCTTTCCCCCTTTAAATATAACTGCTAAAACTCACTTGAATACTATAATGATATGTTTTTGAAATCACCAGTCCCAGTCCCATTTCCATTTACTTACTTTCAATCTTTTAACCCTCTTCTTGATTTAGAGCTAGTGAGATACATCTTTTTTTTTAAAAAAAAAAAAAAAAAAAAAAAAAAAAAAAAAAAAAAACCCCTCCCCTCCCCCCCCCCCCCCCCCCCCCCCCCTCAATAAAATGGTGATCAACAACCATAAGTAAATCAACCTTTGAAACTTACCCTAACGTGATTAACTTTTTTTTTTTTCTAAATCCCTTCAACTTCAACTTCAACTTCAACTTCAACTTCAACTTCAACTTCAACTTCTTTTCTTTTTCTTTTCTTTTCTTTTTCTTTTCTTTTCTTTTCTTTTTCTTTTCTTTTCTTTTTCTTTTCTTTTCTTTTTCTTTTCTTTTCTTTTTCTTTTCTTTTCTTTTTCTTTTCTTTTTTTTTTTCTTTTCTTTTTTTTTTTCTTTTTTTTTTTTTTCTTTTTTTTTTTTTTTTTTTTTTTTTTTTTTTTTTTTTTCTTTTTTTTTTTTTTTTTTTTTTTTTTTTTTTTCTTTTCTTTTTCTTTTTTTTTTTTTTTTCTTTTTTTTTTTTTTTTTTCTTTTTTTTTTTTCTTTTTTTTTTTTTCTTTTTTTTTTTTTTTTTTTTTTTTTTTTTTTTTTTTTTCTTTTTTTTTTTTTTTTTTTTTTTTTTTTTTTCTTTTCTTTTTTTTTTTTTTTTTTTTTTTTTTTTTTTTTTTTTTTTTTTTTTTTTTTTTTTTTTTTTCTTTTCTTGTTCCAGATCAAGTTATCTTGGTCTACCATGTGATGAACTTTCACCACCACCATGAGGTTATTTAAAAGTACTCTTAAAGGGAATCTATTGACACTCATAAAATGGTTCTTCAACTACTCTATTATTATGATTTAACTTAAAACTCCCTTCCTTCCTTTTCCTCTATAATCTCATGTACCAAGTGTTGCTATGTATCTGTTAGTGATTCTTATCCCTCCAAGTGAATGTCCTGTAACAGAGTTATCAGCTCTAAGTCTTAAATTATCAGTCTTTACCTTCTTACTCACTCACAATAGTCAACATGGTCACACATGTTCCAAGTCAAATTTTAATCAAAAACATTCCAATAGAAGTATCAAAAAAATTTTAAAAAAGAGTTGAAGAAAAATCATTACAAGTGTGAATGAATTCACTAACTTTGACTTCCCCTCTCTCTCACTCTCTTTCTCTCTTCTACATCAACAACAAACCAATATGAAACCACATTTAAAAAAATAAAAATAAATAAAAAATGTCTTTTGTAAACTTTCACACATACACACACATTCATCTCCTTCCTCCGCCTTCTCAAACTCCTAATAACCTCACCTTCCCTATCAACACACACACACACACAGAGACACACATGAAACATCCAAATATAGTTATTTTCCTCAAACTCCCCCTTCCCCTCCTCACAAAAAACCAATCATAAACATCACCAGGGCTGCTTATATCTACCTTACATACTCACATGCATAGACCATTCCCTTCCCCTCACCCCTACTTATTTATCCATCTATCTATATACATATACACATATCTAGCTAGCTAGCTACCTATATATATATATATATATATAAACCTAAAAGAAAGAGGGGTGATCATCATCACAATAAAAGAAACTCCAACCAAATCTCTCACACACAACCCATCCAACCCAGCACCTCCTCCTCCCCCCCTCCCCCCTCCTCCCCCCCCCCCCCCCCCAAAAAAAAAAAAAAAAAAAAAAAAAAGTACTACACCCACCAACCAAAATGACTTTTCAACAACATCACAAAAACCCACACCATATACACCCACCCACATATCTGCCTACCTACCTACCTACCTACCCAACCATGAAAAAAAGAGTGTACCTACAATACCCTTCCTTCTTCTCACCAACCAGAAATCCTCCAAATACACCTCCACCCACTTCCAACAAACCAGATCACCAGAGCGCCAGATAAAGCCAACAAGACAACTACCTCTACAAACTCTACAACTTTATCATAAAGAGGATGTGAACTCGATTCCAAGTCTGATTCGATTTGAATTGAAGTAATCGAGCGATCACGTAAGCCAATGAGTGAGTAAGGAAGCTTGAGACTCTATTCTACTCCTCATTCAAACGGAAATGTTTTCAGATTATCGATCGGGAGCGATATAGAAAGGAAGACCGCGGGCGAGAGAGAGAAAGAGAGAGAGAGAGAGAGAGAGAGAGAGAGAGAGAGAGAGAGAGAGAGAGAAATGATACTAAGAAGGTAGATGTAGATAGACACAACCTAGCCTAAAGCACGGATTTAAAAATACTCCATGTGTGCTATCAAGAAGTGATTTACTCCATATTGCCTATCTGATCTGAGTGAGTCCGTTATATAGATATTGAGTAGAGGATGGATGAATGGCGGTTGGCTGGCTGGATGAATGGTTGGTTGGATTGTAGTAGGAGAAAGGGTTAAAATAATAGATAAAAGAACACACACACACACACACACACAAAAAAAAAAAAAAAAGAAGAAAAAAAAAGACGTAGACACATCGATATCAAAAAAATAACATTTTCTCAAAGTGTATGAGGATTTCGGGGGACAAAAAAAAATAAAGTAAAAATTAAAAAAAAAAAAAAAAAAAATCCGATTCTTTTAAAAATCAGTAATAGAGCTACTTTGCATTGAAAACAAGCTTCTCGTATCATCGTCAAGCATACTGTGACTACCAAGCCCACCAACCGATACAGTATAATCTGATCTTCCTGAAGTAGAACCACTACGAGCTCGACCGCTTAATAAACGATCAGCTTGTGAATCAGTTAGACTTCTATCAGTTCCAGCTATCGAACTTGTATCGTCTCCGCCACCTCCAACACTACTCATTCCGCCACCACCACCACCACCACCACCTCGTACATCCTGTGAAATCATGGAAGGAGCATAGCTGCTAGCAGGTGGACCTAAACCGATCCTTTTCGTACCATTACTATAAGCGGGACCTCGAGAGATGGGGATATTAAATGGAGGTAATCCAGAAGCGTAAGTAGCTTGAGACCGAACAGATTGAACATCTGAGGGAATAGAGAATGAGTCGTGAGTTTTATAAAATGGATGGTCATATCTAGTGGGGGCGCCTGTCCTCACTAACAAAAAATAAAATAAAATAAAATAAAAAAATAATGAGCAAAATGATTACAACACAACAAGCTACAAGGAGATAAAACTCTTGGGTTGAGAATAATCAAGAATCACACTCACTGCTACTAGGGGGCATGTTGCTCAAAGCTTCTCTGGCGCTCGTTTCAAATCGATTCATGTGATCACTTCTATTTAATGGTGTTCTGGGTTTAGAAAGTTGGATCACACTAGTTTGTAAATTATTCAAGGGTCCTTCTACTAAACAACCTTTTTCTTTGTAACTCATCAATAGATGATGCCACAAGGCATGCTGAATGTTAATCATGTCAAGCAAAAGATAAAACAGAATCATCAGATTGGGTGGTGAAAAAAAAAAAAAAGAAAAAGAAAAAGAAAAAGAAAAAGGTGAATTGAATTGAATTGAATTAATAACAACAACAACTACTACTACTACTACTACTACTACTACTACTACTACTACTACTACTATTACTATTACTTTTACTAATACTGACTCTACTTAAAATTTTAGGATTTCCCAAGACTACGACGCCATACTTTGCTCTAGTGAGTGCAACATTTAATCGCCTAGGGTCGTTCAAAAATCCGATTCCTTGGTTATCATTACTTCTCACACAACTTAAAATGATGTAATCTTTTTCTCGTCCTTGAAATGCATCCACACTAGCAACTTCGATTTCTTTGTAAAGTTCTTTCTTGAGTGTGCCACTAGTTTGCATGTAACTGACAATATAAGAACGTTGACCTTCATAAGGAGTGACGATTCCGATTTGACTTGGTAATACACCTGCCTTGAAGAATCTAGTGATAATTTTTTCAGCGTTTGAAGCTTCCATTCGATTCAAGTAGGAAGTACCCGAGCTAGAAATTTCCTCTTGCCCTAAATTACAATGAAAATACATGGGTGTAGCTGGTTGAGGCCAAGGAAAGTCAACATTTTTCTTGATTCTTTCGGGGGCTGTGACACCATTTTGGAGAGAGCCTTCATAAAACATATTGGAAGGAAATTCCGATAGACAAGGATGCATTCGATACTGAACCTGAAGTCGGATAGGACGGTTGTTGAGTAAGACCAACCTTTCAAACATTGACTGAGTTAGACCAGCTCGAGCTGCTTTTTTATTCATAATAGTAGGTCCTAATTGCTGATGATCGCCCACCATGACGACTTGTTTGACTCCTAACGTTAAAGGAATCATGCACTCGGGCTCGGTCTGAGGCATCAATGATGATGATGATGATGATGATCAATTTTGGAGAAATGAATATTATATATATATATATATATATATATATATATATATATATGGTAGAAAGAGAGATAAAGAGATAGTAGACTAACGGCTTGAGTGGCTTCATCAATCAACACTGTTCTAAATTTCATTTTTCCTAAACGAGGATCACCAGCACCAACACAAGTACACAAGATCACATCAGCAGCAGCTAAAATTTCTCTTTCACACAATCTGGTGAGTGCTTTATATCTCCTTTCATCAGTGCTACTTAGTTCGCCTTGCTCTTGTTTCAATTGGATTAGTTTTTGCAAGTCAGGATGAGTGTCATTATTTGCGACTTGTTGATGTAAACTTAGGTGTTGAACAGAGCTATCTAGTGCTTCTCTTGATTTAGCTTGAACTCGAACGACTTTTAAACCGGTGATGTGAATTTTTTCAGTTAGTTGGTCCACCGCCACATTGGAAGGTGCACAAACTAAAACTTGACCTGGATTCATTTTACTCAAATGATAAACAATTGAAGCAGAGGTGACTGTTTTACCAGTTCCAGGAGGCCCTTGAATAAGACTAAGAGGTTTTTGTAAGACACTTTTGACTGCAAACATTTGAGAATGGTTCAGTTCGGGTAAATTCGGAGCGGAAACTCTGTAAAAGTTGCAGACACACACACACACACATATATATATATATATATATATATATATGTATAAAAAAAAAAACATGTATACATGAATACAACATTTTTATCATATTATATACATATGTTGAGTATAAAAAAAAAAAAAACCTTTTTGGAAGTTGTGTTCGAAGTACTTGAGGAACTTGTGCCTCATGACCCATTAATTTGTGATAAATATATCCACTCACACTGTGTTCATCGACAGCAAAAGTTTTCATGGCTAATTGCATGCGGTCAAAAGAAGTGGACTTCCAAACAAAATCGACAGAAAAGTTGACTGTTACTTCATGTGGTACACCATCATTGCGACGTAATTCAAGAGCCACTTCATCTGACTGACCTATAATAGATGTATGTGAAGAAATAAGATGAGTGATAATTATTATATAAGCAAGCAACGCAAGAAATGAAGAGAGACAAACTGTTTGGAACTTTGATGACATGCCCAAGACCTTCCCAAGGCCGTTGTGACTCGCCTCCATAACGAAGACGAAGTTCATCACCTACCGCTAAACGGACTTCACCACTTTCTAATTTAGGAAGATAAAAGTAGGCGATTCTGAGAGAAATGGCAGGATTCCAAGTTATTCATGATGAGTCCAATAGAATAGAATAGAATAGAATAGAATAGAATAGAATAGAATATACTATAGTATAATAAGAGTGTGATGATGTGAGATTGACCGACTAATCAATCAACCCATTATCGACATACCTTTTTTGATTTAATCCCAGATCCCAACGAACAGTTACATCATTTTGAGTGAGACTTTCTTTTAATTTACGATCATAATCGCTTTCGATTTTAACCAAAGGACCGAAAATGTTTTGATACTGATAGGCATCTTCATACCTTAATAAGATAGGTTGAGGTTCACCTTCACCAGTACTACCGTCGACGGCTTCACGTTCTAAATCATTGACGGTCGCTTCAGAGTTTTCTTTCCACCTTTCTTCTAAACGACTCATTTCACGAAACCCGATAGGTTTTGATCTTAAGACTTCACTTTCATCGGGGACTTTGACGAGCCAAGATAAAAACTGACGATTTTCGATCAAGGGAGACCACTGAGAGGTATCCCAAACGAGATCGGTTTTAGAAGAAGGGGTAGCGCCACAAGGTTGACGACACAATAAGACGACGACGGTATCGGATTTAGCAGGAATGAAGCCTAAAGTGAAGACGTTTTTTGAACCACAATGATAACACTCGGGTGTAGTTTCACCCAACGGACTATCGGCATGAAGGGTGACTTCCTTATGTTTTGCGCGTACGAGATGATTGACGATATGAGAGCCAGTGTTATGAGCACTACCACTTCCGACGCCATGAGAATTGCAGAACCATTTCAGACAGATGAGACATCGTACGACGGAGGAAGGAGAGTGTATGCCGCAGTATGAACAAGCATGAGGAGGTAGTTGACTGGATAGATCGTCCAACAAGACATCATCAAAGTCAGGTTCGTCCAAGTTGGGATGATTGTTATTGTTGTTATTGTTGTTGTTGGTTGTGTTGTTATTGTTGTTGTTATGGTTGTTGGTTGTGTTGTTGTTGTTATTGTTATTGATATTATTATTATTATTATTATTGATATGATGATATTGTTGTTGCTGAGTCGATAGAGATACAAGGTCGTCTTCCTCATGAGAAGGATTGTAAGAATATTCGCTGGCGCCTTGGAGATGCGCAAAGTGTTCCATCTTCACTGTCACTCACTCGCTCACTGCCACTCACTCACTCACTCACTCACTCACTCACTCAGCCGCCTCAACATATTGCATACTGCAGACTCCATATTGCATACTCATCACATGCTGCTCGCAATCTCCCGCTCTCCAATCACGTGGCCGTCGTCCGCCTGGGTTTTTTCTCTTTCCCTTCCTTTCCCTCTTCCTCTTCCCCATCGCACCATCACTTCCTTCCCCAACACCAACACTCGCACACTGCTCCGGTTCGCCGCATCCTCCGCAATACGTCGATTCTCAAAATTCACAAACGCACATCGTGACGACCCTACCACCACCACCGACTTCATCCCACTCCCACTCACCCCTAGTCTCATAAAATACTCTCGAATCACCCTCTCATCCGCCTCCGCTGGAAGCGATGACATGAATAATGTCACTATCGTCTCGTCTTCCGGTGGCGTCAGTCCTACCGTGCTGGCATGGCTTCCTAGAATCTTACGTGCAACCGGGTCGTGACGACCATGATCTGCATCCACCCCTCCTCTTCTGTCAAGATCACTCTCAAAATTCATAAAAATATCATTATAAAACTCACATCGATCCTGAATGTTTTGTTTACTCAGTTCGTTTTCAACTGGCAGCTCGTGTCGGTAGGGACATGCATCCCCTCGAGCGCATTCACCTTTGGCGTAAAATGAGCATATATGAGGTCGGTTCCGTTTCTATGTGTGGAGGGTGTTTGGAGAAGCGAGTCAAATATGTCAGATTCTTCATCATGAGTGATGGAATAATGAGTCAGCTTCACACATCGTCAGCACATGAGAAACTGACATAGTATGGATCAGTCCGTGCTAGACGCTTCAAGATGTCTTTGCTACCTTGTTCTTGGCGGTTGTAATCAATGGCCAAATGAGAAGATCCTTCAAGTTTTCCCTCCATCTACACACACAAACAAAGAACCATCATCCATTTCAATGCCTCTTCTTCTTCTTCTTCTTCTTCTATGATACTAACTCACATTTTGAGCATAGTATTCCCTATTAATGTGACTCGTCGGAGCTTTTTGCGTGATGCCAAGCGCAGTATCTCTGACTTGAGTCGGTAAACCAAATTGTAAATCCAATAAACATGTCTGACACACATTTTTCAATTTGGCACACGTTTGACAAATCTCGGTCTTCTTGTATCTCATGCCTGATCCTGGAAGCCATCGAAAGATAGTAAACGGTCGAGTACAGATCTTACATTCTTTTCCGAGTGATTGTTTTGACATTCTCAAGTATGGGTTATCTCCTAGGCATGTTTCACATAGGATAGGGAAATCGGATTCTTCGTGTCCCGCCTCTAAATGGATGAATGGATGGATGGATGGATACAAAAATAAAAATAAAAAAAACCAGTGAGAGAGAGAAGAACAAATAAATTTAGTCAGAGACATCACATGGTTTCCGACGTGGTAATAGAAATGAATAAATAAAAAGAAGAGAAGACTGACTGTTGAGATCGTCTGATGAAAGACAAAATAAATGTAAAGAAAAGCGAGTGAGTTGAGATGATAGATCTAAAACATAAAATGGTGAATGATTGACTGACGTTTGGGAGGCATTGAAATTGAAATGGAGAGTTGAAAATGAAAGTGAAGAACCAAACTTGATTGGAAAAAGTGATTTTGCATATCTCGTCACCATGCATGCATATCAATATATTTTGGTTCTCTCTCTCTTTCTTTTATTTCTTTCTTTCCATCTTGTTCGTTTTTCATCATGGCTGATAATCTCAATCCAACCCTTGCTCCTCAACAAACTCAACCTTCTCTTAGGATTCGTCTCAGTCATTATGAGAATACTCCTTCTCGTATGTTGCAATTCTTGGATATAGATCATCATCATCACCAAGAAGAGGAGGAGGAGGAGGAGGAGGAGGAGGAGCTTGAGAAAATTGATTCTTCTGAAGTGTTTGGTTTGTATATCTCATCTTTTTTTTTTTTTTTTTTTTTTTTAATTTTTAATTTTTTAATTCTCACTTCTTCCTTTCCTTTCCTTTGCTTTTTATTTTATTTTTGCTAGATCTCATACGCTCTATTTCTGATCCTGAACATCCACTGACTTTGGAACATCTTTCCGTTGTCTCAATCGATCAAATCACCGTTTCTTATCCTAATCATCTTACACATTATCCTCATATTCTCGTTTCGTTTACTCCTACCATCCCTCATTGTTCAATGGCCACTCTCATAGGTTCAACTTTTCTTTCCCCCCCCCCTCCCTCTCTCTCTCTCTCTCTCTCTCTCTCTCTCTCTTTCATTTAAAAAATTAATGTTCATATTCGATATAGGTCTTTCCCTTCGAGTTAGATTACTAAGATCTTTACCTCCTCAATTTAAAGTGGATATTAAAATTAAACCCGGAACTCATCAATCTGAACATTCAGTTAATAAACAATTAGCTGATAAAGAAAGAGTCGCTGCTGCTCTGGAAAATTCTCATTTACTTCAGGTTGTTCAACAGTGTTTGGCTACTTCTTATTTGAGAGGAAGTGATAGGAAGTGATGTTTTTCTTTTTATTTATTTGTATTATTAAGTAGATGGATAATGGGATGGAATTCAAAGAATCATTACACACACAAATATATATATATATATGTGTGTGTGTGTGTGTAATGAATCAAAATTCAGAGCAATCTTTTTCTTAAACAATAGAGACATCTCATTGACTGATAAATTGAAACTGGTTATGTATTTATTATCTTAGAAAAAGAGTCAATTTATGAAATGTATGATTAATTTATCTGTTGATATATGTAAAGATGAGAAGAAGTTTGATTTCAATATCATATAATTGTATATATATATATATTAAATAAATAAATGGTGTTATCTGATAATAGAAAAGCATTTGATCCATAGTTTCATCTCTGTTATTTAGTTGGTTAGTTACATCTTGGGGTGAGTGGGAAAGAAAAAGAGAGAGAGGAAGAGGAAGAGAGTGGGGGGGGGGGAAGGAGTCAATTGAAAATAATACCCCATACTGTGTGATTTTTACTTCTTTTGTTATATACTTTACACTTTCAAAAGCAAGACTTGTGCCAAACCTTTTAATCACTATCTTAAACTTAATCTTGATCCATTAGCACCTCCTACACACTATCAGTGTCAATGTCAGGCTAAGGTCAAGTACAAGGACGTGAACTAGCTTGAATGGTCAGTTGTCTAGAAGATTTTAATGGTTCTATATAATTATTGTCATAAAAATCCATTAAGTATTAAAATTTAACTCAATATAAGGGTCTCAGTCATGTTAATCTCACTTATTATAAATGGGTTATACAATCTTATTGTTAGTAGAACAATTGAAAATATAATTCAGATACTATTCAAAGACTTTTAAAAGTACTCATGAAATGTATTGTTATTGTAAGGGTTGGTTATATGTTTTAAATTGTAATGATTAAGAAGGTAGAAAATAAGACTAAAAACCCCCCTCCTTTAATACCCAATGACTCTCCAATATTTTTCCCTGATTTAACAATCCTATACATGGCCATTGAAGCCTCAATATAGCTAATACACTTTCCCCATCAACATAAGGAATCACCAATAACACAATTAAAATGATATCACCTACCAAAATCCTCTAGTAATAGGGATAATCCATCAAAATAAAAGAATAATCAAAAAAAAAAAAAAAAAAAAAAAAAAAAAAAAAAAACAAGAGAGGAGATGTGTGTCATACCATAAAATAAAAAGACTAAAAATTAAAAAGAAGACCACTAAAGATGACACCATATCAAGTAGGATTAACAGTACACATGAAGGGGCTAATTATTTAAAATTACTATGTGAAATCACCATCCAAAAAAATGACCATCAGTGACTTAGAAACCATTGAGAAACCCCCCCCCCCCAAAAAAAAAGGATGTGTGATATGGGGTAACTGAATGAAGTCTCTTGGAAGATACTAGCATGGCTAAATCCTTGACTAATTTAAGTAAATTTAAGCATGATTGTGAATTGATGGTACCAATCTAAAGGTTGTTAATGAAATTAGTGCATATAATTAAGAGTCATTGCATTTTTAATTAAACTAGGTCACTAAATAAGCACCTGTTGCCTATTTTAGTGTGGTTCCCAATAGTTGGGTGTATAATGTGGGGATCATGATAGTATGAGAAAGCTAACTTTTCTAAAAATGAAGCAATTTTATATGGGAGACATGCAGGTCATATCTGGCCAGTACATAAAAGCCATTTCACAGGAGAAAAAAAAAAAAAATGAGTGAACTAGACATCTAGTTGTTTTTTTTTTTTTTTTTTTTTTTTTTTTTTTTTTTTGTCCCTGTTCAAGCCCTGGTTGTGATTCTTCTTGATACCTTGGAGTGACCTTGGTTGAGCCATTCTCCCCTTTCATTGTCTATGAAAACCCACATTATTTCTTATCCACTTTCTCCAGTCTTTCTATTATCCCTTTAGTTGCTTATTGTAACATTGTTTTTCTTCCCCCTCTTTTTTTATTTTTTTTTCATTCCTCTCTCTCTCTTTCTCTTTCTTTTTTTCTTTTTTTTTTTTTTCCCCTCTAACTGCTTACCATTTTTCTTTCTTGGCTTGTTCTTTAGCACACAAAGCATTTTAACTACATATCTACTGACATCTTTACAATATGAGGATTCATTCCATTTGGAAAAAAAATAAAAATAAAAATAAAAATAAAAAAAAATAAAAAAAAATAAAAAATAAATAAAAAAAAAAAAAAAAAAAGGCTTCTTAAAGCACAAAAAATGAAGAAACGATTTCAATTTTTCCTTTCATGTTGTATGTTTGAAATAATCTAAAAGACATAAATATGTGGTGAGAAAAAAAAAAAAAAAAAAAAAAAAAAAAAATGAACAATTTAAAAAGTGTCATGATTGAGAAAAAAAAAAAAAAAAAAAAAAAAAAAAAAAAAAGACAGATTACCCCACAGTTTTTATGATGTGTAGTAGGGGAAAATTATGTTATGTTTGCATGACAGGTTACAAAGTCCTACAAAAAGTTTTAACATAATCCAGCCTAGTCTGACACATTTGATTATTAAAGATAAATGAATGCAATAAAGTTAAAACCATTTACAGGACACTATGTCTTTTTTTTTTTTTTTTTTTTGGCACAAGAAGATCCCTACTCAAAGCACAAATGTGCAAAAACAACACCCCTCCCTTATGTATTGAAGAATAGGACAAAATGACTAGATCTAAATGGTCCAGTAATCAATGCAGTGACAGTCGCTCACCATTATGATGATGAAAAGTAACTGGAGTTGAAGCTGGTGTAAAGGAGCGTATAGCTTGAACAATATCAGCTTCAACTGAGACTCCATTATGTTAGCTAAGTGTTAAAAGCAATGCACATTTTTTTTCTCACTACTTGTCCGAATTTTTTATTCTCCAAAACTTTACTCAAAAGTGAAAATTGGCAAAGGAGAACAAACAATTTTACTTGCCAGATCTTAATTATGTAATATACAAATCAATATTGACTATCCTTTTTTTTTTTTTTTGATACTGTTGGTATAATCTTTTCAACAACAAATTAAGAATTAAGTAAACACTATTTTGTAAGTCCATTAGATGAATAAGCTAATATTTATAATTTCAAAACCAATGAGGTATTCAGATTGAAAATCTAAGTAAAATCGGCTAAGCTACAGCCATTTCAACCTGACATGCGATTTTCGCTAAGAAGTGCTATATCTAGCTCACATTTCAAGCTACAATCATAATTTCAAGATATAGAAAGCTTCATATAGCGATTCCGAATCCAATGAGCTATTCATACTTAAAATCAAATCAAAATTGGTCAAGTTATGACAATTAGTGAGATGTGGCACTTATTGAAAATCACATGTTATGTTGAAATGGCAATAACTTAGCCAATTTTACTTAGACTCTAAATCGGATTAGCTCGTTGGATTCGGAATCACTATATGAAGCTTTCTATATCTTGAAATTATGATTGTAGCTTGAAATGTGAGCTAGATATAGCACTTCTTAGCGAAAATCGCATGTCAGGTTGAAATGGCTATAACTTAGCCAATTTTACTTAGATTTTCAATCTGAATACCTCATTGGTCTTGAAATTATATATATTAACGTATATATCTAATGGAATTACAAAATAGTGTTTACTTAATTCTTAATTTGTTGTTGAAAAGATTATACCAACAGTATCAAAAAAAAAAAAAAGGATAGTCAATATTGATTTGTATATTGCATAATTAAGACCTGGCAAGTAAAATTGTTTGTTCTCCTTTGCCAATTTTCACTTTTGAGTACCGTTTTGGAGAATAAAAAATTTGGACAAGTAGTGAGAAAAATAATGTGCATTGCTTTTAACACTTAGCTAACATAGTGGAGTCTCAGTTGAAGCAGATATTGTTCAAGCTATACACTCCTTTACACCAGCTTCAACTCCAGTTACCTTTCACCATCATAATGGTGAGCGACTGTCACTGTATTGATTACTGGGCCATTTAGATCTAGTCATTTTGTCCTATTCTTCAATACATAGGGGAGGGGTGTTGTTTTTGCATTGTGCTTTGAGAAGGGATCTCCTACCAAAAAAAAAGAAAAGTTAAAATTAACAATTGTCAGCCAGGCTGCTAGACTTACCCAGTAAAATCATTAATTATTTACTGGATGAAGCCACACCTTATTATTTTAATTATTTAATTATAAATTAGTTACATTAAAATTACCTATAATAAATTAACTAATTACAGAATGGTAAAATTAAATAATTAAAATTAAATATATAATGTCCCTTATATTTTTTCTCTAACACCGTGCTCATTGACAGGTTGGAAGAAATAAAATTTTATATTAAAAAATAGATTTTAAATTAAAATAAAATTTTAATATTCAAATAAAAATAAAATATATATACAAAAAATTCAAATTTCTTATTTAGAATTGACTTCTACAGTAAATATTAAATAAATGTATGTATTTCTGACATACTCTGTAAATACATCTTTAAATACATCTTTTTGACGCCTTCTTTTTATAACAACTTTATTATTTGAAATTACTCCTTCTGGAATATTCTTTTTCTCTCTCTCTCTCTCTCTCATACTACTTTTTTAGAATTTCATTGCCGTGCTTTGTCCCTCCTTTGCCTATATAAGGCCTCTCTTTTGGTTGTTTTTTATTCATTCATTACTTACTTATTTTATTACAACTATTTACAATCCCTTTATTACTATCTATTATTGCCTTAGTATTTACATTAAACGTAATTCTAATCCAACTTTTTACCTCTTTATATTGAGTAAATAATCTATAAGATAGGAAAATACGTACCCAAGTTTGAATCCCTTAAATCCCGTTGTTACTGCCATTGGACCTCCCTGTAAAACCTTCTAGAATTGAAAGACCCCTTGACAGTAACATTCAATAGGTTGTCAGAAAAATGCATCTAGGAATGGAATAGGGTTACAAAAATAAACTAGAAATCTAGTCCACCATTTTTTTCCCTCTATTGATGAGTTACTGGTTTAAAAATTTATTATCCAAAAATTAAATTTTGAAAGCTTATAAAGACAATGTGTTTACTTTTATTTTCTTATTATATTGATATAACTATGTATATATATATATATATATATATATATATATATATATTGGAATAAGTGGAGTCTAAAATTGTGACTATAGCAAATTTTCTCCATATATCAGAATTATTTTTTTCAATTTTATTTTTAGCACATTATTTTTTGAATATATATATATATATCTATATATATTTTTTAATAAAATTCGAAATCAATCAGTTTTGTTTGACTCATCTTTTAAAAAAAATATCTATTATTAACTGGGATACATAAAAATCAAAATTATTGACAAATTATTATTTATTGTGAGTTTATTTTTCAGGAGATATACTACATAATGTAAAGTAGTTTTTTTGTTAAAAATTATTTTAAGATTGTTAATTCACAATATATTAGGGGGTGTCCGTTCTGGAAAATCCGCACTTGACTTAAGTGCAGATTTCAAAGAAAATCAGCACTTATATTTTGCAAAAAAGTCACTTATTTCACAAATGGGTGTCATTTATGACTTCAAATCATCACTTTTTTCCTGATTTTTTTTTCACATCACATTTCGGCCACATCATCCCTTCCTTGCCCACCCCATCCCTGTCACATGAGACACACCAACCTCCATCCCCTCATTAATCTTCAGCACACACTCCTCATTGAGATTTGAAACATTTAACTAGGCATTTTTTTTTCTTTTTTTATATTTTCAACCTCTTAACCTATTTTATTGTAATATAAAAGTCTCATAGTGCCTCTCAGAAAATCCAACACTCAAGAGGCAACTCAAAAAAATGCTACATCACAAAGGTCTTCTGGTAATGCAAGCCCTTCACTAGAGTAATTAAAGTCTGGACAGCTAAAAAAGGATGATTATCTTTTAATCATCAACTTCCTCAAAATTAAATTTAATTATGATGCATGTTTTGGTTGTGATAATTCTGCCCAAATTGGATGTCCACCTTCATCAAAGGTCAATGGCTTCTTGTTGATGGAAAATGAAGTAAAAAAGAAAACAAAAGGGAGAATCAACATCAATATAAGCAAATGAACGAGAGGCTCAAAATTTTTCAATCCAAATATAAAAAGGCTCATTTATTGTCCACTTCAACTGGCTTTGGTATTGATGATGATGATTTGCAAACTTTAATTACAAGTGTTCCCAAAAAGCTCAATGTAATGTGTCCTTTCTATGAGGAAATGGATAATCTTTCTAGTTCCAGAGTTGATGTCAACCCTTGGTTTATACATGATACTACTAAGGATATACCCTCTGGATCTCAAAAAGCCAATAATCCTCCCAACATACCTGAAACTAAAGGAAATCAATCCCCTCCAGCTTCTAACCATAGTTCACCTTAAGATGATCCCAACTATTAAGTAGAACAATAATATTGGAGTATATTTGAGTCCTCAGAGCCCCAAAAATTTAATGTGTGTTTACTCTCTCTTTTTTCTTCAATTCTTTGCTTAATTTCTCATTCTTTCTTTTCTAGTCTCCTCCTACTCAAACTAAAATTTCTAAAAAAATAATGATTCTGGAAATGGAAATCCTGCTTTTAAAGCTGCTTTAGATGAACTTTCTGAATCCTCTAGCTCAAACTCCAAAATAAAGAATTGGGCTTCAACTTCAATGAACTTGAACCATCTTTTAAAATGTGCTGATACAAATTTTTTTTTGAAATTTTTTCTGAAATTTTTTTGATGATTGAAATGAAGTAGAGATTGAAGAAGATTATAAATAAGATAAAGATGAAGATAGAGGTGTAAGTCTTGAATCAGAAGAAACAGACATTTTTTTTCTTAAAGAAAATTGTTACTGTTCAAAAAAATGGCAAATGTTTTTTAAAAAAACATATAAAAAGTTACACAATTTAAGTTAAAAAACCATTAAGATTTTCTGCTAATAACTAATAAGAATAATTATTACTTTGCTTCAATTTGAGGAGTTTTTTTTGGTTAATTCTGCACAAAAAATTGAAAAAATAAAAAAAAATTAAATGTTAATGAAACTTTTCTGTCAATTTTTTAATTGCTCCCTCATTGGTTCTTGTAAAACATTTCTGTAAATTTTTTCATTAATCCCTCATTAGTCCCCTTTCTCCCCTTGTAAAACTTCTCCAAAGCTAACTCCAAACCACCTCCAAACCCCCCAAACAATACCCCCCAAAAACAATACCCCAAAACACTACGCAATATAGGGGGTGGACTTGCTAGCAAGTCCTCAACCTGAACTCAGATGGAACTCAGATGGAACTCAGACTGAACTCATACTGAACCCATACTGAACTCTACTTGAACACCCACCTAAAACTGTTCTTCTGAGTGGTGTTCATTCCTGATTGTATGGCTCCTTTATCAATAGCTCAATGTGTGTTCAATCTATGGTGAGTTTGGGTCCAAGGTTGCGGACTTGCTAGCAAGTCCGCCCCCCATATTGTGTGGTGAAACCCTCTCCAAAACCCCCCAAAACCCACCCAAAAAATACCCCCAAACCCTTTCAAAAAAACCTTCCAAACTGTCTGCAAAATACCCCTCAATACCCCCTTAAAATCCCTCCTACACCCGCTTCATACCCCCCCTCAATGCCCCCCTAGACCCAGGTCAAAACCCCCTTATAGTCTTCCCCTTAACCCTTCATATGAATTGTTTGTTAACTAATTGAATTATTATCAATTCAATTAGTTAAAAAACAATTGATATCTATCATTTTTTTAGCAAATGAATGTCTGGGGGGGTAAGGAAAGATTTGGAGAGGGTTTGGGGGATTTTTCAGGGACATTGAGGGGAGGGTTTGGGGGTTTGAAGCAGGTAAAGGGCGATTTGAGGGGAGGGTTTGTGTCGGTCAGTCGTCTAGAAGAAGGTAAGAAAAATAGGAGAAAAGGAGAAGAGAAGGAGGAGGACAAGGGAAAATAAAAGAAATAATTTGTAATAATATATTTAATTTATTTAAGAGGGAAAAACAACGGTGAGCAACTTTGAGAGATGACAAAAACTTAGAATTTATTAATAATAATATTATTTAATGTAAGGGTTCTGCGCGGCAAACACTTTTAATTACTATCAGACTTAAAGCAACCTTTGATTTGTTATATAGACTTTTAATTAGAATTGTATTACTAATAAAAAAAATATAAACGTAATAAAATAGTTATTTAATTTGTTGAGTGTTTAATAAGTGATGAGGCTACAGGGGATTATCCAAGGCCCTTTTATAGGCAATGGGTCCTCTGAAGCGCTACTATATTTGTAAATACAATGATTAGAATAGAATAAAACAAATATATCAAAGAGTAAATGAAACATAACAATATAGAGAAAAACATGAAACAATTAATTAAAACCCCAATTAAGAATCCAATTTTCCCGCCATTAATTCCCAAATCAGTAAGTGACAATAGTGAATAACTAAACAAGATTGGAACATAGGAACTATGAGAAAAATAATTCCAAACAGTTGGTACAGTCTGATTAAAGGATATTTTAAGTGAAACAAAAAATACTTTGACGCAACAAAACATGTAATTAATCTCAATTTAGTATAAATTAATTTATTTGTTTTTTTCTAACACAATTAAGTGTCAAAAGAAGCGTCATTAATTATTTTTTAGTATTATATGAGAGGTATTATTTAATATATAAATTTAAGTAATTAATTTAAATATATTATAAGTCAATTTCACACTTATAATTATAATATATGTTTTTCAATTAATTAAATATAAATTTATAATTATTAAATACATAAAAAATGCGCCATTATTTGTAGAATATATTATATTATGTTCAATTTAACTGTATATAAAAATTTATATAACCAATAAATTTAATGTAACACTTGTATATAATAAAATACTTATATAATTTCATTATTCAATAAAATATTAAGTTATATTCATTAAATACAATTCTTACCCACTCTTTCAGGTTTTATAAGTTATATATCATTTACTGGACTCCTGGAATAGCCTGGCTGACACTCCCTCACTCTAAAAAAAAACAATAAAAAAATGCTAAGATTTTTTCTTTTTGTATTTTTTCAACAGAGCAGGCAGATTTGAAATTTCCTTGCCAGGTATCCATGCATCATGTTCAGATGATTTGTTCTTATATCTCAATAAATATTCAGTACCTCTCTCAGAAGTGATAATTCTATCATTGAGAATTTTATCAATTTCTGCTGTTTCTGTGACTTCCTGAGGGTTCTTCTTAGGTCTTCCTCTTCTTTTTGGAAATAAGTCACTGTTGGAAGTATAAGGCTTAAGCAAAGAAATGGGAAAGACAGGATGTTTCCTATCATATGGAGAATACAATACAACTTCTACTGCATTATCACCAACCATTCTTTTAACAACAAATGGTCCTACAAAAGGATCTTTTAATTTGTGGTTACCTTGTAAATTGAAATGGACAGTAGAGATCAACACTTCATCACCCTTGTTAAATGTGTATTCTTTATGGGATTTATCCCATCTTTTCTTTTCATATTCAAATACTTTATCAATACAACTCTGAGCATGTTTTCTGCATAGCTGTTGCATTTGCATAAAAGATTTTACACCAGGGTGTAGTTCCAACTTAGGTAATTTATTATTGAGAATCTGAGCAGGAGTGTTTGGGACATAACCTAACCAAAGCTCAAAAGGCTTTTTCTCAGTGACAGAATGAACATTGCTATTATATGCAAATTCAAGACCAGGCAAAAGAGTGACCCAATCATGAGTAAATCTGTCATTGTCTTTATATTCTAAACCAAAGGCACAATACCTTCTAATCATATCTTCCAGAGTTTGAATCATTCTTTCAGCTAGACCATCAGTCTGAGGATGGTGAGCTGTAGACAATTTTAACTCACAGCCACAAATATCCATCAAAGAGGTCCAAAACTCAGAAGTGAATTTTGGATCCCTATCAGAGATAATGGCTTTTGGAAAACCAATAATATTAAACATGTAAGACCACCATAAGAAATATAATTCTTTGGTGGATACATCTTTGTGGGTTGGAATAAATTTGCACATTTTTGTGAATCTATCAACTATTACCCAACAAGAGTTAAAGCTGTCTTTACCTGCAACAGGAAGACCAGTGACAAAATCCATATTAATGATTTGCCAGGGAGCACTAGGTGCTTCAATATGTTGTAATAACCCTGCTCTCTTACCTGTTAACCTTTTAGATTTTTGGCAGGAATCACAAGATTCAACATATAATTTTGTGTCTTCAGACATATTAGCCCACCATGCAGTGTTTTTGATTCTAATCAATGTTTTTTCAAGATCAAAATGACCAGCTAATATGTCATCATGACAAAGTTTGAGGATAGTTTCTTTCATTGAAGGAGGAATAACAATTACATTGGTAAGCTTCCTTCTATAATATATATAACCATCTTCAATAGAGAACTTTCTTTTATTTAAAGCATTTTGGTACTTTGCAGGAAGAGTTTTTATTAATGCTTGAATTGAAGCATTCTTAGGATCATTCAAAATAGTAACCAATTTATTTAAATCAGAATCTTTATCATATGAATCCAGTATTAACTGTAATAACTCTTCTTCCATATCAACTATAAATATACCATGGATATGAACAGTATCATCTTCAGGTACATAAGCAGGATTGGAGTCATTATTTGGCAGAGGCAATCTGGAGAGCATATCAACATTAGAGTGAACATTTCCAGCTCTATGGATAATATTCATCCTTCCTCTGTATTCTTGAACAGCAAGTTGCCACCTGAACATATGTCTGTTAGGTGTCTTGAGGTTTAAGAGAGATTTCACAGCACTACAGTCAGTTACCAACTCAAATTTTTGGTCATCCAAGTAGTAATGAAGTTTCTCAAGAGCCCAAACAACTGCTAAGCACTCCAATTGAGTGGCCCCATATTTCAATTCACTATTTCTTAAGGTTCTTGAAATATAACAAATTACAACCTCTGAGGATTTATCATTAATAATTTGCTTTTGGTGAAGGGCAGCACCCAGACCAATAAAGCTAGCATCTGTATAAAGGACAAATGGCTTGTTAAAATCTGGAAGAGCCAATATAGGGGCTGTCATTAAGCAACTTTTTAATGTATCAAAAACTTTCTGACAGTCATTATTCCAGAGAAAAGCAACATCTTTTCTGGTCAGTTTTGTAAGAGGCAAGGCTATGACCTGATAATTTTTAATATATTGTCTATAATAGCCACACATACCCAAAAAACTTTGGATTTCTCTTACAGAAGTTGGTGCTTTCACATTTTGAATGGCAGCAACTTTATTATGGTCTACACAAATTTGTAAGCCTGACACAACATGGCCAAGGACTTTCAAAGATTGAAAACCAAATTTACACTTTTTTAAAGATAAGGTCATATTGATTTCATCCATTTTTTGGAAAACTCTATTCAAGTGAATCATATGTTCATCAAAAGTTTTAGAAAAAACAATAATATCATCAATATAAACCATGAGCCAACCTTCAATAATTTCTTGATGGAAAGTGTTATCCATGACTTTCTGGAAAACTGAAGGAGAATTTTTAGGGCCAAATGGCATCCTAACATACTTATATATTCCCATATGAGTAGCAATGAGCAAAAAATTTTGAGAATTTTTCTCAACTGGAACTTGATGATAACCTTTATTACCATCCAGACAACTAATAAATTTTTCACCTTGCAAGGTAGCATGTATTGAATTAATTCTGGGTAAAGGATAAATATCATCAACAGTATAAGTGTTTAAAGCTCTGTAATCTCCACATAATCTAGCTTTATCTTTTTCATAAGAAATCAAGACTGGGGAGATGACACAATATTTGGGGGTGACATCCACTTTCTCAATGATATTCATTTTCAATAATGTTTCAATATTATCTTCAATATTTTTTCTCTTTGATGGAGAAGCAGGATATGGTTTTTTCTTAAGGGAAGGAGGAATATCACTCAAATTACAGGATAAGGTAATTTTCATCTCTTCCTGAACAATTCCCAAGACATGAGAACCATGAGCAAAAGCCATAGGGAAAGAGGTAATAGAGGCAACAATAGAATCCTTTTGTTCACTAGTCAACTGATCACCAAAAGAAGCGGTATTTATTTCATGTAATAAATCATCCAATTCAGTTGTTGTTCTACCTTTACACTGGATCAGTGAGTTACAAGATTTCAACAAATGCCCAGAAGTTCTAGGAGAGGAAATTTTGAATTTTCTTTTCCCATTCATTCCTAAGGTAAAGCAATTATTTGCTGGGTCCAGTTTCACACCAAACATGGTTAAAATATCATTTCCCATAATAAACCAATTGCTCAAATTATCATTTTTCATGACAACAAACTCACAAATAGCTCTGACAAAACCACCATTATATTTGAAGAATACAGAGGTTTTGTATTTGCCAATAGGAATTAAGGTAGAACCATACCCTCTCCATTTTTCAGAAGTTATAGGTAATAATTTACTCAAATATTCCTTATCCACTGAAGCCAAAGCTTTTTCAGATACTACACTTCCTCCAGCACCAGAATCAAGAACTACATCAACATTTTTACCATTAATGATAACAGGTGCCTTTAAAGGGGATATAGGAATAGAATTATTAGTAATATCTTTAATTATCTCAGCATTTTCTACTGAAGATAAATTCAATACACAATCTTCAGATATATTATTTAAATAATGGACATCATGTTCCAACATTAAAACATCTTTAACAGATTCATTGTCATAGG
Source organism: Hemileia vastatrix (assembly GCA_030280995.1). NCBI lineage: Eukaryota > Fungi > Basidiomycota > Pucciniomycetes > Pucciniales > Zaghouaniaceae > Hemileia > Hemileia vastatrix. The sequence goes on along the minus strand of JASXTE010000005.1, from coordinate 36,254,507 downwards.
AGATATTACTTTCACAGTCACTGGAAGAATTACTGACATCAAGTTCAACTTCATCAGTGTCTTCATTTTGTTCAACAAGATGAATTTTCTTGTCACAAACATGACCCTTCTGCCACGGTTTGTTACATTTATAACAAGTATTTGTTGCATATTTTTTAGGTGCAACTGGGGCAGAGGGTTTACCAGATTTTTCTGGGAGCTTTATAGAAGGTTTATTCTGATCATTATAAGATTTACTAAGGTAATTCTTTGGTTCATATCTATGGTTGAGTAGTACTTCATTACAGATACTAATGAAAGAAGAATTTTCTCTTACATGCTCAGTTCTAGCAACAATCAAATCCCTAAGAGAATTTGGTAATTTATACAAGATTTTATCTCTCCAAATATCATAATCCAACTTTGGATCAATTGCTCTAAGGATTTTAGTTATTTTCATCAGAAAAACAATGGGCTTTTCAACAGAGGAGGATACATATCTAGTATTCTCATACAGTCTCTTCTGAGCTAACCTGAATTTTGAACCACCAAACTGATTCTCAATCAAGGATTTCCAATCATTCCATGTATAATGATTGTTATCTAAGAGGACAGATTCATACCACATCAAGGCTACATTGGAAAATAAAGAAATTAGCTTAGAAACAATTTCCTCATCAGGTAGTTTATAAGATCTCTTTAAATTATCAATTCTTTGGATAAAGTGTTGCCAATCAGAGGAAGAATCACCATCAAAGGTAGGATATTGGTCTAACCTAGGCCAATTTTTCTGACTACTGGGATGGTCCACTTTTTGGTTTGAATTATTTATTATTAATAATTCCTGAAGTTTAGCCAGGTGTTCAGAAATTTCATTATTTACAGAAACAGCTGGTGCATGACCATCACAAGATTTTTTGCTAGTAGCAAAAGATTTTACAGACTCATTGTCAGTTTGTTTAATGGTTGAAATATGAGGAAGAAAGGATGAACCTTGCTCAGGTTTTTTCCCTTTATTTTTATGCAGCTTATTAACAGAAATCTTATTTAAATCATTATTGATGGTTAAGGTTGAGAACTTTTCCTGTAGGTCAGACACATAGTTTCTTATTCTTGGAATTTCAGACATCTGGTCATTTACTTTTGCAAGAGATAGAACATTTCTGTCCTCAGAAACTGAGTGTTTGGTACTTAGTGCATGGAAATCATTTTTTAGCTTCTTAAACTCATTTTGCAGAGAATTTATTTCATTCTTGAATGAATAATTTTCCTCAATAAGGGGTTTCAATTCACTCAAGGTCTTATGTAGACTGATATTTCTATCTGAGATAGCTCTATGGTCACTTCTTATTTGTTTTTGTTGACTAAGAACAATATTCAAGGTTTCTTTGATTTTTAAATAAGCTGTATCTTGTACAGAAGAACTCACTTTACATTGCAAGTGTAAATTATTTAATCTATCATTTTCATGGATTAACACATCTCTCACATGTTTTTCATTCACAATATTAAAATCAAGGGTATCTTTCAATATTTCCTCAGAAGTTTTTTCAATTAAGGTATAGATTTCAGGGGGAACAGAATCATTTTTAATTGCAAGAGAGGGATTAATTAAAGATGTAGAAGTTAAATGTAAAGGTTCATCAAATGACAATTTGCTAATTACATCAATAGGGCTACTAGTTACAGGAAGCTGTCTTTTAACAGGTTTAACTGTTCTTTCACCATGTTCAATAATATTACCTGCAGAAGAAGATTTATTAGAAAACATACCCAAGTGACTATCAACCAAATTACTTACCATGGCAGAGGAGGAAACGTCCCCTGGGACTGGGTTTGGGATTGTGCTTGGGCCTTCTTTCTCCTGCCTTGTTGGTAGGGATGAGGAGGTGGATGGAAATTGGGTGTTCTGGATGGGCCAGGCTGATGATGAGGAGGGTGTTGCACATTCTGTTGGTAGTGACTCATTAGATAATCCCATTTCCATTGCTCTACTTCCATAGTATTTGGATTTTGGATGGTTGAGCTGGGTGGCTGTGAAGGTTGAGCCTGAAACTGAGGCTGATTGGGAGGCAACTGAGGGGGGGCCTGGGCCTGAATCTGGTTCCTGAGTTCTTGGACCTGATCCCACAATGTGTCTACCTTTGCTTTGTACGTCCTATTTTCTGTCTTCAACTCTTTTATATGACTGGATAGGTTGCTGATTTGTTGTGGCAGAGGAAGCTTTTTTATTTTGAAGCCTTTTGGAAGACCTTCTTGAGGCACTAGAGGCTTTACTTCCTTCTGTGGTACTGGGGGAAGGGGGTTTGGTTTGTTTGAATTTCCTGTCATTTCCACATCCTGCAGTATGTGAATTCTTTGTGTTAGTATAAGATTTTTTATGACCAACTTTAGAAGAACTTACAGTGTCAGCATCATAGTCAATTTCTATTTCATCCACTTGCATGTTATCCATTTTTTCTGCCAAATTGTTGGACATATTAGTGGGAAGATTTTTAATTTACTTTTTATTTTTTAAAAAAATAATAAAAGTTAGTCAATAATTGCTCCAAATAATAATAAAAAATTTTATTTAATTAAATTATAGAAAAAATAATTTTCAATATAAAGTAATAATTAAAAAATTAATTTTTAAAAAAAAAAATGGATTGCAAGGTTAAATTGGGAATAACAATCAAGTTAATTCAACCAATTAATTACCAATATTAAATATGGCAATATATTTGGGACTAAGCACAATGTACTTTTAAGTCAACCAAAATTAACAATAATTAATAATAAAAAAAAATTAAATTAATAATTCAATTTGTATTAATAAAAAATGTTAATTCTTCTAGGACTAAGAGGATTTAACACTCTATAATGGTCAACTAGGAAAAAAAAATTTAATATTTGAACACTTACACTCAGTGAATCAGCAATTAAGCCACAGTCACTGTTATTGCAATAAAAATATAGTAATATGAGTGAGAGGCGCAAAGGTGAACTTACTATAGTGATTGAAAAATCACTTCAAAATAATATAAAAATTAATATAATATAAACCTAAGATGTCGAACCCAAGTTCGAAACACAGTCGCGGCAAAAGTTTTGTTTTTGCTAGGTGGTCCATGCGTTTTGTCGTTCGTCGCCAGGCTCGATCGTCGTCGTCGTTTGGAAAGGTCCCCAGTTGTCGGTCAGTCGTCTAGAAGAAGGTAAGAAAAATAGGAGAAAAGGAGAAGAGAAGGAGGAGGACAAGGGAAAATAAAAGAAATAATTTGTAATAATATATTTAATTTATTTAAGGGGGAAAAACAACGGCGAGCAACTTTGAGAGATGACAAAAACTTAGAATTTATTAATAATAATATTATTTAATGTAAGGGTTCTGCGCAGCAAACACTTTTAATTACTATCAGACTTAAAGCAACCTTTGATTTGTTATATAGACTTTTAATTAGAATTGTATTACTAATAAAAAAATATAAACGTAATAAAATAGTTATTTAATTTGTTGAGTGTTTAATAAGTGATGAGGCTACAGGGGATTATCCAAGGCCCTTTTATAGGCAATGGGTCCTCTGAAGCGCTACTATATTTGTAAATACAATGATTAGAATAGAATAAAAAAAATATATCAAAGAGTAAATGAAACATAACAATATAGAGAAAAACATGAAACAATTAATTAAAACCCCAATTAAGAATCCAATTTTCCCGCCATTAATTCCCAAATCAGTAAGTGACAATAGTGAATAGCTAAACAAGATTGGAACATAGGAACTATGAGAAAAATAATTCCAAACAGTTGGTACAGTCTGATTAAAGGATATTTTAAGTGAAACAAAAAATACTTTGACGCAACAAAACATGTAATTAATCTCAATTTAGTATAAATTAATTTATTTGTTTTTTTCTAACACAATTAAGGGTCAAAATAAGCGTCATTAATTATTGTTTAGTATTATATGAGAGGTATTATTTAATATATAAATTTAAGTAATTAATTTAAATATATTATAAGTCAATTTCACACTTATAATTATAATATATGTTTTTCAATTAATTAAATATAAATTTATAATTATTAAATACATAAAAAATGCGCCATTATTTGTAGAATATATTATATTATGTTCAATTTAACTGTATATAAAAATTTATATAACCAATAAATTTAATGTAACACTTGTATATAATAAAATACTTATATAATTTCATTATGCAATAAAATATTAAGTTATATTCATTAAATACAATTCTTACCCACTCTTTCAGGTTTTATAAGTTATATATCGTTTACTGGACTCCTGGAATAGCCTGGCTGACAGTTTGAGTGGAGGTTTTGGGGGGACTTGAGGGGGATGAAAAGGGGATTTTAGAGGGTTAGAGGGGGGTTAAAGGCAGTCAAAGAGAAGGGAAAGGGGGGATATTTCCATGCCAAGGAAGAGTGAATGTGGGTAAAATGACCAGACCAAGAGGATGGAGAGAAAAAAAAGAGATAAAAGAGGGAGAGAAAAAAAAGATTAATTTTACCTTGGAAATGAAAAACAAAACTACATACCAGAAAAATGAGAAGAAAAAATAAAAAATAAAAATCAGCAAATATAAGAATAAAAAGGAAAAAAATGACTTACCTGGAGAGATGAGATGAGAAAATAAATGAAACCAAAATATTTGAGGGATTTTTGAGGAGAAGAGTAAAAGGATATAAGGGATGAATGAAAAAAATAATGACTGAAAAATTATGTGATAGTTGAATATATGTGATTTCATGTTGAGGTGGTGAACAAAAACTAATGAGACAGGGAAAAGAGACTTTCACTAAAAATTAAAAATAAAAGTCAATATTCAAAAATACAATTACAAAAGAAAGAAAATAATACACACAACTTGATCATTTTAAGAGCATAAAAAATTTAAAAGGGTTTTGCTGATAAAATTTGGAGTATTATTGGCATAATGCAGGAGTGTATTGCAGTGGGAAGAAAGATTAATTGTAGATAAAAATGAAATGAAATTTGTAATAATTTAAAAAAAATCTAAATCTCCCAATGTTCTAGTGTGATTTGAAGAAGTTATTCCTGTATGCTAGTGGTTTGAGAAATAGAAGTATTGGATATAGTGGGAGGTGTTTCAACTTCTTCATCTTCATAAAACTCTAACCATTGATCTTTGAGGTCAGAGAGTAGGTTATGAAGTATGGTGCAACACAGAATCCAGTCAATGACAGCCTTAATTTAAGAACTATTTCTAAGAGGACTTCTTAATTCTCTTAAACTAGAAAAAAGACCTTTCAAGATTCCAATAGAATGTTCAATATGGACTCTTGACTTTGCCAAATGATTTTTGTACTTGGCATTTTGACTGCCTTCTGAAACTGCTCCACAAAATGCAGGAAGTACATATTTTCCATTCACATAAGCTGAATCAGCCAAAAGATACTTATCTTAATCAAAAAAAAATTTGGGCTCTTTTGAGATTTTCATTCTTTTAAAGACATAGTAGTCATGGTATGATCCAGGATATCCAGAAAAGAAAGATATAAATTTTTTGTTGACATCACAAATAAGCTGAACAGAAATTGAATATCTATAGAGAAGATATAGTTGCTTGTTTTAGTATGAAAAAGAATGTAAAGAACTAAAAACAAGCTACCTCTTTTTACAGTCAAAGTAATTGTTTCCACCATGAGCAGGTTTCTGACTCAAAGGAATAGTACTACCATCAATGAAACCAATACATCCTGGGAAGCCCTCTTCTTGCATAACCTGAGATGATTCAAGTCACTCTTCTTTTGTTGGCCAGGAGAGAAGCTGAGATTCCAATGAGTTGATAGCAGTGATGCAATGTTTTGTGTAAGTGTTAACAGAACCATAGCCTAAATCAAAGACATTTTCCAAATCTTTCAAGGTAGCTCCATTACCATTGGAACCCAAACAACATAGTGTGTCATCCAATTAAATTAAAGGATCACATTGTTGTTTTTGAGAATTATTGTGAAAAAAGGGGTTATCCTGAATAAGCCCAAGAAATTTAAGGAAAATTTCCTGAGAAGTCTTGAAAAACTGTCTAAAACTGGGCACAGATAGGTTAAGAAGGTTTTGGATGGTGTACTTGGGGTATGAAGTACTTAAGGCTTTCTTGGAAGAAATTAATTTTTCCTGGCTATTTTTGGTAAAAAAATATATTCTTTAAGATCAGAATCAGAATCACAATAAGAGTCCAAGAGAAGATCAAGAGCTATGAAATTAATTTCTTGGTGTAATTTATTGTGATTTGAGAGTGAAAAATGGATGACTCCTATATGGTATAAAAATTTAAATGTTGTGCAATAATTTGACTTATGAAGTGTTATGTTGATAAGTGCTGAATATGAATGGGGTGATTCTGATGAATAAGTAAAGTGGGACTTGATGGTGAATTCAGAACTTTTGGTTAGAAAGTGTGGTTTTGAGTGAAATAAGTGACTTATTTCAATTTTTAAATCCACCAGTGTTGGGTCTAGTGTGTTTTAGAAATCAGTGTGGCAGTCTAAATTTTATTAGGGCAATAAATGTCTTTATAAATCTATTATGGGACATTTATTATGAAGGATTTAAGGGCTATTAAGTAATAGAATAGTTTTATTATAAATGAAATGGTTGGTCTTATGGAAAAAAAAATTTAAAATCATGTTTCAAAGAAAATAATTATTTTAAGGTCAAGAAAAATTATTATGGGCTTGAAAAATGTATTGAAATGAAATTCAGTAGGCTCAAGAGCCCTTAGAGATCTTATGGGAGTTTTTACTATTTTTCTTATATTTTTAATTATTTTATTAAGTATTTTTAAATATTTTTAATTTTTGTTAAATTACTCAACTTTAATTATTTTTAGCTTGATGAATAAGGCTACACAGATTACAAAAACTAGTGGAAATATTTTCCAAATTTAGTTCTATCATTTTTAATTTTTATAGATTTTTATTAAGGTTTTAAGGCTCTAATTTAGTCCTGAGGTCAAGGCAAACTCTGGAAAAGTCTTGAAAAACCCTGTACAAACTATGGGAAGCTCTGGATGTACTCCGGACAAGCTCAGGAAGGGAAATGGAGGAATGTGACTGAGATATGCATATATAAGCTGTAGACTTGAAATTGGACCATAAAATAGACATAAACAGATATTCTTAATGCATAACAACCACCATTTTCATAACAATTAACAATTTGTAATACCCTTATAAATATAACATTTTTGCATAATGCTTCATATATTTTACATAAAAGAAATAAATAAACACTTTTAGGGTATTGTTAGAAGCTTCTCATCTCTAGGGACTCATTTTTAACATCTGTTCAAAAAAAACTTAATAAGAACATATAAATTCAATCATTTAAATAACTTTTCACTGGTACAACTTTTTGTTGGATTTCTTTATATTATCTTAAGAACATACACAATATGTGGGGGGGACTTGCTAGCAAGTCCTCAACTTGAAGTCAGATGAAACTCAGACTGAACTTTGATGGAACTCTTACTGAAATGTCCTTGAAAACCAACCTGAACTATTGTACAAACCTAGCTGTATCTTTTGTGGTATCATAATGAATGTTAAATGTACTCATCTTATATTTTAAATGAAAAATTTTTCAGTAATCATTCCAAACACTGTACACCTTAAGCACATAATTTTAACTCAGTATTTTAAATTATAGCTCAAGATGGAGCTGAAAACTCATTTAAAACTTTCAATTTTTCAAGTGATATTTTTACTCTAATTTATTACTTATTTGAAATAGATTGTAACATATTAAAAATCATATTTAAGTATTTAATATTGTTTGAAAAGAATTAACAAAATTTTCAAAACTACACATTACAGAGAACTATTATAAATTGAATTTTCTTGATTCACTTTTTGATATTTTTTAGTCATGTAACATTATTTTGAGTCACAAAAAGTGAAATTGAATATTTACTTACTGAGTGGTATTCAATATGTAAATGTAAAATGATAATTCATATTAATAATGAAAATAATTTTGAATATTTATCCAAAAAAATATGCATAAAATTTTTTTAATGAATATGCATATGAAAAATCATATTGCATATTCATATTCAATATCATATCAAATATGCATATGCAAAATTCATATTGAACATTTATATGCAATGAATAAATGAATATGCATAGAAAAAATTAAATTGTGTATAAATATTAAAATTTATATTGAAAAAATATTAAAAAAAAATCAGTATAAATTGATTTTATGTTGTATTATGTAATTTTTTAAATTGATTTTATTTTATTTTATTTTAATACTCTCATTTTATTTAATTCATTACCTCAAATTGAATCAAATTAAATTGTATTTTATTGTGTTGTATTTTATTACTTGAGTTGTATTTGGTTATGTATTATATATTTTTATTATATTTTATTAAAATTTTATTTTATTTTACTGCACTTGATTACATTCCTTTTCAAAAAATATATTATAAAATTTATTTTTTATCTCATTTTATCTCATTTGTATTTATCTTTTTTTAATTCTAGCTATTACACTCTTCTATCTGTCACTTTTTTATTCAATTACATTATAGTAAGTCTTAATGTCATTTAATCCATTCTATTACATTTAATGGATGCTGTTGTATAGCCATGTAGAAGCATTAAGTTGGTTGAATTGGCTGGTGAACTCTGATGTATGGATGTAGATCTGAGTTCACAGGCAAAAAAATGGATGTGGTACTCTGATTTACGGCCATAGATCAGAGTATACATGCATAAAAATGGCTTGTGAACTCTGATGTAAAGCTGTAGATCAGAGTTCACATGCTCAAAATTGAATTTAGTACTCTGATCTATGGGTTTACATCAGAGTTCACCAGCTCATTTTGAGAATTCAAAGACTGTTATTTGCACATGTAATATCACCTTTTGAAATATAGTAAGATAATAAAAAATTAATTTAAGATGTAAGGGAATAAAATATAGTAAAAAAAACAAAACAAAATTAAATTAAATTAAATTAAATAGAATAATACTAAGTGAAATGAAATTAAATATAATATAATATAATACAGTATTATATGGTATGATAGAATAAAATGAAGCAATATCAGATCAAATAAAATAAAATGAAGTAAAGTAAATATTTTTTTAAAAGGCATTATAAAATTTAAAGAAAATTTATAACTCATTAAGAAACATTATCAAAAAAATTAACTTTTTACATGAGCTAGGTTTTTTCAATGTAGTTGAGAGAATATAGATATACCAATATGTTGTAGACAATCCTATAGTACTAGCTATAGGCCTTGACCAAGGGAGTTGGAGAAAACCAGAGAGAAAATCCCCTGTCCCTTTAGAAAAATATAAGTGAGATTTACCTGCTACAGTAAATTGGTTCCTGTTGTTTAAAGCCCTTTTCCAATACACTTGACTGCCTGATCAGCCAAGAAAGTAGGCTCCAGACAGACTACCAAACCAAAGAACTGAAATTTAGACCAATGTCCACACCAGAGAAAGCAATGATACTTGATGTAGGTTGCAAATCCACACCAGAGACAGCAATAATACTTGATATAGCTTGCAAGACTACACCAGAGAAAACAGTTGCCAAAGTTGAGTTAAATGAAGAACTAACCTTGCAACAAACACAGCCAATTGTGGCCAGAAAACAGTGAAAACTGAGTGAGGAACAAGGATATCACCTCTGGATGGTTGTATGATAATTAAGGTTCCCCCAAACTGTCTTATTCACTATATACACACAGACCACTATCTAAGAGCCCATGCACACCAACAAATTTGACGTTTCTGAGCGCCAAATTGCATAAAACCCCTCTAGAAAAGCTTCCCAGCCTTCTAGCACAGAGGCAGGCAGTCCGCCCAACGTTGGGAGGCCTGCCTGAGGCGGAAGGACCGCCCTGAAGCCAGAAAACCACCAAAAACCTCCAAAAACACCCAAAATACTTAGAAAAATAAACTACAACTACTAAAACCTTTAAAACATATAATTAAGCTACAACAACATTGAGACATGAAAAATAGAGAAAAATTAGCCCATTCTAATGGTACTAAGAACTTAACCCTAAGACTTAAGGTTATCCCATAAAACGCAAAAGACAAAATTAAACAGCTATATTTTAAAATGAAAAATGAGAAATAATCCCTCAAATACTTAGAATATAAAAATATTTCACAAGACATAAAATATAGAGAAAAACTGGGGCTATCCAATGGCTATACCCACATCCCCGCAGTCCCAATATTTGTTGAATAATTCCAGAAAAACACCCAATTATTGAAAAATGCCATTTAAGACATATCAAAACAACACCAAACAGACCAACAAAGGGCTCCACCAATGTTGGAAGACCACAACGTTAAATATAAACTACAGACAGACCTTGAAGCCTTATAAGCTGTTTATTGATATATATGGGGGTAAAAAAAATACTTTGTCATGAATAGGGCTCTTATAGCTATCATTAAGAAAAAACTGATTACAAATGAGTTCAATAGGTCTTTTTATTCCAAGATACCTATGTAGTTAAATTTAAAGCTTATCATTTACAGCATATACCATTTTATTAATTGTTAAAACTTTTTTTAAAAAATTCTAAGACATTAAATATTTTAATGTTTAAGTTAGTTTGAAGAATGCTCAGGATGAGATTTAAATTGGGAGTTCAATCAGAGATCCATAAAGTCTGAGATTAACCTTGTGATAATATATTAAAAAACTTATAAAGATATGATTCTATTAAATAAATGTTTTTGAAAAAAAAAATTAGGAAATAGAAGGATGAACATTAAAACAATATATTTAAAAAATGTATTTGTATTTATTGAAAATAAATTTAATTAATTTTATGTAGATGATTATATAAAAATTAAAAGTTGACACTAAAATTTCAAACATGTAAAAAGGTCTTGTATGAAATTTCAAGCAGAATTTTACGGAGATTAGGAACAACATCTGTAACTGACAATCAGAACACTATAGGAGATTAAAATTCAATAACTTCATCCCAAAACTCATGTTTAAATATGTGGAATAATATTTAATTATAGATTTTATTTAATGTAAGTGCCTTCTTCTAATTGTTACTAAATATCTTTGAGATTTCTGATTTTTGTTGTAGGTTTTTTTTTTCTCAAAATATTTTATAGATAATAAGATTTGACTTATTTTTCAAAGCTATGTATAATTATTATTGTTGTAAAATGAAATTATTTGAAAGAAGGAATGTATTACTATTTAATAATTAATTACAATATTTCATTACTTTTAATTTTTTCAATTTTACTATTGATATATGTGGTAAAAACTTATGTATCTTGAATTACTGAAGATATGTACAAAGACTTAAACTAGAATTTAATTTCAGTTAAATTTTAAATGGAGGTATCAACTTTAGTATAACAGGGTGAAAAATTTAAGACCATAAATCAGTATTCATGTAATTGAAATAAATCTTCTTCTTTAGTAATAAATATAAGATGAAAGTGAATTCTGATGTTTGGTGATACAATACCATCCACCCTCTTATTCTTAAAAACTCTTATTTCAATTTTTCTCAACCACCTTTTATAATTTTATCACTCTTACTAGCACCTTTATAAAGGATCATATTTTCTCAACAAATGTTTCTCTAACTTCCTTTCACCTTTTTCTTTTCTTTCCTCCTTTTTCTTTCACTCCCTATCCCACAAATCTTAACCTGTTTCTTGTCTCATAAAATTTCTCCCCGCTCCTTCCAATACTCTTCAATCAACAATCAAACCCATTCTGATCCCTTTTTCTATCCTCAATCATATTTACTGCCTTTTTAAACCCATTTTACTTCGCTCTCTACCCCTTTTTTCAACCCATATCTCCTATTTTTGTCATCACCCTTTTCCTTTTTCCAAACTTTCCTTCTCATCAATCCCTTTTCATTTCCTTCTCAAAAAAATCCTCTTGGTTTCTATAGCCTATAACAGGCATAAAGGTCTGGGGAAGTGATAAATAGGGATGGGAAGAAGTGGAAAGAGGTAAGGATGCTTTTGAAGGGTCAGAGAGTATTTGATAGCAGAAGAAAGGGTTTAAAATCATGGAAATAATTGTGTTGAGAGAAAAGAAAAAAGAAATTTTTAACAGGGGAAGGATATTGAAGATATTTTTTTATATAAGACAGAAGGTGTCTGCCAGGATGTATCAGGAACCCATTAAATATTATGTTACTTTACTGGAAGAAAAAGAAAGCATAAAATTATTCATATTATGTATATAACTTAATATTATATTGCATAATGAAATTAAATAAGTATCTTATTAAATATAAGTAAAATAAGTATTATATTAATTTTATTATTATATAAATTATATATACATTTAAATTAAGCATAATAAATTTTATATTTTATAAATTATGGTGAATTTTTATGTATTTAATAATTATAAATTAATAATTAATTAATTATAAACATATATTATAATTATAAGTAGAAAGTTGGTTTATAATGTAATTAAATTAATTAATTAAATTGATATATCAAATAATACCTTTAATATCTTATTAAAAATAAATATTGGGCGCTTATTTGACTCATAATTGTGTCATCAAATTATTAAACAATTTAAAACACTTTATTAAATAAATTATTAATGTTTTATTCTTAAAATTGGTAATTTTATTAAAATAAATACTTGTTTTGACTTAAAATATTTATTACACTAGTAAAAATAGTTAAAATAATTAATTACTCATATCTTATACTAAATTAATTAATTTCAGTATTTTTATGTGTTAAAAATGGTTTATTTTTCATTTTTCACTTAAATTGGTTATAAATTAAAAGTTTATAAGACATGTTTTAAATTAAATTAGTTGTTTTTATGTGTCAGGCTTAGTCCAAGTCCAGAGACGTGAATAGCTTTCTGGTCTAGTGTCTAGAAGATTTACAAAAGGTCCCAAATGAATACAATGGTATAAAACAAGCAAGTAGTAGAATAAAATCAATTATAAGGCTCAGTAATTTACTCTCACTTATTATAATTGGTATTACAAGGCTTATTGTTGTGCAGAAAAATAGATGTAATATATTTAAAATACTATTCAAAGACTCTCTAAAGTACTAATGAAATGTAAGATAAATTGTATTGGTTATATATTGTAATTGTAATTGTAAAAATGATAAATTGAATGTAGAAAATATGACCAAAAACCCCCTCCTTTTATACCCAATAATTCCCCAATGATGCCCCTTGATGATTCCAATCCTATACACGGCCAAATGCGCCTCAAAATAACTAGTAGACCTGTCCAACAACATAAGGAATGACCAATGACAACCAAAGAATAATATCACACGCCAAAATCCTGAAATAATAGGGATAATCCATCACAAATAAAGAATAACCCAAAAAAGAGTGTATATGCGTGTAATATCTATTTTTAATAGACTAAAAATAAAGAAAAGGTACTAAATATAACACAGTATTATGGGGGATTAACAGTAGAAATGTTAGAGCTAATTATTACAAATTTATACGTGAAATCCCTGTCCAAAAATAAGCATTATTGACTGAGAAACCACTGAAAAACCTAATTTAATGCGTGTAAGGGCTGATCCCTGTATGAAGACTCTTGGAAGGCGTAACCATGGGTAAATCCTTGACTAAATAGGCTATTTTTAAGCGTGGTAGCATAATTGGGCGCCAAGACTGATGTAACTAATGCAATTAGTGCATTTAATAAGGTTAAATCACATTGAAACTAAATTAAGACACTAAATAAGCGTCCCTTGCCTATTTTAGTGTGTTTCCACATATAGTGCATGTATTTGGGGTAATTTTAGCGTGAAAAATACTAACTTTGCTAAAAATGAAGCTATTCACACGGGAAAAATGCAGGCAGTATGTAGCCACTGCACAGAGGCCATTTCTGGCATAAAAAACACCAAATTTGAAAAGTGTTATTTTTACACTTTTAAATAGCCAGATCAATTGTTCAAAATAAGGTAAATTGATCTGTCAAGGCGCATTTTAATTATCTTAACATTTATAGCGCATATATCCAACTTTTAGTGATAATAAGCGCATTTATCAATTATTTCAATAAAATAATAGAAAAATTAGCTTTATGTGTACTTAAAAATTATGTAGGCTTATTGCTAAGGCTCTTAAGGTTACCCTAACATATTCTAACTTAATATTAAGTACATAAGACTTAAATAAGGTGGATATATGCGTGTATATAATGCTTTATAATGGCATATATTTGTATTAAATCAATTTTTTATACAATTATTTATTGTTCCCATGTATGCTACATATGTTTAACATAATTTGTTAGTAATTTTACTCAGTCCTGAGAATATTCAGGCTGACATTATGTGTCTCAAACTTATTTAATTACTCACTAATTTTATGGTAACTGTTTGGGTTTAAATTGGTGGATATTTGGGCTCTAACTCATGTGTCTTAGTTAATTTTGTCATATGTTCCCCTTACATTTACTCAAACATTAGTTATTTGTTATTATGGTTTCATTACACTTTGTATATACTTTATTGTGGCGCTCCAAAGGGCCCCTTACCTATATAAAGGCTTTGGGTAACCCCCTGTAGCCTCACCACTTACATTACTTATTTTTTATTAACAATAAATATATATATATATAACTTTTATTTTTATATGTGGCGCTTTTTTCCCTTTGAAATTAGAATTAATTATATTCTAAGGTTGTAATAGAGAATATAATATTTATTAGTTGAGAGTTTGATAGCAGAGAGAATAAATTTACTTACTTATTATTTATTGAACTTCCCCATGAAATCCTGTGCTTTTAAGAGTCTATTACCTGATATTATTATTATTATTATTATTATTATTGTTGCTGTTGTTCACCTTACTCTTTTATATTTCTTTATTATACTTAATTTGGTTTTTTTTCTTTATTTCCTTTTTACTTTACTTCCCCATTCTTCCTCTTCTTCCTCTTCTTCTTCTTTTTCCTCCTTCTTTTCCTTACCTTCTAGATGACTTGGCCAACAGAAGGTAGGATTGGACAGTTAAGTAATAGTGTTCTACAAAATAAAATAATAATAAAATATGAGAAATATGTTATATAGCATGGAAAAAAGAATGGAATAAGCTAAAAAACACAAATAGAAATTAAAAAAACCATTTTTATACTATTCTTTCTAATATAATTTCATTTTATGTCTTTCTTTTTCCATATTTTGAAGATAAAGGGTTAATATACTGTAAAAAATGCTATTACATGCATATATTTTTTATTTATTGAATAGAAAACAGAATATATATTTATATTAGAGCTCAATTTTATCACCAAAGTATTATTCCCATCATTTTTATAAGTGTTTTCATTTTTAAGATATTCTAAATATTAATAATGGTTACTAAAATCTTTTTGAATAATTAGAATTGAATTTTCGTTTCAAATTCTTACTGGGGAAATTTAATGGAAGATATTAATTCCCAAAATATTTTTCTTGAATGATTTACTATAGTGCCTTATAATTTCACCATATATTAATAATTAAGTAAAATTATTTGAACATTTAAGATCACTTTTCTTCCAATTTAAATTGGGGTGTGTCTAGTTTTACATGCAACAAAGTATAATATTATTATAAACATTAGGGGGTATCAAAGTTAGAAATTTTTAATTATTTAAAAGGTATTTCACAACACAAAAAGAAAGCCACAAACTTGACATTGATTCTGAGTAAAAAGGTGTTTTTGGGGAACAATATGGCATGTTTGAAAAAATAATCATGGTTGATTTGGTGGAAAAAAGAGGTGTTTTGAAATGGAAGATTTCTAACTTTTATACCCCCTATTTTGTAGCTTTCCAGACTGGCTTAGCTGTGGGGAGTGCTTATTTCAACATACCATTACGAAACTGTGTTTGTAATGCTTCAACATTATTTCAAAAAATGTTCACATGTCTTCAATAAATTATCAAGCTATCTTCATTAGAGGTTCAATGTATTTTCACACTTTATTTCTCATTGTTTCATCACTACCTCAATGTGTGCTCAATTAGATATGAATTTAGGTTCAAAGTTGTGGACTTCCTAGCAATTCCACCCCCCATATTGTGTGGTGATAGATTCAACTCATCTCAAAACCATTAAATATAACTGGTCAACAAGTCATTTTCTTATCAAGTAGACATTTCAGCCTAGATTATTGAGAACTCTTTACTTATTTTAAAGGGACAAGATATTCTCAAGTTTTTCCAACTTCCTTGGATTCTGCTTACAGCAAGGCAACTGTAAGAGTCTTTCTACATCAGCACTTAGATAAGTGTAGATTTTTTTCAAATTTAAGTGTGGATTTACCAGAACTGACACCCCCTATTGTGTCATATATCAATTTAAAGCCAGTGTGATACTTGGAATACTATAACACAGATCTCTCAAAGAAAGTGTCAAAAAATATTTGCGTGAAGACCTGGGAAATAATTGATAAGTTATTTTTTCATTTGAAAAAAAAGAATAAAATGGTATCTTAAGTGATGTGCTAAGCTCATGCTTAATTGGGATTCAATGGATGTTTAAAGATATTTTCAAGTTCTAATCAAACTGGGATCAAGTAAGGCATACTCAACCAAAGTTGAATCTCCAACAAAATTCATTTAAAATATGTTTTCATCCAATTCTACCATGGCTTCCTAAAAGTTTTCCAACTTCTTCTAAATACATTTTTAATCTTGAGGCATTGCCAGAAATTTCCCCTCCCCAAATCTCATGTGGTAACTGGGCACTTGAATTTTCAAATACATGACTTTTCCTTCACATATATCATATATTCTTACACTTTTCATCCACTTGGCCTTCTCACTAAAGACCAAAAAATACATATACTTTATTTATAAAAAAAATCCCTATTTTTTTACAATTAGAGCACCTGAGGCTTAAAAGTAAATCAAGCACATAAAGAAGTTAAAAAAAACCCCCAAGTTACAAGTAGTAAATCTAATTTGAGATCTTATTGAACACTATACTATGATTTTAAATCAGAATCCCTGTAAGTGATGTCTAGTTGGAGGGGTAAAGGATGTAGGTGAGGAAGGTATTAATTGTATTATTCACAAGAAAAAAAAGCTGGCATCTGCTAGCAGATGCCAACATTTTTTTCCTAGTGATTATCACAACAGAAGTGAACTTCTCAACTTAAAAGACTTAATGTATGGCATGTTAAAATTTGTATAAAATATTTTTATTTTAATTACACAAAATAGTAAAGGATAAGATAATGATAAGAATTGTTGTCTTGTAAAAAGGATGCCTTTCATTCTACCAAAATGATTCCC
Organism: Hemileia vastatrix; assembly: GCA_030280995.1. NCBI lineage: Eukaryota > Fungi > Basidiomycota > Pucciniomycetes > Pucciniales > Zaghouaniaceae > Hemileia > Hemileia vastatrix. Next base: position 36,237,224 of record JASXTE010000005.1, on the reverse strand, counting down.
TTTTTATGGCCAAATCCATAGTAAATACAAGAAATTATAGAAATTATTACATGTCATAGAATAAGAGAAAAAAATAAAAAAAATAGAAAAAGAAAAAGAAAAAGGAAACATACAGAATAAGCTGTAAGTGCTATTTAAAATTGTAGAAGGGATTATTTCAAAAATACTGATCAGGTGAGTATATTAATTCTCACCCCAGTTTTTTGCACCCATGTCAATTTTCATACTTTAGAATCTAACTTTTTATTCACACTCCAGGTAAGATATTAAAATTATAAGGCTTGCATGTGTCAATTTCTTTCTCTAGAAGTGATTAACTAAGTGAGATAGTAAATGAGGAAAAATCTTGACATAAGTGGTAAAAACTCAAGTTTTTATCCTAATCACTCATAACCTCTGGTTAAAAATCACTATCATCTTCCTCATGAGACTTTTGATACCCCAGTAAGTTATCATTCAAAAAAAAGAAAAAAAAAGTATCAACACTTTTCAATTCAACTCTCTTTCAATTCTTATCTTTATTTTTAGTTGACTTACTGTGCTTGTTTTTATTTTAATGGCATTTTCTTGATGAGGAAAATATTGTTGCTTACACTTCGAAAATATCGTACTTCCAGCATCAAACTGTTGCGAATCACATTTTATTGATTAATTTTTTGTAGTCAGTTTGATAGCTCATTAAGAAAATGTGAAGATTCTCTCTTTTTTTTTTTTTTAATTCAGGGTATCTATAAAAGAATTACCGGGGTCTTTAGGAGTCCGTCAACGTGATATATATTTAACAGCTATGTATAATAAAAAGAAATAAAAATATTAGGATTATTATTGCACGATTGATTTGTATGTTAGCTGTCTTCCTCATTTTTTTATATGTAAGAAAGACAGAGTAGACACCTTCTGATCATCATCACGTATCGCTGCAACATTCGCACTGGTCTGATACATTTGTTTATCCTTTATAGTTTTCAATTTCTCACCTAAATCTATACATTCCTCCTTTAACGACTTATTATTCTTTAATTCACTTGTCAGAATGGAAAAATAGCCAATAAATAAATCACTTCAACTCACTACCACAAATTTTAACTGATCATTTGAGAGAGTGAAGCCAAGGAGTAAAAAGAGCGTGATAATATTTCTTCCCATTTCTTGTCGGTGTAAATGATCTTATTTTTTTAATTTTTGATTTCGCGTGTTTTGTGGAAGTTTTATTTTTATTTTTATTTTTATTTTTTGTCTTTTTTGTCTTTTTTGTCTTTTTTGTCTTTTTTTAAAAGAGATTAAAAAGATACCGCAGAAATATAAAGCTTCTAGTATATATATGAATCAAGAACTGAAAATGTTGAAACAAACACTACCAACACCATTCGTTACGCCACAAGGCGTAACAAATGCGTAACAGTTGTGTAACGGTTGCATAATAACTACATAACAATCCTTATGTCCCCTAGCAATTGATAATAATTGTTATGTATTAGTTACACAACCGTGACGCAAGTGTTACGCCGTGTGGCGTACCAAACAAATTTGATAGTGAAACTTGAGCTGCAGATACGATTTTACAGTTAATACGAGTTCATTTTTACATCATGGTATCAATTTCCCATGTTGTTATTATACCGCAACCCGGGATAGACTAGGGTAAGTCTCGTCGGTCTCTACTCCGGAATGGATAACATTACTTGTACTAACCTATTATACCGCAACCCGGGATAGACTAGGGTAAGTCTCGTCGGTCTCTACTCCGGAATGGATAGAGACCACCCGAGTGCGGTAGGCTAACTATATACATACGGGTGACAATGTGCCCTAACCTAATTTGTACCTATCATTTCTCTTATGTTCCAACACCCCTCCACACATTGTTGACCGTATATAGTATATAGTTTAGTAAAAGTAAAAAAAATGAATGTAACGAAAAAAAATAAAGATAATAGTGAGAATGATAAAAAAATAAAAAAAATCATATGACTAAACCCATTTCTCCTACAACCTTTGACATATTAACACTGTTTAAAGACTTTGTCATGCAGTCAGCAATTTGTGATTTACCGGATATCCAGATCAAGTTTAATTTTTTTTCAAAAATAAGTTGGTTCAAGAAGTAGAAATCCCTTGTGGCGTGTCTTGTGTCCTTGTTCGACGGTCGATCATTGCCAATGTCCACTGCAGTGTTATTGTCGCAATATAACTTAACCACAACATCATGTCCAGTGAAATCTTCTACTAGATTCCTAACCCACAAACCCGTCCTTGCCCCCATCCCCAGTGCCATGTATTCAGCATGTGAGGTAGCAAGAGCAACTGATTTTTGTCGCTTTGCCATCCAACAAACTGGTACATGACACACTCGTATCACATTTCCGTGTCCTGCTCTCCATCCCTCACCCCTCCATGCCGCATCTGCAAATACCTCTATTTCAACTGGACCTTCTTTATTCGGAGCAATTTTGAATTTTAGATGTCTGGTTTTAGTAACGTATTGAATTAGTTGATTTAGAGCGATCCAGTGGTCCTCATTTGGATGACTTGCAAAACGCGCCAAAAAGTTCACCGAAAAACTGATATCCGGTCTCGTCCCCTGAGCAACATAACTCAGAGCGCCAATTCGTGATAAAAATTCGGTTGCGCGAATTGCAGGCTTTGTTGTGTCAGCACTCTGAAGGTTACACTTGTAAGGCAATGGTGTGTTAGACAGTTTTTGAGATGGGTTGAAATTGTCGATAATACGTTTAATCAGTGTGTGTTGTGATATTAAGTAACCCTCATCATTTTTTTCGACTTTTAGTCCTACAATTTGATTCAATTCATCTTCCCATTTAATATCTATGAAACTTTTCAGGTCATTTTTTAGTTTTTCCAGTGCTTCAAGACTGTCGCTAGCTACAATACCGTCATCCACATGTAGCCAAATAGCAGCAGAGTGAGTCTGTGAGTGAATAACATATACAGATGAATCAAAAAAACTCGGTGAGTAGCCTAGACCTCTGAGTTTTTCAGCAATAAATTTCCACCAACAGCGCCCAGCTTGTTTGGTCCCATATAATGCTTTTTTAAGGCGGCATACCATTCCCGAATGTTGTTCAAAACCCTCTGGTTGACGTACATACACTTCTTCATCAATTGGGCTATTTAAGTATGCACTTACTACATCAAAAGCTCTTAAATGCCATCCATGTCGAGCAGCCAGGGTCAAGAGTAGGCGTAACGAAGTGAAGGTGGCCGTAGGTGCAAATGTCTCTTCAAAAGATTCTTTATATCTTTGGGCGAAACCTTGCGCTACAAATCGTGCTTTATGTTTAATTATTTTTCCGTCTGTATCCCGTTTGTAGGCAAAAACCCATTTGCCTCCTATGGTATTTTTTCCGGCAGGCAAAGGCACTAAATCCCAAACTTCCTTGTCGTGTAGAACTTTCATCTCATTTTTACAGGCAGTCTCCCAATCAATAGCATCAGTTGCTTTCATCGCTTGTTTGTATGTTTTCGGAGCTGATAATTCTTCATCAGTGCATTCATTGTGTATTTTGTCCGTCAACATATCCTGATCTTTAATTGTCTCATCCATCGAGAAATCACCCAACGTTAACGAATTCAATAAGAAAGGAATTGATGCCTTGTTTTCTTTTTGCTTCTCGGTAGGTGCTTTCGTTGATTTTAATTCTTTAATCGAAGGGAACACTGCTGTTGCTGATTGGATTACACATTTTCGTTCATTATCCCAAAATAACCACCCTTTTCCTCCCTCTACATATCCAATCACCTGACATTTGATGGCCCGCACATCTAATTTCAACCTATTTTCTTTGTGTATATGAACAAAAGCTGCTTCGCCAAAAATGCGTAAGATATCTAATTGAGGTTTTCTGTCAAAAAGCGCCTGGTATGGTGTGATGGTATTCGTAATTTTATTTGGGAGTCGGTTGTGTAAAAACACTGCCCATAAAAAAGCAGCGCCCCAGAAACTCTTATCAAGTTTACTGTCAAAAAGTAAGGTTCTTCCAATATCAGCAATTGTTCGGTTCAGGCGCTCAGCTACACCGTTCTGTTCATGATGATAAGGCATAGCATGTTCCCATACAATACCGAATTTTGTGAGGTAGGATTGCAATTTATTGTTCACATATTCGCCTCCATTGTCAGAACGCAGGATTTTTATCTTCTTCCCAGTCAAACGTTCCATTTTCACTTGAAAACGCACAAACGTGTCTGGTACCTGCGACTTTGAAGTTAAAAGTTCACAAACGGTATAACTCGTTGCAACGTCTCGGAAAGACACAAAATACAATGCATTATCAAAAGTTGGTGTTTCAAATGGCCCCATCACATCTGAAACTATAATTTCCATAGGCTCTGGTGCTCTCTCCGTACCATTTAACATCGAGGAATTTAGACTTTTCGCAACTCTGCATTGGTCGCAATGAATATCTCCGGGCGGTAAAGAATCTGGTAATCCTTCTGCTGCTTTGTGATTTATCAGTCGCCTTATAACCCTCATGCTAACATGTCCCAACGCTCTGTGCCAATGCATAAGAACAGGATCGTTCCTATCCATTCGCTCAGAATCAGGACCACATGGAGGGTCAAGTGAGATAGGATTGACTTGTGCACTTGGAATAGCCCGGTACGGTGAAACAATAGAAGTTGCATTACACATAGGATTAACACTGTTGTAAACTAACTCTACGTTCCATGATTTTTTATTTGAAAATATCCCCTTAAATAAAATTTCATCTCCTCTTAATATATTTATATTATGATGCTCATCGAACCTGGATGTAGCGCCCTGTTTGATTAAAGACCCAACAGATAATAAAGTTCCCGTCGCATTAGGGCAATAGAATACTCGTCTAATCAAAATATCCTCAGTAACACCTCGTACGGCTATTGCTCCGATGGCTGTCAGGTATTCCGGTTCAGCAGATTTAGTCGCAACAAGAAGTGGAATGGGATGTGTCAGATCAGTGAGCCAAATGAACAGGTCTTTATTGCCGCTTACATGCTCTGTTGCACCCGTGTCTAATAAGGCCGTAGCTCCATCAGAAGTCCAAGCTTTTGTATCAACTTTGAGAGCTCTCGGTAAAGGTTGTTTATCGTTTTCGTCATCATGATCGATGATTTCCACAAATCTTGCCTTCCCTTTTTGTTTGGGGTACACTGGACGATAATGGTCAGATTGTGTTTTCTCGGAGTGTTTCGGATTCAAATCGCATTTACATGTGGGATTACAGTAAAAGGTGATGTTGGAGTTTGGTTTAGCTTGGAATTTAGAGGATCGTGATAAGGAAGGACATTGCGACCTCCAATGGCCTTTTTTACCGCAATTGAAACATCCCGTGCCTTTGTAGTTTGAAAAAACGGCGTTTAGGGATACCATTTCTTCAACGACAGGGTCAGGTGTGTCATCATCGTAAGGCAATGTTAAAGTATTCATTGCTGATACCAATGTTGGTTGGTTTGTTGGTTTGCGAAGCATGAGAGTGTTGTGATGATTAGCGGCAATCTGCTCTACTTCAGCTGACGATAATTCGGTACTATCAGTGCGCATTCGCAAATCGATGGCATTCAACACTTCGGTGGACCAAGAATTGGAACCTTCGAAAGAGAAACTTAATAGCAAGTTTATAAAATTTTCGAGGTTAAGTTCAAAACCTTTTGCCATTAACTCATCGATCTTTGTACGTAAGAGGGATACATGCTCAGATAAGTTATGAGATTCGGGATTAAATTTCATGGCAATGATTTGTTTCAGCGTTGTTAGTTGTGAAGACATTGATAACACGTTGAATTTGGAAGCTAGGAAGTTGTAGACAGAATTAGCCGGTTTCATGTTCTTAATCCTGTCACGATGCACGTTCACCACGGAATGTCGTATCGCTACAAGAGCTAGTGCGTCTACTTCATTATCCAGGTGGGACTCAGGTATGGCATTAAATAAATACTCGGGATCCCGTAAGTAGGTTTGCATTGCTTCCGAAATGTCCCTTTTCCAATGATTGAAATTCGTGCCACTAGCATCAAGACGAGTACACTTTTCAGCTCGTTTTCTGAGTTCTTCTTCATACTTATAATAATGTTCGCCCCGAAGTAAGAATTCGATTCCTTGGTGAGGAGCTCTTTCGGATTTCGCTTTTCCTTTATTTGTGGAAGATGCCGATTGTTCCATGATGTTTTCAAGATGCGTCAATGATAACGCAGATAAAGATGGTGAAGATGATGATGTTGGTGATGTTGGTGGTGGGAATGGTGATGATGGTGACGATGGTGATGATGTGTGTGTGCCGGATCTCGTAAGTACCATCCAAAAATGAGAACTGCAAGACTTTTACACGGTAGGTAAACAAAGGTATGCGCAGCGCAACTAAATGCCCATAACCTATTATACCGCAACCCGGGATAGACTAGGGTAAGTCTCGTCGGTCTCTACTCCGGAATGGATAACATTACTTGTACTAACCTATTATACCGCAACCCGGGATAGACTAGGGTAAGTCTCGTCGGTCTCTACTCCGGAATGGATAGAGACCACCCGAGTGCGGTAGGCTAACTATATACATACGGGTGACAATGTGCCCTAACCTAATTTGTACCTATCATTTCTCTTATGTTCCAACAGTTGTCTGGTCAACCCATTCATTCCTTTCTTATTTCAATGTCGTATAAAATTAATTTCAACTGTCAAAGAAAATACAGTCCCGAATTCTTTTTTTTTTTTTTGGGTGTGTGTGTAGCACGGTGTCAGCCTGTAGAACTCCGGAAAGAACCCATTTCATTACTTTACCTGTAGCACGGTGTCAGCCTGTAGAACTCCGGAAAGAACCGGAGAACAGGGGACGCCGCGACTACAAACTATATACATTTGCACACATAACTAAGTACATAGTCCTCGTGACTTAACAGTGTGTGTGTGTGTGGGGGGGGGGGGGGGGGGTTAGAGGGGAGGGTTATAAAGGTTTTACATGATCGTTTCTATTCTTTTTTTTTTTCAACCTTTACAGATATAAACTGAAAGATGCCCCCCACCCCACCTAAAAAAAAAAGAAAACAAAAGAATGCGACATGATTACGATTGGGAGTTTTTTTTTTTTTTTTTTTTTTTGACATCTTTAATTCATTTTATGACAATCCGTTTGACTTCTCTCTCTCTCTCTCTCTCTCTTTTTTTTAGTTTTTTTTTTTTTTTTTTTTTTTAATTTTAATTGTTTTCAACTCAGACAAAACTCCTGAACATGTCCTCCTCTCATGCCCCGCTCATCAAACTCGGCGACGCGACCTTCTTAAGGCGGCTCGTCAACATAAAGTCCCTTTTACTACCTCTGGCTTGCTTTCTCACTCCCCTGTTGCCCCATTAGTAGCTGCATTTCTTGCTCAATCTGGTAGATTTCCAAAAAAAAACTTCTTTTTTTATTTATTTTTATTTTAAAAAAATATTATTATTATTTTTATTATTATTATTATTATTATTATTATTATTATGACGAGCATCTGTAACCTATGCACAAGCATAGTTTTTTATTAAAGAAAATCAGGAATAAGAATATGTGAGCTGTGAAATGAAAATGGCCTGGTAGGGGCTGATGGCCCCATGTATTCAATGTGGAGTGAAGAGGTATAGTGGTAGCCAAGTCAGCGTCTCTTCCGCAGTGAACCAAGGAACATCCCACCCATCGCCAGTTACCATAAGTATTGAAAGCATCATGAATAAACAGCAGGTGATCACAAAACCTTCCGGTAAGCAGACTTGCTCTTTAATATTAAATAACCTACTTGTCGGGGATTCCTTTTAGTCTAGAAGATTTTGATGGAGGTATAACAGTGTTGGTAGGTGGATTTGAAGATCTTAAGGTCAAAGTATGTTTAAATTTATCTTTTATTTTAATTACTCAAATTAACGAGGTAAGAATGTTTTATAATTATTATTATAACTTATGATTTAGAATTACGTTGTAGTAAATACTAAAAACAATAGATGATATTAATAAATAATTGATTGAAGTAATGGTATAATAAAATAATAAGTAAGTAAAGTATGATTCAAAACAACCAGAAAGGAGAGGCCTTATATAGGCAAGGGAGAGACAAAGCACGGAGTTAAAATCTTATATAAAGGAGTATGAGAGAAAAAAAAGAAATTTCCAGAAAAATATTTCAAATTTTAAGATTGTTCTGTAGAGAATGTATTTAGAATGATGTATTTTCTGTATCTATCAAAATAATTTGATTTATTAGGGGGTATCAATGTTGACCGATCCGCAATTAAATTAATTGCGGAAAATAATCTGCATACCCCAATTATCTTCCGCAATTATTTTTGCTAATAATTGGGTTATTAGACACTTTACGTGTCAATGTTCACCTCTTATCTGACATTTTTATCCTCAATATTTGATAACCACATCTTGGACAACTTTCTGGATATCCCAGCCTTCTACCTTGCTGCGCACTTCCATTCTCATCCCATCCTGTTCATTCTATCCGCTCAGAATTTCTCCCCATTTCATCTATTTGATTCTTCTCCTTTTCATCTCGCTATCTCATCTGCTTGTTTCTGCTCCTTTTCATCTTCATTTATAATAACATGCCTCATCATCCTAGATCTTCTCAAAGGCAGCCATCACCCAGTTGTTCTTCAATTCCCACTACTTCCTCTTTCCCCCGCTCAGCCAAGAAATCAAAGACTGTTCAATTAAAAAAAGATGAACATCTCATTCTTATCAACTGGATGAAAACCAAATCTAACTATGATTCTTGTTTTGGTACTGAGTATGCCACTAAAGTAGGACGGCCCCCCACATCAAAAGTTAATGGCTATCTTCTAATGGCAAATGAATTACGCAATAAGACCAAGGGAAGGATTGATCTTTTGCCTAAACAGATGTCTGAATGCATCAAGCATTATCGAGCAAAATACAAGAAGGCAAAGGCTCTTTCATCTTCCACTGGTTTTGGGGTTACTGACATTGATATAACTAAGGGTATAAAATCCATAGACGATAAACTTGAAACTTTATGTCCTTACTTTAAAGAGATGGATGCAATTTTTGGAGAGCGAGCCGATGTTAATCCTGTAAACATGTTGGATGGAGAAGATCCTATCTCCGAACATGATGTCGAAGCAAATCTTTTCCCATCCTCTTCCTCCACTCAAGCCTCCCCTCTTCTAAATTCTACAAATCTAGATAGCTTTGCTATTGATCCTATTGGCGATTTAACCCAACCCAATCTAACTCAGGTCTGTTTCTTTTATCTTATCAATTCTATTTTTTTATTTACTTATCTTTTTCTTATTTCTTAAAAGGCTGATGAACAAACCCAGGATCCTCAATCAACTGAGTCTGAAGCTAGTGACAATGATGAGGAGGAAAATGCTACGTTGAACAAAAAGAGAAGGGCTTCAACTAGTCTAAATTTTCTCTCCCAAAGAAGACGAAAAAGTGATACTTCATCACAAACACCTTTTTCTTTGATGGAACAGTTTTTAGAGAAACGTGATGCTGGTAAGTGATATCATACCTCTTATTACTTTACTCTGCTTTTCTTCTACTTTATGTTAATTTTTATTCTCACTCTAGAACAAGTGGAAATTGATAAAGAGACACTGAGCTTTGAAAAGAAGAAATACGAGCTCTCTTTAAGGAGGGATGACAGAGTACAAGATTTGGAAGAGAGGAAGTATAAGCTCTCCTTACGGAAGGATGATCGGATCCAAGATTTGGAGGAGAAGAAGTTTGAGCTCTCTTTACAGAAGGATGGTAGGGCCCAATATTTGGAGGAGAAGAAGTTTGAGTTAACTCTTAGTATTGAAAATTCCAAAAATAAGGAAAAAACACTCGAGCATCAAAACTTAATGGAACAGATGAAGTATAAGCATGATCTCCAAGAAAGTTCTAAAAAGAAAGATTTCTTGATCGAATGCATTAAAGCAAACAAATCTGTTGAAGAAATAGAACGTTTAATGAAATTTTTTGTTGACTGGTTTCTTTTATTTCTTTCACACTTCATGTGTTCATATTTATTTGTACATAAATTTTACAATTATTTTCTGTATTTCTTGAAATATCATATTTTAATGTTAAATATTCTTTTTTTAAATAAAATTTTCAAGTCTCCTTTGAAAATTTGACAATGCCCCACCCCTGGATTTTTTTGAAGTAAGGGGTGGGTATCACAAAAATTCTTTCATGTCATGAATCTTGAAAGTTTTATATGAAAATTTGGCTTTACTACCCCCTGCATTTTACAGGTATCCTAAAAATTCTTACATGTCAAGAATTTCACAAGTCTTATAAAAAATTTTGGCACAACCCCCCATGGATTTTATTGAAGTAAGGGACAGGTATCACAAAAATATTTACAAGTCAAAAAAATTCTATATCTGTTTAAAAAAATTGGCAATACTCTCCCCTGAATTTTATTGAAGCAAGGGGTGGGTATCACCAAAATTTTTCTAAGTCATCAATTTCACATGTCAGATTTGAAAATTTGGCAATACCCCCCCCTGCATTTTATTGAAGTAAGGGGTGGAAGTCATCTAAATTTAATATAATTACATAAATTATTAAATAAATATCTAATATATATCAATTTCCCTAGTTTAAAGTAATGACAATCCCTCAAGCCAAAATGCAGACCAAGTCGAGAAACATAAGTTTGGGACTTTCTACAGGTATAGGAAAGAGGAACCCCATGAAACAAATAAATGTTATCATGATTACCTTTTATACAACACAAGGTCGATGGCTCATCACATTATTTGAGAAAATTGATATATAAAAAATATTTATTAAAAATTTATGGAAAAATATAAAATTTTCGATGACAACTCTAATCCCCATACTTTTTGGATCTAGATAAAGTTTTTTTAAATCGAATAACTTTACCTTCTTTCTTTACCTTATTGATTCTTTGTATCAACTTATTACTGATTTGAAATGAGAAACCGAAATGAGTGAAATCTTGACAGGATTTCAAACCAGGAGGAGCTTTGGTCGTTTGATGATTATCCTTAGAAGAATTCCAAATAGTTTCGATGATACCATTTCCCAAACCAAAATCAATGATGCACCGGTGGTCTGGAAAATATAAACCATGTCCTTTGATTTTAGCTGGAGATGGTATTGGGTGGCCAGTTATCAGATTGATATATGAGAATATTCCAAAAGTAAGAAAATTGGCATCATTCCTATCGATATGAATCCTATTGTGGAATCCAGAATGAGTGATAATAACATTAGAAAATAAAAGATATTCGTGGCTGATATCTTCCAATTTGGAGTCACACCAATTCAGTATTCCAACTTTGGTTGCAAGTTCATGATTTTTTTCAAATGCTTTATTACAGAGCTTGTTGAGTTGAAAAGCAAGAAAAGAGTCAAAGGAAGGTAGAGTGTCCCATAAGCAAAAATCTTCATCTTTTTGAGCTTTAGTGATATTCTTGATCAACGAATATATGCCTATATAATTGAAATGCCTAGATAATAATCATATAAGAGTTTCAGAATCCTTATCCTCTAAATATGCAATATAAAAATGTGAAATAAGACAAGTCAAATTTCGAAAAAAGGCTCAACTTCAAAGGTCAAAATCTCAGCAACCACTGAACCTAATTCAAACCTGTTTGTGGAAAATGAAAGATATGCTTTAGTAGAATCTTCAGTTAAAGGACATGCGATTTAAATAAACCTAACCCTAATTTGTTACATAAAAAATGAAATAAAAATTTAAATTGGGAAAAAAAAGGCTCAACTTTAATGGTCAATATCTCAGCAACCACTGGATCAAATTCAAATCTGTTTGCAGGAAATGAAAGGTAGCCTTCAGGAGAATCTTCAGTAAAAATAGCATTAGATTTGAATAAACCTAACCCTAATTCCGAGTCTGATTTTCAAAATTTTACAAAAACTTGAAAAGTGGTAATGAAGATGAGATCAAAAGGAGTTTTATAAGTTCACTGTTATCCAGATAAGAGTCATACATATATTTAAGTATGAAGTTTTCATAAAAGGAATGAGATATCATATAGGCATGAAAAAAAGGAGATGAAACTTACCTTGATTGAAAAGTAGGAAAAATAGAGTGAGAAAGATTGATGTTGGAATTGTGGGGAAATTGAATATGGAGTAAGTGAAATGCATAAAGAATGTGCAATGTATGTGTTTCCATGAAATGGAGCCAAAAAAAAGTGAAATAAGGGAAAGGGGGGATAATGACAATGCCAAGGAGGGATGAAGAGTAGGGTGATGGAGCTAAAAAATAAAGTAAAGAGGGAGAGAAAAAAAAGGTTAATTATACCATTGAAATCCAAAATAACCACTTACAAAAAAAATTTAGATAAAAAAAATAAAATAAACAGAAAAAAACAAAAAAAATTATAATTAGTAATCAAAAAATCAAAAAAAAAGAATAAAATGACTTACCTGGAGAGATGAGTTGACAAAATGAATGAAACCAAATTGTTTGAGGGATGTTGGAGGAGAATAGGAAAAGGATATGAGGGATGAATGAAAAAAAAAATCACTGACAAAATATGCAATTTCAGAAAATATGCGATTTCATGTTGAGCTGGTGAAAGAAAACCAATGAGCCATCCAAAAAAAAGATATTCACCGTAAATTCAAAAAAAAAAAATGAATATGCAACAAACCAAAATACAAAACCAAGTGATGAAAGTACACAAAGAGGACATTTGGAAAGTATGAAAACATAAAAATAAAAAATTAAAAGGGTGAAGAGAAATGTTGGAGAGTAATTGCAGGCTTTTGACTCAAAGGGATGGTTGTGCCATCAACAAAACCTACACAGCCAGGGAAACCTTCAGCTTGCATTACTTGAGAGGATTCAAGTCGCTGTTCTGGAGTTGGCCAAGCAAGAGTTTGAGACTTGAGGGAAAGGATAGCAATCATACAGCGCTTGGTGTATAATATCACGGTACCATATCCTATGTTAAAGAGATTATCCAAACGTCTTACGGCAGCACCATTTCCATTTGAGCCAAAGCGACATAGAGCAACAGCAAGTTGGATGGCAGGATTACGCTGTTTGTTATGAGAATTGTTATGGAAGATAGGATGATCGGAGATGAGTTGATAAAGTTTGAAGGAAGAATCGGGAGAAGTTCTAAAAAGTTGTGTGAAGTTTAAATGAGGAATGTTGAGAATGGAGGCCAGATCATATCGGGGATCATGATAAAGATTTGGCCCCCTGGTGATGATGTAACACTTTTTGGAAAGAAAACACATATAAGCTAAAGCATCTTCCAAATCAGAGTCAGATTTATAGTAAAGAACTAAAAGAAAAGTAATAGCATTCATTGTTGAGTGAAGTAGCTTCCTAGTAGAGAGGTGTTTCATTGTTGCCGGTGGAAGGGTTATGTGATGAGGGAAGTGGGAATTCACCGCCAAATGTGCAGTTGGGGTGTGTAGATAGAAAAAAAACTTAAGTGTTCGCCACCAAAATTAAGTAGCATAGAGTGAGGAAATACTTAAGGATGGCATCAGCAATTATAAGTCATGTGACTTTCTTAAAAATCCATCATGGATGAGATGAGTTTGGGATCAGGAATTAGGAATGGAAATTGGGGTATAAGAGGCGGGATAATGCATTATCGTGGATTTCTTATCCACTAGCCCTGGGGCTAGTGGATAAGAATCTTCCGCAATTAATAATGTCTGATCCCGGGAAAAAAAATTCCTGATCCCTAATTGCGGATCCCTGAACATTGATACCCCCTATTAAAAAATTCCTGTAAATGTCAATTTTATATAAGTAATTTGATTTTTTTGTATATATTTATTTTTTTTTAATATTAAATTTTATTTTCTTTAACCTGACATTGAGCATGGTGTTAGGAAATAAAAATATATAGGATAATTAATATTAATTTTAATTATTTACTAAATTTACTTTTTTTTGTAACTAGTTAATTTATTACAAGAAAAATTAAAGTAAATATAATAAAATTAATAATAATATATAAGGAATAAAAAGGTGTGGCTTCATCCCAGGAAATAATTAATTATTTTACTGGGTAAGTCTAGCAGCCTGGCTGACACTCCCTCACTCTAAAAAAACAATTAAAAAAACGCTATGATTTTTTCTTTTTATATTTCTTTAGCAGAGTAAGAAGATTAGATATCTCCTTCCCAGGTATCCAAGAATCATATTCAGAAGATTTATTCTTGAATCTCAATAAGTATTCAGTACCTTCTTCAGCAGTAACTATTCTGTCATTTAGAATCTTATCAATTTCTGCTGTCTCAGAGATTTCATTATGTGTCTTCTTTGGTCTTCTACTCCTTTTGGGAAATAAATCACTATTGGATGTGTAAGGTTTCAAAAGAAATATTGGAGAAACAGGATGTTTTATGTTATACGGAGAATACAGGATAACTTCAACTGCATTATCACCAACCATTCTTCTGACAACAAATGGACCTACAAATAAGTCTTTTAATTTGTTATTACTTTGTAAATTGAAGTGGACTGTAGAAACCAGTACTTCATCACCCTTTTTAAAAGTGTATTCTTTATGGGATTTGTCACACCTCTTCTTCTCATATTTAAAAGATTTTTCAATACATTTTTGAGAATGACTTCTGCAAAGTTGCTGCATTTGAAAAAAAGATTTCACACCAGGATGTAAATCCAATTTAGTTATTTTATTATTGAGAATTTGGGCAAGAGTATTTGGAACATATCCAAGCCAGAGCTCAAAAGGCTTTTTCTGAGTAACAGAATGAACAGTGCTATTATAAGCAAATTCCAACCCAGAAAGTAAGGTAACCCAATTATGAGTGAATCTGTCTTTGTCTTTGTACTCAAGGCCAAAGGCACAATACCTTCTTATCATTTCCTTCAAGGTCTGAATCATTCTTTCAGCTAATCCATCAGTTTGGGGGTGATGGGCAGTAGAAAGTTTCAGATCACAACCACAAACATCCATCAAAGACATCTAAAATTCAGAAGTGAATTTAGGGTCTCTGTCAGAGATTATGACCTTAGGAAAACCAGCAGCATTAAATATATGAGACAACCACAAGAAAGCTAATTATTTAGTGGAAACACCTTGTGGGTAGGGATAAATTTACACTTTTTTGTGAAGCTGTCCACAATAACCCAGCAAGAGTTATAACTGTCTTTCCCAGCAATGGGTAATCCTGTTACAAAGTCCATGTTTATAATTTGCCATGGTGCATCAGGAGTTTCAATATGTTGCATTAATCCAGCTCTTTTACCAGTCAATCTTTTTGATTTTTGGCAAGAATCACAGGATTCAACATATAGTTTGATGTCTTCAGACTTATTAACCCACCAAGCAGTGTTCTTAATTCTGATCATTGTTTTCTAAAGATCAAAATGTCCAGCCAATATGTCATCATGACAAATATTCAAGATGATCTCTTTCATAGAAGGAGGAATAACAATAACATTACTCAACTTTCTTCTATAATAGAGGTAGCCTTCATCAATTGAAAATTTACTTTTTTCCAAAGACTTCTGGTACTTTGATGGGAGGGTTTTAATTTATGCTTGTATTGAAGCATTCTTTTGATCATTTAATATGGTACATAACTTTTTTAAGTCAGTGTCCTTATCATATGAGTCCAGAATTAGCTGTAATAGCTCTTCCTCCATATCAACCACATATATCCCATGAATGTGAATAATTTCATCTTCAGGATCATATGCAGGATTTGAGTCATCATTTGGTAAAGGTAACTTTGATAACATATCCACATTTGAGTGAACAATACCAGCCCTATGAATTCTTGTCATCCTCCCTCTATATTCTTGAACAGCTAGCTGCCATCTGAACATATGTCTGTTAGGTGTTTTCAAGTTTAAGAGGGATTTAAGTGCACTGCAGTCAGTGACAAGTTCAAATTTCTGGTCATCCAGATAATAATGTAGCTTCTCTAGAGCCCACAATACTGCTAAAAACTCCAGTTGAAAGGCAAGATATTTCAATTCACTACTTCTCAAGGTTCTTGAAATATAACAAATTACTACTTCTGATAATTTATCATTCATAACTTGTTTTTGATGCAGAGCAGCACCAAGACCAATAAAACTGGCATCAGTTTATAAAACAAATGGTTGATTAAAGTCAGGCAAAGCAAGAATTGGTGCTGACATCAAACAATTTTTCATAGTGTCAAAAGCTCTTTGTCTTTCACTGTTCCAGAAAAAAGCAACATCTTTCCTAGTTAATTGGGTAAGGGGTAATGCTATGACTTGATACTTTTTAAGATACTTTCTATAGTATCCAAACATTCCTAAAAAACTCTGGAGCTCTCTAACTGTGGTAGGAGCCTTCACCTGTTGCATGGCTGCCAATTTGTTTTGGTCAACACATATCTGTAAACCTGAGACAACATGGCCAAGCACTTTTAAGGAATGAAAACCAAATTTGCATTTCTTCAAAGCCAGTGTCATACTTATCTCATCCATCTTATGAAAAACATTACACAGGTGGTCAAGATGGTCCTCAAATATTTTAGAGAATATAATAATATCATCAATATAAACCATCATCCATCTTTCAATTATTTCTTTATGGAATGTGTTATCCATAACTTTTTGAAAAACTGAAGGGGCATTTTTAGAGCCAAATGGCATCCTAATATAGTTATAAATACCCATATGAGTAGCAATCATCGGAAAATTCTGAGAATTATTCTCAACAGGTACCTGGTGATATCCCTTATTACCATCCAAACAGCTGATATATTTAGCACCTTGTAGGGTAGCATGTATAGATCTAATTCTGGGTAAAAGATAGATATAATCAACAGTATAAGTGTTTAATGCTCTATAATCATAAAATAAACTGGCTTTATCTTTCTCATAAGAAATTAGGACAGGTGAGATATCACAATGTTTAGGTGTTTCAACTACCTTTTCAATAATATTCATTTTTAAAAGGGTAGAGATATTATCTTCAATATCTTTTTTCTTTATGGGAGAAGCAGGGTAAGGCTTCTTCTTTAAACTAAGTGGTATTTCAGTTAATGGGAAAGATAATGAAAGCTTCATTTTTTGTTTTACAAATCCTAATTCATGTGGCCCATGAGCAAAGGCCATAGGAAAAGATTTTATCAATTGAATGATCGAATCTTTTTCTTTACCAGAAAGTTGTTCTCCAAAGGAAGCATTGTAAATTTCAGAAAAAAGGGCAGGCATTTCTTTTTTAGATCTTCCTTTATGTTGAACTAAAGAATGACATGTGTTCAATATTGGTGTTAATAATTTTTTAGGGGAGGAAATCTTAAACTTTCTCTTCCCATTCATCCCCATTGTGAAGCATTGGTTTGAAGGATCCAATTTTATGCCATATTTTCTTAAAATATCATTTCCCACAATGAACCAACTTCTTAAGTTATCATTTTAATGACAACAAAATCACATATAGATCTTACAAAACAATGGTTATATTTGAAAAATAATGTGGCTTTGTATTTACCAATGGGGGAGAAAATAGAGCCATAACCTCTCCAATTCTCAGAAATTATAGGCATAAGTTTTGATTTTTAATCCTGGTCCACTGAATCAAGTGCTTTTTCAGATACTATGCTTCCTCCAGCTCCAGAATCTAAGACAACCTCAATGTTATATCCATTAATCAAGACTGGCGCCTTCAGAGGGGCAATAATAATTGAGCTGTCATCAAGATTTATTATGATCTCAGCATCTTCTACTGTAGATAAATCATTATTCTCAATATTAATATTATTTAAATAATGGATATCCTCTTCCAGCATCAAATTTTCCTGGTGAGATTCATATGAAATATTGCTGGCACAATCACTTGAAGTATCATCCAGTGCAATTGTGTCATCAGCATTTTCCTCTGTCTGTTCAAAAAGATTTATCTTCTTGTCAAAAACATGGCCTTTCTGCCAAGGCTTGCTGCATTTGAAGCAAGTGGTTTTTGCATACTTTTTAGGTGCAACAGGGGCAGAAGGTTTACCAAATTTTTCAAGAGGTTTCTGTTGGTAATTGGAGGTTTTCTCCAATGAATTTCTATGAATTAATCTTCTAGAATCATACTTGTTATTTAAAAGGATCTCATTACAAGTATTAATGAAAGAAGATTGTTCTCTTGAGAACTGAGTCCTAGCAACTATTAAATCTCTCAGAGACATAGGTAATTTATAGAGGATCCTGTCCTTCCATAATTCAAACTCCATATCTGAGTCCATTTCCCCTCAATATTTTCACAAGTTTCATATGGAACTCAATTGGTTTTTCAGTAGAAGAAGAGCTATATCTGGCTTCTTCATATTGCCTTTGTTGAGGTAACCTAAACTTGGAACCACCAAATTGTGCTTTAATTAATTTTTTCCAATTTTCCCATGAGTAGTCATTTTTATTTAATAGAACAGATTCATACCACTTTAGGGCTACATTGGTAAATAAAAAAACTAATTTTGACACAAATTCCTAATCTGGGAGTTTGTAAGAATTTCTTATACTATAAATCCTGAAAATAAATTGCTTCCAATCAGAGGGAGTATCAGCCTAGGTATCTCCAGGACTGAGTAATTCTTATGTTTAAAATAAGATAACCTTAATTAAATTAAGATTATAACTTAAAATAAGGTTAAAATACATATATATATGATTATTACACTATTATATGACTTATAGTAGTTTGAATAGCTTCTCCATAGCCTAATAATACTTATTAAGGTGTAAATGGAGTCATAATATACTTATCTTAAATGATATAAAGTAATTATAGAAATACATATGCTTATATGTATACATAAACCTCATATTCAGTGAAATATGTAGTTATATTATGTATATTTAGGTCTATAAGTGGGGTTTAACCTCTTAATAGCCTATAAAATTTTTTTATGCTTATTTTAGGTCATATGGACATATTCAGTGGACTCACCATTCCTACAAAAGCATATGCACCTATTTCAGGCACATATATCCAGTTTTTAACAACTTGATCTGCTTCCTTGGATGGATTTTCACAGATTTATGAGTTGGGATATAATTACTAGGTTAATATGGATGCTTGGAGATTTTATTGGGTGCTTGGACAGTTAATTTGGTTCCTTTATATGCTTTTGGTTTCTTTATATACTCTTTGGATGAATTATTTTACCTGTTTCTTTATGGTATCCGCTTTTATCTGTTTATTCTATTTATGGTATGGGTCTGTGGTATCATTAATTGTGATGGAGGGTCCTTACTGGAGGTCTGGGTGTTGAACTTCTTGAAGTAGAAGCCATAGGCAGGTGATGGGCCCTCACAGTGCTGTCATTTCCAGTGATAGCAGTGACATCATCTGGATTGAAGATCTGTGCACTCCAGTGGATTTTGGTATAAGTAAGGGAGGATTTGACGGGTTATTAAACATCACTTACTTACTAAACTTCAAATAAAAATTGTAAAACAATTATTATCATATAAAAATATACTATAAAGCATTTATAAATTGATATTATCTTTATATAATCTGTAACTATATTTTATTATTTTATTTTCCACCACTCACCACACAATATGGGGGGCGGACTTGCTAGCGAGTCCGCAACCTTGGACCCAAACTCACCACAGATTGAACACACATTGAGCTATTGATAAAGGAACCATACAATCAGGGATGAACACCACTCAGCAGAACAGTTATAGGTGGGTGTTCAAGTAGAGTTCAGAATGGGTTCAGTATGAGTTCAGTATGAGTTCAGTCTTAGTTCCATCTGAGTTCAGGTTGATGACTTGCTAGCAAGTCCACCCCCTATATTGCGTAGTGACTAGCACGCATAAAAATCCAAGTATTGTGAGTTTAATTGAGAATAACTATTTTATTAGTCTTTCCTGAGGTTTAATAACTAAATAATCTAACAATAATTAGTAGGAACATTAATAATTACTGTTAAATAATAATTAAATACTAGCACACACTGACAATTGGGGGTCTTTCCTTAATTATTACTTATTATTTAGTATAAGCCTTAGGACATGATTTTTACTCTAGTATATCTCAAAAAAACCAAATATTTAGATCTGAAGCACATACCTGGGTCATCATAATTCAGTGATTGCAGAAAAGAACCCTTATAATAATTGTACTAATTTTTTATAATAAAAATTAGGTATTTACAACAGTAACTGTACCCAATATAAACCCAATCTCACTTGGTATTTGGTCACCAATATAACACCCAATTAAATTGGTATTTGGTTAAAGCTTGGTAAGCTAAATATTCACCCTGCTAAAGGTCTAATTAAACTTATTATATTATTTTTAACAGATTTTTTTAAAATTTTTCTTATATTTTATTTAAATAAATAAAGATATAAATTCAGGGTAAGCTCCAGTGCTTTTATTAGTAATTGTATTGCTAATAATTTTTTTCTACTAATTAACATATAAGTTTTCCCTTTTTTAGAGATGAAGAATTGTTATTTAAGACATAATGATTGCTCCAAAGGAAAATATAAGTGAAAAAACTGCTTATAACACCAGGTCTAAAGCTGAAAACATTTCTCCAGGACATCACCATGGAGGGTCAATCCTACCCACAACCAGAGTCTATGAGCATTGAGGAAAAGGACGCCCTTCTAAAAAAGATAACAATCAAATAGACTTCACCTAATCTGCAGGATAAACTGTCCTATCTGGCCAGGAAGGTTCTGAAACTAGAGGAATCATAGTCTACCATGCTAAAGGAGGTAGAGCAGTTGCAAAACAACTGCAAGGTGGGTTTCCAACAAATGAATCAAACCTTGGCAGAGTTAAAAGTAGGGCAGCCAAGCCAACAACCCCCTACCCAAGGAGGGTCACATAATTCCCAGGAACAAAATCTTGGTAGAGAAATAGAAGTGGGATTAGTTCCATCAGCAGTGGTCAAGCCACAATTTCAACAGGGATCCACCCCCTCATCAGACTGCCTCAGCTCACCCCTGCAAAGGAAAGCAAAAGCGCCAGAAGTCAGGGCTTTCTCCTATCCCATGGTAAGTAGATTAACCTCTCAGATTGAACACAATATTAATGATTACAATATAGGTAATGTTATTGATGTAAAATCTATACAGAAAATTGAGGAGGACTTAAGAGAATTAGGTTTTGATGTAGATACACCTGATTTATCTTTTTTAATAACAACAGTACTATTTATAATAATAATAAAGTTAATCCTCAGTTTCCATCACTTATTAGTGAGATGAAGAGTTCACAAAATAATGAAAAAGTTGAGAAGGAAGACATAGAGTATTTTAATAATAACCCAACTATCCATATAATTGTTTCAGCATTATGGAATAGAATGACTGAGTGTGAGGAACAGACAATTAAGCTCACAAGTGATACAATTTTGTCCTTGAAATTGAAAATTTCTCAACTGGAAACAAGAAATAAAGAATTAGAGAATGAACACCTGACTCTAACTCTTAAATATGATTCTTTAAGTAATAAATATAGTGAACTTTCAAACAAATTGTGTGAGTTAGAAAAATTGTATGAAGCACATTTATTAAAATCTGAATCAAGAACTAAGTTATATTTTGCACAAACAAATCAGAGTGCCTCTGATCTGTTACAAAGATTAACTAAAGTTGAGATTGAAACTGCTAATCTCCTAATGAACAAGGATAATCATAAGTATACACAGTATAATAATAATCCTTTTGTTGGAAAAAATGAATTTCAATCATTTACCATACCACCACAAGTAAAACCATCTGGTGGTAGTGTCAAGTCTGAGAAAACAAATGTAAGTCACAAATCTGTGCAAGAGGAAATAAAAGACCATTTATCCAGAGTGAATGAGTGATTGAAGTTACCTAAGATTAGTGAAACTAAATCCAATCAGAAAAACTGGCCAAAGATTGATTAGTACCCAACTTATGATTAGGAAGCCAGCTCTGATTGGCAGCATTTTATTCAAAAAATTGACAACTTAAAATTCTCATATAAGTTACCAGATGAAGAAATAACATCAAAATTGATCTCTTTATTGAAGGATTTTGCTTTATTATGGTTTGAAGCTGTTTTGAGTGAGGGTAAAGATTACTCTTGGGCTGAATGGAAGCAACTAATTGAAAAACAATTTGGAGGTTCTAAATTTAGGCTCACTCAGAAAAGATTATATGAGAAATCTAGGTATAATCTGTTGAATGGTGACAAACCTATGGTATTTTTAATTAATTTAAATAAAATATTAAAAGCCATTGAGACAAACATGGAATTTAACTTATGGAAAGATAAGATAATATATAAATTACCTATATCTGTCAGAGACATTTGTGTAGCTAGAAAAATAATGGTTAATGAATATTCTGAATTTATTAATATTTGAAATAAAATATTATTAAACCATAAGTATGAAGCAAGGTACACCACTTATAAACAAAATAATGAACCTGAGAAAAATCAGAATTCAAAACCACTTCAGGAGAAGCAGAAAAAACCTACTGCACCTGTAGTACCTAAAAATTTTGAGACTAATACTTGCTATAAGTGTAATAAACCTTGGTTTAAAGGTCACAAATGTGAGAAGAATATAAATATTTTTGAAATAAGCATGAATCTGAAAATGAAACAGAAAAAAGTAAAGATTCAAGTGATCATGACAGTAATATCTCATATAGTGATGAAAATGAAGTCTGTATGTTGGGAGATGATTTGTCCATTGTTGAAAATCCAATATTAAGTATGGACTCAAATGAATCTTCAATGAATTTGGAGGATGCTGAAATTATTAAGGATATACAAGCTGATAACTTGAAAATGACACCTATCACGGTTAGGGCTTTCATTTCTGGAGAAAATGTAAATATAGTATTGGAAACAGGAGCTGTTGGTTCTGTTGTTTCTACAAATACATTACAGAAAATTGATAGTGATTATAATTCAAAGCTTGAACCCCTTCAAAGTAGAAATTGGAGAGGTTTTGGATAAGTACTACACCCCATTTGTAGATACAAAGCTTCTGTTTTCTTTAAAAATCAACATGGTTATGTAAGAGTAACTTGTGCTTTGTAGTAATGGACAATACTAATGGTAGTAACTTTTTTATCATTGGAAATGACATTCTGACTAAGTTTAGTGTGAAATTAGAGCCTGCTAATAATAATTTTACAATTGGCATGAATGGTAAAAGGAAAGTTAAAATAAACTCTTTTAACACGGTCTTACACATTGAGTCAGTAATAAATATTCCTTGAAAAGGAAGAGAATCCAATGAGATGGAACTTCTGGAAACAGAAATTTCAAAAGCATCATTTGGCACTCAGATAAGTAAAGCTGTGAAAAAAAATATTCTGGACTTAATTAAAGCATTTCAAATGGCTTTTGCACATGGAACCAATGAACTTGGCCTTGTAAAAGATCATGAGATGAAAATTAGTTTAACCTGTGATATGGATAATATTCCTGCTAGTCTTAAAAAGAAACCATACCCTGCTTCACAAATGAAGAGGAAAGACATAGAGGATAATATTAAGATGTTATTAAAAATGAACATTCTTGAAAAGGTTGAAACTACACCAAAATATTGTGTAATATCACCAGTGCTAATTTCTTATGAACAAGATAAAGCAAGACTGTGCAGTGATTATAGAGCATTAAATACATTTACAGTAGGTTATATTTATCCCTTGCCAAGGATTGCCTCTATACATGATACCCTTAAAGGTGCTAAGTATATAAGTTGCCTAGATGGAAATGAAGGGTACCATCAGATTCCTGTTGAAAAGAATTCACAGAACTTTTTGTTAATAACAACACATATGGGAATATATAAATATGTCAGGATGCCATTTGGAACAAAAAATGCTCCTTCAGTGTTTCAGAAGTTGATGGATATAACATTCCATAATGAAATGATTGAGGGATGTTTAATGGTATACATTGATGACATTATAGTGTTCTCTAAGACATATGATGAAAACTAAGTCCATTTAACGAAGGTATTTCAGAAAATTGATGAAATAAAAATGAACCTTGCATTGAAAAAGTGTAAATTTGGGTTTGAGTCTTTAAAAGTGCTTGGTCATATTGTATCTGGCTTACAAATATGTGTAGACCAAAATAAGGTGGCTGCAATCAAGAATATTGGAATTCCTCAAAATGAAAAGGATGTAAAATCTTTTCTTGGTATGTGTGGTTATTATAGACAATATATAAAGAACTACAAATTAATTGCTGCACCATTGACCACACTGATAAAGAAATCAGAAGCTTTCATTTGGAATAATGAAAGACAACAGGCTTTTGATAAGTTGAAAGAATGTTTGATGACAGCTCCTATCTTGGGATTACCAGATTTCAAATTGCCTTTTTTATTGTACACAGATGCAAGTTTTATTGGTCTGGGTGCTGCTTTGCATCAAAAAAAACTTATTGAAGGGAAAATGTCAGAAGTAGTTATTTGCTATATTTCACGTACTCTAAGAAGTAGTGAATTGAAATATGGTGCTACTCAACTTGAATGTTTGGCAGCAGTATGGTCTCTTGAGAAGCTACATTATTACCTGGAAGACCAAAAATTTGAGTTAATAACCAACTATAGTGCAGTTAAGTCACTCTTAAACATGAAAACTCCTAATAGACATATGTTTAGATGGCAATTAGCTGTACAAGAATACAGAGGATGGATGACTATTACACATAGAGCACAAACCTTACACTCTAATGTAGATCTGTTATTAAGAGTACCTCTACACAGTAATGATGATAATCCTGCTTATGTTCTTGAAACAGTGATTATTAACATTTATGGCATTTATATTGTAGATCTTGAGGATGAATTTATGCAATCAATTCTTGATAACTATGCTTCAGATCCTGACTTGAGTAAACTTATTACAATATTAAATGATCCATATAATGCTTCAATGAGTGTTTTAATTAAAACATTACCACATAAGTATAAGTAAGCATTAGAAAAAGGAAAATATTCCTTCAAGGATGGCTTTATGTCTTACAGAAAGAAATTAAGCAATGTAATTGTAATTCCCCCTTCAATTAAGGAGTTAATGTTAAGCATATGTCATGATGATATATTAGCAGGTCATTTTTACTTCCATAAAACATTAACCTGCGTAAAAAATACAGCTTGGTGAATTAATATGTCTGATGATGCTCAAAAATATGTTGAGACATGTGATTCTTGTCAAAAATCTAAAAGATTAACGGGCAAAAGAGCTGGTTTATTAAAACAACTTGAGCAACCAAAAGATCCATGGGAAATAGTAAACATGGACTTTGTAACAGGTTTTCCAATAGCAGGGCATAAGAGTTATAACTCCTGCTGGGTAATTGTAGATAGATTTACAAAAATGTGTAAATTTATTCCTACCCACAAAGAGGTTTCTGAAAAGGACTTAGCTTTTCTGTGGACACAAATGTTAAATATAGCAGGTTTCCCCAAAGCAATAGTTTCAGACAGAGATCCAAAACTTACTTCTGAGTTCTGGACATCACTTATGGATGTTTCAGGGTGTCAATTAAAACTATATACAGCACACCATTTACAAACTGATTGGCTAGCAGAAAGAATGATACAAACTTTAGAAGATGTGATAAGAAGATATTGTGCTTTTGGTATTGACTTTAAAGACAATGACAAATTCACGCATGATTGGGTAACCCTTATCCCAGGTTTAGAATTTGCATACAATAGTACAGTACATTCTATCACTGGCAAAAAGCCATTTGAGTTATGGTTGGTTTATGTACCTAATACCCCTGCTAAAACTCTTAACAAATTACCTAGATTGGACATTCATCCAGGTACAAAATCTTTTCTTCAGATGCAAGAATTATGCAGAAAGCAGGCTCAAGAATGTATAAATAAGGCATTTGAGTATGAGAAGAAAAGATGGGATAAAGCCCATAAAGAAAAAATGTTCAAAGAGGGTGATGAAGTCCTTATTGCTACACTACATTTCAATTTAAATGGTAATGTTAAATTGAAGGATCCATTCATTGGACCATTTGTAGTAAAAAAGATGGTTGGTAACAATGCTGTTGAAGTTATTCTATATGCACCATATGATAGAAAACATCCAGTATTTCCTATTTCTCTTATAAGACCATACCATTCTAATGATACTGCTCTATTTCCAAAAAGATCAGGAAGGCATAAACAGCAACCTGAAGAAATAGTTGAAAATGCAGAATTTGAAAAGATACTTAAAAAGAGACACCTTACTAAAGAAAAGGGAGTTGAGTACCTATTAAGGTTTAAAAATAAATCAAGTGAATATGACCACTGGATTCCAGAAAATGAAATCACTGATCTTAAAAATCTCTTGAAAAAATTTAAATCCAAATAATACTTTTTAATTCAGTATATGTATCATAGAAATTTTAAAATTATTTTTCTATTCACTCCTTACTTATTAATTAAAATGTCTTAACATTTTTTTTTGTTTTTTTTGGGTGAGGGAGTGTCAGCCTAGGTATCTCCAGGACTGAGTAATTCTTATGTTTAAAATAAGATAACCTTAATTACATTAAGATTATGACTTAAAATAAGGTTAAAATACTTATATATATGGTTATAATACATATATATATAATTAATACACTATTATATGACTTATAGTAAATTAAATAGGTTATCCATAGCCTAATAATACTTACTAAGGTTTTAATGGAGTCATAATATATTTATCTTAAGTGATATTAAGTAATTATTGACATACATAAGATTATATGTATACATAAACCTCATATTCAGTGAAATATGTAGTTATATTAGGGGGTATCAATGTTGACCAATCTGCAATTAAATTAATTGCGGAAAATAATCTGCATACTCCAATTATCTTCCGCAATTATTTTTGCTAATAATTGGGTTATTAGACAATTTACGTGTCAATTTTCACCTCTTATCTGACATTTTTTTACTCAATGTTTCATAACCGTATCTTGGACAACTTTCTGTCATAACCACATCTTGACCTACTTTCTGCCATAACCACATCTTGGACTACTCTCTGGATATGACTTCTACCTTGCTGCACACTCACATTCTCATCCCATCCTGTCCATTCTATCCACTCAGAACCCCTCACCATCTCATCTGCTTATTTCTGCTCCTTTTCATCTTCATTTATATTTTAACATGCCTTGTCATCCTAGATCTTCTCAAAGGCAGCCATCACCCAGTTGTTCTTCAAATCCCACTACTCCCACTTTTACCCACTCAGCCAAGAAATCTAAGACCGTTCAATTAAAAAAAGATGATCATCTCATTCTTATCAACTGGCTGAAAACCAAATCTAACTATGATTCTTGTTTTGGTACTGAGTATGCAACTAAAGTAGGACGGCCCCCAGCATCAAAAGTTAATGGCTATCTTCTAATGGAAAATGAATTACGGAATAAGACCAAGGGAAGGATTGATGTTTTGCCCTAAACAGATGTCTGAACGCTTCAAGCATTACCAAGCCAAATACAAGAAGGCAAAGGCTCTTTCATCTTCCACTGGTTTTGGGGTTACCAACATTGATATAACTAAGGGTATCAAATCCATAGACAATAAAATTGAAACTTTATGTCCTAACTTTAAAGAGATGAATGCAATTTTTGGAGAGCAAGCCAATGTTAATCCTGTAAACATAATGGATGGAGAAGATCCTATCTCCAAACATGATGTTGAAGCAAATCTTTTCCCATCCTCTTCCTCCACTCAAGCCTCCCCTCATTTGAATGAGACAAATCTAGATAGCTTTTCTGTAGATCCTATTGGTGATTTAACCCAACCAAATCTAACTCAGGTCTGTTTCTTTTTTCTTTTATCTTATCAATTCTATTTTTTATTTACTTATCTTTTTCTTATTTCTTAAAAGGCTGATGAACAAATCCAGGATCTTCAATCAACTGAGTCTGAAGGTAGTAACAATGATGATGAGGAAGATATGACCTTGAACAAGAAGCATAGGGCTTCAAGTAGTCTAAATTTCCACTCCCAAAGAAGACAAAAAAGTGATACTTCATCACAAACCCTTTTTTTGTCTATGGAACAATTTTTAGAGAAACATGATGCTGGTAAGTGATACCATACCTCTTATTACTTTACTCTGCTTTGCTTCTACTTTATATTAATTTTTATTATCACTCTAGAAAAAGAGGAAATTGCTAAAGAGACTCTAAGCTTTGAAAAGAAGAAATACGAGCTCTCTTTAAGGGGGGATGATAGGCTACTAGATTTGGAAGAGAGGAAGTACAAGCTCTCTTTATGGGAGGATGATTGGGCTCAAGATTAGGAGGAGAGGAAGTACGAGCTCTCTTTTCGGAAGGATGTTCAGGCCCAAGATTTGGAGGAGAAGAAGTTTGAGTTAACTCTAAGTATTGAAAAATCAAAAAAATAGGAGAAAACACTTGAACATCAAAACCTATTAGAGCAGATGAAATATAAGTTTGATCATGAAGAAAATTCCAAAAAGAAAGATTTCTTGATAGAATGTGTTAAAGCTAATAAATCTGTTGAGGAAATTGAACGTTTAAAGAAATTGTTGGATGACTAGTTTGTTTTTTTTCTCTCACACTTCAACTGTTCATATTTATTTGTACATAAAATTTCAAATAATTTCCTGTATTTCATTACTCTATCAATCATTACTTGAATTTTTGTATTTTAATGTTAAATATTCTTTTTTAAATAAAATTTTTATGTCTCCTTTGACAATTTGACAATCCCCCACCCTGGATTTTTTTGAAGTAAGGGGTGGGTATCACCAAAATTCTTTCATGTCATGAGTCTTGAAAGTCTTATATGAAACTTTGCCTTTACTACCCCATGCATTTTACCAGTATCCCCAAAATTATTACATTTCAAGAATTTCACAAGTCTTATAAGAAATTTTGGCAAAACCCCCCATGAAATTTATAGAAGTAAGGGACGGGTATCACCAAAATATTTAAAAGTCAAAAAAATTCTAAATCTGTTTTAAAAAATTGGCAATACTCTCCCCTGCATTTTGTTGAAGCAAGGGGTGGGTATCACCGAAATTTTCTAAGTCATCAATTTCACATTTCAGATTTGAAAATATGGCAATAGCCCCCCTGCATTATATTGAAGTAAGGGGTGGAATTCATCTAAATTTAATATAATTACATAAATTATTAAATAAATATCTAATATATATCAATTTCCCTAGTTCAAAGTAATGACAATTCCTCAAGCCAAAATGCAGATCAAATTTAGAAAAAAAAGTTTGGGACTTTCCACAGGTATAGGCTAGAGGAACCCCATGAAACAAATAAATGTTATAATGATTACCTGTTATACAACCAAAGGTCGTTGGCTCATCACTTTACTTGAGCAAATTGATATATAAAAAATATTTATTAAAAATTTATGAAAAAATATAAATTTTTTGATGACAACTCTAATCCCCATACTTTTTGGATCTAGATAAAGTTTTTTTAAATCAATTAACTTTACCTTCTTTCTTTACCTTGTTGATTCTTTGAATCAACTTATGACTGATTTGAAATGAGCAACCAAAATGTGTGAAATCTTGACAGGATTCCAAACCAGGAGGAGCTTTGGTCGTTTGATGATTATTCTTAGAAGAATTCCAAATAGTTTCAATGATACCATTTCCCAAAACAAAATCAATGATGCACTGGTAGTCTGGAAAATATAAACCATGTCCTTTGATTTTAGCTGGAGATGGTATTAGTTGGCCAGTTATAGGATTGATATATGAGAATATACCAAAAGTAAGAAAATTGGTGTCATTCCTATTGATATGAATCCTATTGTGGAATCCAGAATGAGAGATAATAACATTAGAAAATAAAAGATATTCGTGGCTGATATCTTCCCATTCGGAGTCACACCAATTTGGTATTCCAACTTTGGTTGCAAGTTCATGATTTTTTTCAAATGCTTTATTACAGAGCTTTTTGAGTCAAAGAGCAAGAAAAGAGTTAAAGGAAGGTAGAGTGTCCCATAAGCAAAAATCTTTATCTTTTTGAGCTTTAGTGATATTCTTGAGCAATGAATATATGCCTATATAAATGAAATAAGTGAAATGATATTAAGAATGGAAAAAAAATTATTAGAAATACCAAGAGAATATCCTTTAACAAAACCTGGTCTCCAACCAAATCAAATCATGATACCACCCAAAAAATTTGTATTCCTTATAGGTAATTGAACCAAAGCCATTTGATAAAGAGTTATGATAAGATCCGATAGTTGATTAAAAGATTCATCTTTTACACCATCAAATGAATGAACTTCCAAAATGAATTGAGCCTTATAAGTATCACTGATAACTGCAACAACTCAATCATCTCTAAATTTGGTTAGATATTTGATATCTTCAGGTAATTTTTTTGGATATTGATTTTTTTTATCTACTTTAGTTTTATGAAAAAAAATGTTTGGGATATGACAAAAATAACTTTCACAGAGAATTTTTTTTTCAGATATCTTTTCTTCTGAGGAGACTGATTATCTTTAATTTTTTTTGATGATTTAGATGATAAATTTTTTTTTTTTCAGATATTATTTCTTCTGATGAGACTGATTATCTTTAATTTTTTTGGATGATTTAGAAGAAGTTTTTTTTTTCAGATATCTTTTATTCTGATGAGACTGATTATCATTAATTTTTTTTGATGTTTTAGAAGATGATTGTATTGAATTTGATTTTGAAGAAGATGATAGAGATGATAAAGATGAAGATGATAAAGAGGATAAAGATGAAGATGATAGAGAAGTAAGGGGTGAATCTGAAGAAGAAGACATTTTTTTGATCTGAAAAAAATTTAAATTTAAAAAAAAAATTCAACACATATTTTTTAAAAAAAAATCACATAATAATATCTTTTAAAATAAAATTTAAGGCAATATCCTTTTTAAAAAAAAAAATTTAAAACAAAAAAAAAATTTAAAAATTTTCAGTAAAAATTATTTCAAAAAAAAATACAAAAGAAAACCTGAAGTTTGGTTATAAAAAACCTTCACAGAAAATCCTGTCAAAATAATTTAAAAATAAAAAATAAAAAAAATAAAAAATAAATCTGTAAAAGAAAAATCAAAACAAATAAATTAAAAAAAAATTAATTCAGTAAAATTATTTGTAAGAAAAATTAAAAATTAAAATCTAAACCTTTTTTGTTTTGTAATTTACAGGGAAAGACCTTAAAAGAATGTAAAAGTTATTATTTTTCTAAAATTCTGCCAAAAAAAAAAAAAAAAAAAAAAAATACATTTTAGTATGTTTTTTAAAAAATAGGTAACCCCTCTTTAACTCCCATAACAGTCCCAGAGAGGGGAAGGGGGGGTTTGAGGCGGCTAAAGAGAGGGGAAGGGGGGGTTTTGAGACAGTTAAAGAGAGGAGAAGGGGGGAGAGTTGAGGCACCTAAAGAGAGGGGAAGGGGGAGTGATGAGACGCCTAAAGAGAGGGGAAGGGGGGGTCATGAGGCACCTAAAGAGGGGGGAAAGGGAGGATTTGGGACAGGCAAGGAGGGTGAAATAAGGGGGACTTGAGGAAGGTAAAGAGAGGGGAGAAGGAGTGACTTGAGGCAGGTAAAGAGAGAGGA
This sequence comes from Hemileia vastatrix, assembly GCA_030280995.1. NCBI lineage: Eukaryota > Fungi > Basidiomycota > Pucciniomycetes > Pucciniales > Zaghouaniaceae > Hemileia > Hemileia vastatrix. The sequence goes on along the minus strand of JASXTE010000005.1, from coordinate 36,205,693 downwards.
AAAGGGGCGAAATGAGGCAGCTAAAGAGGGTGAAGGAGAGAAAAAAAAAGAGAAAAAAGAGAAAAAAAAATTAATCTAACCTTGAAAATAAAAAAAAGGACTTACAAAAAAAAACAAAAAAAAAACAAAAAAAAGCAAAAAAAAAACAAAAATAAAACAAAAATAAAACAAAAATAAAAAAAGCAAAATAAAAAAATTCATGATTAGCAAATAAAAAACAAGAAAAAAGAAAAAAAAGACTTACCTGGTGAGATGAGTTGAGAAAATAAAAGTAACAAAAATATTTGGGTAATGTTTGAGGAGAGGATGAAATGGATATGAGTGATGAATGGAAAAAAAAATCACTGACAAAATATGCGATTTCAAGTTGAGCTGGTGAAAGAAAACCAATGAGTCATCCAAAAAAAAGATATTCACCGTAAATTCCAAAAAAAAAATGAATATGCAACAAACCAAAATACCAAACCAAGTGAATAAATTACACAAAGAGGAAATTTGGAGAGTACAAAAAAATAATTTAAAAGGGTGGTGAAGAGAAATGTTGGAGAGTAATAGGCATAATGACAGAGCGTATGCCGGTTGAATGAATGTTTTGTGATTCAAGGGAGGGGAGAGCTGGTGCTGGTTCAGGATCCTCTTCTTCATAAAGATCATTCCACTCATCCTTTAAATCAGCTAGGATATTGTGGAGTATAATGCAAGTCATGATCCAATTATTTGCAGTTTCGATCTCCAATTTTTTTTGAAATTGGATTCTGAGCTCCCGAAGACTAGAAAATTGTCCCTTTAAAATACCTATAGCATGTTCAATTTGTACTCTTGATTGGGAAAGGTGATAATTAAATTTAGTTTTGGGGTCATTTTCTAAGGTTGCACCACAGAAAGCAGGTATAATGTACTTCCCACTTGCATATGCTGAGTCTGCAAGGAGGTACTGAGATTTGTCAAAGTATGAGTCAGGGGTTTGAGAAATCCTCATTCTTTGAAAGACAGAAGAGTCATGACATGAGCCAGGGCAGCCACTATGAAAAGCAATAAATTTTTTATTGACATTGCATAGAAGTTGAATGGCAATAGAGTATCTAGAAAGAAGATAAAAAGCTAGTTTATGAAGGATGAGAGATTGGAGAAGAATTTGAAGAAACCTTTTTTTGTGATCAAAATAATGGTTGCCATCATGAGCAGGCTTTTGACTCAAAGGTATAGTTGTGCCATCAACAAATCCTACACAGCCAGGGAAACCTTCAGCTTGCATTACTTGAGAGGATTCAAGTTGCTGTTCTGGAGTTGGCCAAGCAAGTGTTTAAGACTTGAGGGAAAGGATAGAAATCATACAGTGCTTGGTGTATAATATCACGGTACCATATCCTATGTTAAAGAGATTATCCAAACGTCTTACAGCAGCACTGTTTCCATTTGAGCCAAAGCGATATAGTGCAACAGCAAGTTGGATGGCAGGATTACGCTGTTTGTTATGGGAATTTTTATGAAAGATAGGATGATTGGAGATGAGTTGATAAAATTTGAAGAAAGATTTGGGAGAAATTCTAAAAAGTTGGGTGAAGTTTAAATGAAGAATGATGAGAATGGAGGCCAGATCATATCGGGGATCATGATAAAGATTTGGCCCCCTGGTAATGATGTAACGCTTTTTGGAAAGAAAACACATATAAGCTTAAGCATCTTCCAAATCAGAGTCAGATTTATACTAAAGAACTAAAAGAAAAGTAATAGCATTCATTGTTGAGTGAAGTAGCTTCCTAGTAGAGAGGTGTTTCATTGTTGCCGGTGGAAGGGTTATGTGATGGGGGAAGTGGGAATTCACCTCCAAATGTGCAGTTGGGGTGTGTAGATAGAAAAAAAACTTAAGTGTTTGCCACCAAAATTAAGTAGCATAGAGTGAGGAAAGACTTAAGGATGGCATCAGCAATTATGAGTCATGTGACTTTCTTGCAAATCCATCATGGATGAGATGAGTTTGGGATCAGGAATTAGGAATGGAAATTAAGGTATAAGAGGTGGAATAATGCATTATCATGGATTCCTTATCCACTAGCCCCGGGGCTAGTGGATAAGAATCTTCTGCAATTAATAATGTCTGATCCCGGAAAAAAAAATTCCCAATCCCTAATTGCGGATCCCTGAACATTGATACCCCCTATTAAGGGGTATCAATGTTCAGGGATCATCAATTAAATTGATTGTGGATAAAAATATTTATACCCCAATTATCTTCCACAATTATTTTTGCTAATAATTGGGTTATTAGACACTTTATGTGTCAATGTTCACCTCTTATCGGACATTTTTAACTCAATTTTTCATAACCACATCTTGACCTACTTTCTGCCATAACCATATCTTGGACTACTCCCTGGATATGCCTTCTACCTTGCTGCGCACTTACATTCTCATCCCATCCTGTTCATTCTATCCGCTCAGAATTTCTCCCCATTTCAACTATTTGATTCTGCTCCTTTTCATCTCACTATCTCATCTGCTTGTTTCTGCTCCTTTTCATCTTCATTTATAATAACATGCCTCGTCATCCTAGATCTTCTCAAAGGCAGCCATCACCCGGTTGTTCTTCAATTCCCACTACTTCCTCTTTCCCCCGCTCAGCCAAGAAATCAAAGACTGTTCAATTAAAAAAAGATGACCATCTCATTCTTATCAACTGGCTGAAAACCAAATCTAACTATGATTCTTGTTTTGGTACTGAGTATGCCACTAAAGTAGGACGGCCCCCCACATCAAAAGTTAATGGCTATCTTCTAATGGCAAATGAATAACGGAATAAGACCAAGGGAAGGATTGATCTTTTGCCTAAACAGATGTCTGAACAATTCGAGCATTACCAAGCAAAATACAAGAAGGCAAAGGCTCTTTCATCTTCCACTGGTTTTGGGGTTACTGACAACAATATAACTAAGGGCATAAAATCCATAGACGATAAACTTGAAACTTTATGTCCTTACTTTAAAGAGATGGATGCAATTTTTGGAGAGCAAGCCAATGTTAATCCTGTAAACATGTTGGATGGTGAAGATCCTATCTCCAAACATGATGTTGAAGCAAATCTTTTCCCATCCTCTTCCTCCACTCAAGCCTCCCCTCATTTGAATTCGACAAATCTAGATAGCTTTTCTGTAGATCCTATAGGTGATTTAACCCAACCAAATCTAACTCAGGTCTGTTTCTTTTTTCTTTTATCTTATCAATTCTATTTTTTATTTACTTATCTTTTTCTTATTTCTTAAAAGGCTAATGAACAACCCAGGATCCTCAATCAACTGAGTCTGAAGCTAGTGACAATGATGAGGAGGAAACTTCTACGTTGAACAAAAAGCGAAGTGCTTCAAGTAGTCTAAATTTCCTCTCCCAAAGAAAACGAAAAAGTGATACTTCATCACAAACACCTTTTTCTTTGATGGAACAGTTTTTAGAGAAATGTGATGCTGGTAATTGATATCATACCTCTTATTACTTTACTCTGCTTTTCTTCAACTTTATGTTAATTTTTATTCTCACTCTATAACAATTGGAAATTGCTAAAGAGACTCTAAGCTTTGAAAAGAAGAAATACAAGCTCTCTTTAAGGAGGGATGACAGAGTACAAGATTTGGAAGAGAGGAAGTACAAGCTCTCCTTACGGAATGATGATCGGATCCAAGATTTGGAGGAGAAGAAGTTCGAGTTAACTCTTAGTATTGAAAAATCCAAAAAAGAGGAAAAAACACTCGAGCATCAAAACTTAATGGAACAGATGAAGTATAAGCATGATCTTCAAGAAAGTTCTAAAAAGAAAGATTTCTTGATCAAATGCATTAAAGCAAACAAATCTGTTGAAGAAATAGAACATTTAATGAAATTTTTTGTTGACTAGTTTCTTTTATTTCTTTCACACTTTATGTGTTCATATTTTTTTGTACATAAATTTTACAATTATTTTCTGTATTTCTTGAAATTTCGTATTTTAATGTTAAATATTCTATTTTTAAATAAAATTTTCAAGTCTCCTTTGAAAATTTGACAATCTCCCACCCCTGGATTTTTTTTGAAGTAAGGGGTGGGTATCACAAAAATTCTTTCATGTCATGAATCTTGAAAGTCTTATATGAAAATTTGGCTTTACTACCCCCTGCATTTTACCGGTATCCCCAAAATTCTTACAAGTCAAGAATTTCACAAGTCTTATAAGAAATTTTGGCAATACCCCCCCTGGAGTTTATTGAAGTAAGGGACGGGTATCACCAAAAAAATTTCACCAAAATATTTACAAGTCAAAAACATTCTATATCTGTTTTAAAAAATTGGCAATACTCTCCCCTGCATTTTATTGAAGCAAGGGGTGGGTATCACCAAAATTTTTCTAAGTCATCAATTTCACATGTCAGATTTGAAAATTTGGCAATACCCCCCACCTGCATTTTATTGAAGTAAGGGGTGGAAGTCATCTAAATTTAATATAATTACATAAATTATTAAATAAATATCTAATATATATCAATTTCCCTAGTTTAAAGTAATGACAATTCCTCAAGCCAAAATGCAGACCAAGTCGAGAAACAAAAGTTTGGGACTTTCCACAGGTATAGGCAAGAGGAACCCCATGAAACAAATAAATGTTATCATGATTACCTGTTATACAACACAAGGTCGTTGGCCCATTACTTTAGTTGAGGAAATTGATATATAAAAAATATTTATTAAAAAGTTATGAAAAAATATAAATTTTTTGATGACAACTCTAATCCCCATACTTTTTGGATCTAGATAAAGTTTTTTTAAATTGATTAACTTTAACTTCTTTCTTTACCTTGTTGATTCTTTGAATCAACTTTTGACTTATTTGAAAAGAACAACCGAAATGAGTGAAATCTTGACAGGATTCCAAACCAGGAGGAGCTTTGGTCGTTTGATGATTATCCTTAGAAGAATTCCAAATAGTTTCGATGATAACATTTCACAAACCAAAATCAATGATGCACCGGTGGTCTGGAAAATATAAACCATGTCCTTTGATTTTAGCTGGAGATGGTATTGGTTGCCCAGTAATCGGTTTGATATGAGAATATACCAAAGGTAAGAAAATTGGCATCATTCCTATTGTGGAATCCAGAATGAGAGATAATAACATTAGAAAATAAAAGATATTCGTGGCTGATATCTTCTCATTCGGAGTCACACCAATTCGGTATTCCAACTTTGGTTGCAAGTTCATGATTTTTTTCAAATGCTTTATTACAGAGATTTTTGAGTGGAAAAGCAAGAAAAGAGTTAAAGGAAGGTAGAGTGTCCCATAAGCAAAAATCTTCACCTTTTTGAGATTTAGTGATATTCTTGACCAACGAATATATGCCTATCTAATTGAAATGCCTAGATAATAATCATATAAGATTTTCAGAATCCTTATCCTCTAAATATGCAATATAAAAATGTGAAATAAGACAAGTGAAATTTGGAAAAAAGGCTTAACTTCAAAGGTCAAAATCTCAGCAACCACTGAACCTAATTCAAACCTGTTTGTGGGAAATGAAAGATATGCTTTAGTAGAATCTTCAGTTAAAGGACATGTGATTTAAATAAACCTAACCCTAATTTGTTACATAAAAAAATGAAATAAGAATTTAAATTGGGAAAAAAAGGCTCAACTTTAATGGTCAATATCTCAGCAACCACTGAATCAAATTCAAATCTGTTTGTAGGAAATGAAAGGTAGCCTTCAGGAGAATCTTCAGTAAAAATAGCATTAGATTTGAATAAACCTAACCCTAATTCCGAGTCTGATTTTCAAAATTATACAAAAACTTGAAAAGTGGTAATGAAGATGAGATCAAAAGGAGTTTTATAAGTTCCCTGTTATCCAGATAAGAGTAATACATATATTTAAGTATGAACTTTTCATAAAAGGAATGAGATATCATATAGGCATGAAAAAAAGGAGATGAAACTTACCTTGATTGAAAAGTAGGAAAAATAGAGTGAGAAAGATTGATGTTGGAATTGTGGGGAAATTGAATATGGAGTAAGTGAAATGCATAAAGAATGTGCAATGTATGTGTTTCAATGAAATGGAGCCAAAAAAAAGTGAAATAAGGGAAAGGGGGGATAATGACCATGCCAAGGAGGGATGAAAAGTAGGGTGACGGAGCTAAAAAAGAAAGTAAAGAGGGAGAGAAAAAAAAGGTTAATTATACCATTGAAAACCAAAATAACCACTTAAAAAAAAAATTTAGATAAAAAAATAAAATAAACAGAAAAAATCAAAAAAATTATAATTAGTAATCAAAAAATTCAAAAAAAAAGAATCAAGTGACTTACCTGGAGAGATGAGATGACAAAATGAATGAAACCAAATTGTTTGAGGGATGTTGGAGGAGAATAGGAAAAGGATATGAGGGATGAATGAAAAAAAAATCACTGACAAAATATGCAATTTCAGAAAATATGCGATTTCATGTTGAGCTGGTGAAAGAAAACCAATGAGCCATCCAAAAAAAAGATATTCACCATAAATTCAAAAAAAAAATGAATATGCAACAAACCAAAATACAAAACCAAGTGAATAAAGTACACAAAGAGGACATTTGGAAAGTATGAAAACATAAAAATTAAAAATTAAAAGCGTTGCAAAGTGAAATGTTGGAGAGTAATTGGCATTATAATTGAGCGTATGCCAGTTGATTGAATGATTTGTGAATCAAGGGAGGGGAGTGCCGGTGGTGGTTCAGGATCCTCTTCTTCATAAAGATCATTCCACTCATCCTTTAAATCAGCTAGAATATTGTGGAGTATTACACAAGTCAAGATCCAATGATTTGCAGTTTTGATCTCCAATTTTTTTTGAAATTGGATTCTGAGCTACCAAAGACTAGAAAATCGTCCCTTTAAAATACCTATAGCATGTTCAATTCGTACTCTTGATTGTGAAAGGTGATAATTAAAGGCAGTTTTGCGGTCATTTTCTGAAGTTGCACGACGGAAAGCAGGTATAATGTACTTCCCACTTGCATATGCTGAGTCTGCAAGGAGGTACTGAGATTTGTCAAAGTATGAGTCAGGGGTTTGAGAAATCCTCATTCTTTGAAAGACAGAAGAGTCATGACATGTGCCAGGGCGGCCACTATGAAAAGCAATAAATTTTTTATTGACATTGCATAGAAGTTGAACGGCAATAGAGTATCTAGAAAGAAGATAAAAAGCTAGTTTATGAAGGATGAGAAATTGGAGAAGATTTTGAAGAAACCTTTTTTTGTGATCAAAATAATGGTTGCCATCATGAGCAGGCTTTTGACTCAAAGGTATAGTTGTGCCATCAAAAAATACTACACAGCCAGGGAAACCTTCAGCTTGCATTACTTGAGAGGATTCAAGTTGCTGTTCTGGAGTTGGCCAAGCAAGTGTTTGAGACTTGAGGGAAAGGATAGCAATCATACAGTGCTTGGTGTATAATATCACGGTACCATATCCTATGTTAAAGAGATTATCCAAACGTCTTACAGCAGCACCATTTCCATTTGAGCCAAAGTGACATAGTGCAACAGCAAGTTGGATGGCAGGATTACGCGGTTTGTTATGGGAATTTTTATGAAAGATAGGATGATTGGAGATGAGTTGATAAAGTTTGAAGAAAGAATAGGGAGAAGTTCTAAAAAGTTGGGTGAAGTTTAAATGAGGAATGTTGAGAATGGAGGCCAGATCATATCAGGGATCATGATAAAGATTTGGCTCCCTGGTAATTATGTAACGCTTTTTGGAAAGAAAACGCATATAAGCTAAAGCATCTTCCAAATCAGAGTCAGATTTATACTAAATAACTAAAAGAAAAGTAATAGCATTCATTGTTGAGTGAAGTAGCTTCCTAGTAGAGAGGTGTTTCATTGTTGCCGGTGGAAGGGTTATGTGATGGGGGAAGTGGGAATTCACCGCCAAATGTGCAGTTGGGGTGTGTAGATAGAAAAAAAACTTAAGTGTTTGCCACCAAAATTAAGTAGCATAGAGTGAGGAAAGACTTAAGGATGGCATCAGCAATTATGAGTCATGTGACTTTCTTGCAAATCCATCATGGATGAGATGAGTTTGGGATCAGGAATTAGGAATGGAAATTAAGGTATAAGAGGTGGGATAATGCATTATCCTGGATTACTTATCCACTAGCCCCGGGGCTAGTGGATAAGAATCTTCTGCAATTAATAATGTCTGATCCCGGAAAAAAAAATTCCTGATCCCTGAACATTGATACCCCCTATTATGTATATTTAGGTCTATAGGTGGGTTTTAACCTCTTAATAGCCTATAAACCTTTATTTTAATGCTTACTTTAGGTCATATGGACGTATTAGGGGGTGTCAGTTCTGGCAAATCCGCACTTACAAATCCGCACTTAAATTTGACCAAATCCGCACTTAAATAAGTGCGGATTTCCAAAACACACTAGCCCCAATACTGGTGGATTTCAAAATGAAATAAGTCACTTATTTCACTCAAATCCGCACTTTCTCAACCAAAAGTGCTGATTTCACCATCAAGTCCCATTTCACTGATTTGTCAGCATCATCCCATTCATACGCAGCACTCCGCAGCATAACACTTCATAACTCAAAACATCGTACATCACTTACATCTTCATATCATATCATATAAGAGTTATGCATTCCTCACTTTCAAATCGTGATAAATTACATAAAGCAATGACTTTCATGGCTCTTGAACTGCTCTTGGACTCTGATTCCGATTCTGATCTAGAAGAAGATTTTGTCGTTTTATCAAAAATGGCCAGGAAACATTACCTTCTTCCCAGAAAGCCTCAAGTACACCATCCAAACACTTCTTAACCTATCTACACCCAGTTTTAGACAGCTGTTCAGGACTTCTCAGGAATGTTTCCTTAAATTGCTTGAGCTTATTCAGGATCATCCCATATTTCACAATAATTCTCAAAAAGAACAACGACATCCTTCAATTCAATTGGCCATCACACTATGTCGTTTGGGTTCAAATGGTAATGGAGCTGCTTTGAAACGTTTAGAAAATGTCTTTGATTTAGGGTATGGTTCAGTTAACACTTATACCAAACGATGTATCACTGCCATCAACTCCTTGGAATCTCAACTTCTCACCTGGCCAACAAAAGAAGAGCGACTTGAATCATCTCAGGTTATGCAAGCAGAGGGCTTTCCAGGATGTATTGGTTTTGTTGATGGTACTACTATTCCTTTGAGCCAGAAACCTGCTCAAGGTGGAAACAATTACTTTGACTTTAAAAAGAGGTAGATTTTTTTTAACTCCTTTCATCCTCTTTGAAACTAACACAAACAAATATATCTTCTTTATAGATATTCAATTAACGTTCAGCTTATATGTGACGTAAACAAAAAATTTATATCATTCTTCGCTGGCTATCCTGGCTCATGTCATGACTCCTATGTCTTCCAAAGAATGCATATTTCAAATGAACCTGAAAAATTCTTTGATGAAGATCAGTATCTTCTTGCAGATTCTGCTTATTTGAATGGAAAGTATGTACTTCCTGCTTTTTGGGGAGCAGCTTCAGAAGACAGTCAAAATGCCAAATTCAACAATCATTTGGCAAAGTCAAGAGTCCGTATTGAACATTCTATTGGAATCTTGAAAGGCCGTTTTTCTAGTTTAAGGGAATTAAGAAGTCCTCTTAGAAATAAATCTGAAATGGAGGAGGTGATCAACTGGATTCTGTGTTGCACTATACTTCATAACCTACTTGCTGACCTCAAAGATCAATGGTTAGAGCTGTATGAAGATGAACAAGTTGATTCACCTCCGACTATATCCAACACTTCTATTTCTCAATCAACTAGTATAAGGGCGAAAATTCTTCCAATAACACTCCAACATTTTTCAACGCAATTTTAATTTTTTTTTCTTTCTCTTCAAATTATCAATTTGCATGTGTTATTCACTGAGAATGGTAAATTTTTTTGCATATTTTTTTGGTTTTTGAATTTGCTGTTAAAGTCTTATTTTTTTTTCTCTCTGTGTTTTCTTTCATCAACTCAACATGAAATCGCATATTTTCAGCAAACGCATATTTTTTCAGTCACTCTCTTTTTTTTCTTCACTCATATCCGTTTTCTCCTCTCTTCCTACATCACTCAATCAATTTCACTTATATTTCTTTTTTCTCAACTCATCTCTCCAGGTAAGTCATTTTATTCTTTTTACTTAATTTTTTGCTAATTTTTTTTTTTTTTTTGGTTTTTTGGTTTTTTTTTTTTTTTTTTTTTTTTTTATTTTTGTAAGTGGTTGTTTTTAAATTTATAGGTAAAATTAACCTTTTTTTTTCTCTCTCTTTCTCTCCCTCTTTTCTCTCTTTATCCCCCCTTGGCCTGGTCTTTTTCCCACCTTTACCCTCTCCTTGGAATGGATACATCCCCCTTTTCCCCCCTTTGGCTGCCTTATTCCCCCCTCCTTGGCTCACTCTAACCTCCCTTTTCTCCCTCTTTGGTCTCATCTCTCCCTTTCTCCCCCTTCTTGGTCTCCTCATATCTTCCCCTCATTCCACTCCACCCCCCACCAAATCCTCCAAATCCTCCCTCCAAATCCCCACCAAACCTGCCTCTAACCCCCCCTCCAAACCCCCCTCCTATCCCCCTCAAAACTCCCCCAAATCCTCCCTCATATCCCTCCTACCCCCCCCCTTAAACTTCACTTAACAATTCGTTAGCGAATCGTTAAGTAAGTTGGAGGGGAGGTTAGGGGGGTTTAGAGGGACGTATTGGGGGGGTTTCAAGGGGGATTTGGAGGGGGGTTAGAGGGGGTTTGGAGGGGGTGAAAGGAGGTGGATTGAAGGGGGTGTTTGGGGGGGTTGCAGGGGGTTTGGAGGGGGATTTGCAGGGGGATTTAAAGGGGGATTTGGAGGGGGGTTTGGAGGGGATTTGGAGGTGGTTTTGAAGGGGGGATTTGGGGGATTTGGAGGAGGATTTGGGGGATTTGGTGGGGGGTGAAGGGGGGGTTTTCCAAGGGTTTTTGGGAGGTGGGAGAGGGCTTTGGAGAGGGGAATTTAGGGGAATGGGGAAGTGTTAAAAAAAAATTAACAGTTTATTGATTTTTTTTTAAAACTTTAGAGAAAAATATTCATTAAGTTCAAGTGAAATAAAAAAAATCTCATTAGTCTTTTGAGGAATTTTTATTTTTTAATTTAAATTAAGTGAGTTTTTTTTTAATGTATAATTTTGGGTGTTTGAAAAGTAAAAAATTTTTAAGTAGAAAAATACATGACTTTAACTTCAGATTCACCACTTACCTCACTCTCATCTTCTTCAATTTCATTATCATCTTTAAATTCAGCTTCTTTTCAATCATCATCTAAAACATTGTCAAAAAATGAACAGTATCGAAATAAAAGAAATTATAAAATAAAAATTCACTTGGATCAATTATTTGGCCATATTTCAAAAATCAAGGACTATAAAACTAAAGTTGAAAGAAAAAAAAAATATCCGAAAACGTTACCTGAAAATATACATTATTTAACTGAAACTGGAGCTGATGAAGTTAAAGCTGTTATTAATAATACTTTCAAACCTCAATTTATTTACGAAAACCATTCTTTTAATGGTTTAAAAGATGATTCATTTAATCAACTCTGCAATCTCATCATAACACTCTACCAAATGGCTTTGGTTCGCTTATCTTTAAGGAATAAGAATTTGTTGGGTGGAATCATGATTGGAATTGGATGGAGACCAGGATTTGTTAAAGGTTTTTCTCTTGGTATGTTTAAAGATTTTTCAGGATTTTTTAATGTCATTTTACTGAATTTAATTCAAATAGGCATATATTCTTTACTCAGATCTTTATCTAAAGCTGAATTAGATAATGATTTTCGAAAATGGAATACTTTACCTTCATTTAATTCATTTATTGCTCTTCGACTTAAAAAACTCTTCAATAAAGCTTTTGAAAAAAATCATGAAGTTGCTATGAGATTTGGAATACCAAACTGGTGCGACTCTGAATGGGAAGATATTTGCAGAGATTATCTAATGTTTTCAAATGTTATAATCACTCATTCTGGATTTCATAATCGAATTCACACCGACACAAATGATGTCAATTACCTCACTTATGGAATTTTCACATATATTCATCCTATCACTGGACAACCTATTCCATCACCTGCTAAAATTAAAGGACATGGATTATATTTCCCAGATCATAGATGTATAATCGATTTTGGATTAGGAAATGGAATCATCAAAACAGTTTGGAATTCTTCTTACAATAATCACCAAACCACAAAGGCTCCTCCAGGTTTGAAATCTTGTCAAGACTTCACGCATTTTGGTTGCTCTTTCAAGATCAGTCAAAAGTTAATCCAATGAATAAACAAGTTAAAAAAAGAAGAAAAAGGTAATAAATTTAAACATTATTTAGGTAGATCTAAAAAGTATGGGGATTTGTAGAGTCACCAAATATTTAATATTCTTCCATAAATTTTTAATAAATAAACATGATATTTCAATTTATGAAATTAAAGTAATGGTCCCACGACCTTGTGTTGTATAAATGGTAATCATGATAACATTAATTTGTTTCATGGGGTTCCTCTAGCCTATACCTGTGGAAAGTCCCAAACCTAGTTTCTAGACTTGATCTGCATTTTGGCTTAAGGAATTGTCATTACTTTGAAAGTAGTATATTTGACATATCTTATTTATATATTAATCAATTTATGTAATTATATTAAATTTTGATGACTTTCACCCTTTACTTCAATAAAATGCAGGGGAGGGTATTGCCAATTTTTTAAATCTGACATGTGAAATTGATGACTTAGAAAAATTTGGTGGTACCCACCCCTTGTTTCAATAAAATGCAGGGGAGGGCATTGCCAATTTTTTAAATTTGACATGTGAAATTGATGACTTAGAAAAATTTAGATAAGCAAACTTATTGACTAGAAAGTAAAGATAGAAAAATTTTTTTATACATTCAAATTTTTGTCAAAAATAATGTACTATATTCTTTTCCTTTTATAAGTCAGCATATAAGAAAATATTAACAAAAAGAAATCAAAAAAAATTAAATTAACTAGAAAAACAATTTATCAATTGAAAAGGTCAAGTAATTTTTTAATGTCCTCATAATATTGGCCATTTTTAACACATTCCATAATGAAATCTTTTTTTTTTTAAACTCTCTTGTTTTTCCAATTCACAAGTAGCCATTTCTCTTTGAAATTGATGGTCATTTACTCTTTCCATCTGCTCTACCTCAAATTTTTTTTCTTCCAAATCTAAGGCTTGCTGATCTTTCCTTAGCATATGATCAAACTTCATCTTCTCAAAGTCAAGGGCATTATTTTCAATAGTTGATTTTGCTGAGAAAATTAAATTGAAATAAATAAATAAATGAGTTAATGATTAAGATATATAGTAAACGAAACTTACTTATATCTTTTTTTTCAAAATAATCCTCAAGGGAGCCAAATGAGCTTGTTGAAGTATTACCACGTTTTAATAGATGGTTCAAGTTCATTGAAGTTGAGGCTCGACGCTTTAGTTTGGAGTTTGAACAAGAGGCTTCAGGAAGTTCATCTAAAGCAGCTTCTAAAGTGGGATTCACATTTCCAGAATTGAGATTATTTAATGGAGATTGAGTTTGAGTAGGAGGAGACTAGAAAGAAAGAGAAATTCAGAGAAGAATTGAAGAAAAAACAAAAAGTAAACATACATTTAAATTTTGGGCCTCTGAGGATTCAGATCTTCTGCGATATAATTGTTCTGCTTGATAGTTGGGATCATCTTCAGCTGAACTATGGTTAGAAGGTGGAGGGGATTGATCTTCTTCAAGTAAAGGTGTGTTGGGAGGATTATAGGAAGGTTTGGATCCAGAGGGTATATGCTTAGTAGTATCGTGTAGAAACCAAGGGTTTACATCAACTCGGGAGCCAAAAAGATTATCCATTTCCTCATAGAAAGGACACATGACATTGAGCCTTTCGGAAACAGTAGTAATTCCAATCTCCAAATCATCATCGTCAATACCAAAGCCAGTTTCATTTGCAGCATGATGAGTCTTACTATATTTTGAATGGTAACTCTTAAATCTCTCCTTCATTTGTTAAGGATTGATATCGATTCTCCCCCTTGTTTTCTTCCTTACTTCATTGGCCATCAACAAGTAGCCATTAACCTTTGAAGAAGGTGGACGTCCAATACAAGTGGACTTTTCACATCCAAAACATGCTTCAAAATTTGATTTTATTTTAAGGAAGTTTATTATGATGAGATAATCATCCTTTTTAAGCTGACCTGAACCTGCCTTTGATTTTTCAGGTGTAGGGCTTGCTTTACGAGGAGACTTTTATGACGAAGCAGATTTTTGAGTTACCTTTTGAGATTTGGAATGTCTGGGAGGCATTATGAAACTGGCACATAACAAGAAAAAAGATTAAAAAGTAGAAGAAATAAGTAAAAAAGAATGTAAACATGCCTGGTCAAAATATTGAAAATGTCAGGAAGGGGTGTGTGCCAAGGATTGATGGGTAGGTAGCAAGGAAGGTCAGTGTGTCACATGTGACAGGGATGGGGTAAGAAAGGAAGGGATGTTTTGTGGCCAAAATGTGGTTGTGAAAAAAAACGGGAAAAAAGTGCTGATTTGAGGTCATAACTGACACCCTTTTTTGAAATAAGTGACTTTTTTGCAAAATTTAAGGGCTGATTTGTAAGTGCTGATTTGGTTTGAAATCCGCACTTAATTTAAGTGCGGATTTGCCAGAACTGACACCCCCTATTCAGTGGACTCAAAACGCCTACACAAGCATATACACCTATTTCAGGCACATATATCCAGTTTGGACAACTTAATCTGCTTACTGGGATGGATTTTCATGGATTTATGAGTTGGGATATGACTACTGGGTTAATATGGATGCTTGGGGATGTTATTGGGGGCTTGGTAAGTTAATTTGGTTACTTTATATGCTTTGGGTTTCATTATATACTCTTTGGATGAGTTATTTCACCCATTTCCTTATGGTATCCGCTTTTATCACTATGCAATAAAGGGGGTGGACTTGCTAGCAAGTCCCCAACCTGAACTCAGACAGAACTCAGATGGAACTCAGACTGAACTCATACTGAACTCCTACTGAGCTCTACTTGAAGACCCACAAAAACTGTTCTGCTGAGTGACGTTCATCCCTGATTGTATGGTTCCTTTGTCAATAGCTCAATGTGTGTTCAATCTGTGGTGAATTTGAGTCCAAGGTTGCGGACTTGCTAACAAGTCCGCCCCCTGTATTGCGCGGTGTATCTGTTTATTCTATTTATGGTATGTGTCTGTGGTATCATTAATTGTGATGGAGGGTCCTTACTGGAGGTCTGGGTGTTGAAAATGCTTGAAGTGGACTCCATGGGGAGGTGATTAGCCCTCACAGTGCTGTAATTTCCGGGGATAGCAGTGACATCATCTGGATTGAAGATCTGTGCACTCCAGTGGATTTTGGTATAATTAACGGAGGATTTGACGGGTTATTGAACATCAATTACTTACTAAACTTCAAATAAACATTATAAAACAATTATTATCATATAAAAATATATTATAAAGCATTTATAAATTAATATTATCTTTATATAAGCTATAACTATATTTTATTATTCTATTTTCCACCACTAGCACGCATAAAAATCCAAGTATTGTGAGTTTAATTGAGAATAAATGTTTTATTAGTCTTCCCCTGAGGTTTAATCACTAAATCATTTAACAATAATTAGTATTACCATTAATATTTACTATTAAATCATACTTAAATACTAGCACACACTGACAGGAAGAATCACCATAAAATGTTGGGTATTGGTCAAGTTTTGGCCAATTCTTTTAATTTGAAGTAGTCTCCTTATTAAAGGCTTGTTTCTGAGTGAGAAGATGCTGTAACTTCTCCAATTGGGCAGTAATCTCTTTTTTTAATCCCTCTGTATATGAACCAGGTACATCATCAATTTTTGATAGAAACTCAGTGATATCTACAGGAATTTCTGGCACTAATTTTACTTTAGATGTTTTTGGGAAAGGTACAATTGGGGTATCTTGTGCAAAAGGTTCTTTCAAAGAAATGTCAGAAAACTTCTGACCATGTAACAATGAGTTCAATTTCTCTTCAATGGTTGATAGCCTAGTTTTTACTCTTGGAAGACTAGATAAACTCTCATTGATTGTTGCAAAAGATAACTGGTTTTGCTTTTGAAAAGATGAATAATGATGACTCATTTTTTTCAGCTTCATCTTATCTACCTCTAGCTCCTGGCAACAGATAGACACAGTATCTTGTAGTTTAGACAAATCATTTTTGATATTTTGCCATAAAGCAACTTTCTTTTAATGAGTTACTTTGGAGCTAAACAAATCATCATAAACTCTTTGTAATTCACTCCTCAATGCTTGATACCCTTGTTCAGTTAACAAACTATTAACTTTCTGAGTCAATTTCATGGTGTTCATTATATGATTTTGTTTAGCAGTCATATCCCTCAAATATTCATCATTAACGTTAGCTACATCTGGAGTATTTCTCAATAGGGAAACAGAATAACTTTCCAGATTCTCATAAAATTCAGGATCAAGTGTTTCATCAATAATAGCCACATCAGGATCTATAATTGAAGTAGCAAACAATACCAAAGGATTAGTTACATTAGAATATTGGGCAATCTTTCTACTAAAGTCAGTCTCTACTGGTCTCAAAATCTCATCTCCTTTTCCAGAATTACCTGAAGGAACTGAATCAGTAACAAGAAATAGTACTTGAGATTCAATAGAGGGCCTTGCCATGGCTTGAGAAAGACTTGGATGTGGTTTTTCTTTCTCCTTCTTCCTCCTTGATAGGGATGAGGAGGTGTTGGATTGAACTGATTTGTTCTTGAAGGACCTGCCTGAGGTGCTTGTTGCTGTTGCTGTTGGGACAGATAATCCCACTGGGTGTTCAGCCAATCCCACTGCCACTTTGAGACTTCCACCTTTTCTTGTTGCTGGGGGGCCAATTGTGGAAGGGCTTTTGGGGCAGTAGGAGGTTTCCTCTTCTCTTGAAGAAAGGACTCTATGTTAATTACCTTTTCTTCTAGATACTCTTATTTTGACCTCAGTTTGAGATTTTCTGACCTCAACTCCTTGATGTGAGTGGAGAGATCGCTGACTTGCTGATGCAAGGGCATCTTTTTTATCTTGAATCCTTTTGGAAGCTCTTCTTGGGGGTTGATTGAAGGCTTTTGATCCAGAGCAGTTGTCTCCACTTTTATTTCTATTTCTTGCATTTCCACACCCTGATTTGTCCATTAAATTATTAATTTGAGCAAGTTTTGTAGTCAAAGGAGAACTTACAGAAGTTTCATAATAATCAATCAAATCTAGTTCCTTATCACAGGCAGCAGAAGCACTTTAATCAGTCATTGTTGTAGATAACCTGAACTGAGAGAGAGAAATATTAAAATTTTAATCATTTATTATTTTACTTTGTTTAAAGAAAAATAAAAGGGAGAAAAAAATAGTTCTAGTATATAATCAATTATCAGGATTGGGTGATCAACTGGAATAATGAAAATATAATGCTTATCAGGACAAAAAATCAACTGAAATAATAATCACAATTTTTATTAATTAAATTAAGATAATTATATTTTATTACCAGGATATTTATTGGACCTGAAAGAGGGCGTAAGAATTGCATTTGATGTATATAAATTAATATTTTATTGCATAATAAAATTATATAAGTATCTTATTAGATATAAGTGTTATATTAATTTTGTGGTTATATAAATTATTTATACATTTAAATAAAGCATAATATATCTTATATTCTACAAATAATGGCACATTTTTATGTATTTAATAATTATAAATTAATAATTAATTAATTACAAACATATATTCTAATTATATGTGTAAAATTGACTTATAATGTAATTAAATTAATTAATTAAATTTATATATTAAATAAAACTTTTCATATATTATTAAACAATAATATTGGGCGCTTTTTTGACCCTTAATTGTGTCAGAAAAATTATTAAATAAATTATAACACTTATTTAATAACATAGTATTAGAATCCCCACTTTAAATTACAAATATCATTAAATTAATTATATGTTTCATTTAAACTAATTATTGAATTAATTACATAGTTAAAACAATTAATTAAATTTGCTTTAAACTGGATTGAATTGATTACATGAATTTTTGGCATGAAAATAATTCTATTTGTTTTACTTAAACCCTTTACATGTCACTATAATGTCTGTTTTGGATTATTTTACTCACTGTTCTCATGTTTCAAACTTACTTGGTTACTAATTATTTTAATTACATGTTTTTGGGAAATTATGGTGGGAAAATTAGTTACTTACTCACAGGTTGAGTTGACTGTTTCATGTTTTTCTCTCAGTCTCCATGTTCTAGTTCTATTCTTTTAATGTCTAGTTTCATTGTATTCCTTTTTTGTACTTACCACATTGTGACGCTTCAGAGGGTCCTTTGCCTATAAAAGGCTTTGGATTATCCCCTGTAGCTGGATCATTATTTTACACTCAACTCAATTCTATTTTATTACATTTATTATACCTTTATTAAATTTAGTAATCTAAATTAAAAAGTATATAGATATTCCTAGGTTGCCTTAAGTCTAATAATAATTATTATTATTGATTGCTGCGCATTGAAAGTAATTACTAGTTAAATAATTATATTATAATTTAAAAACCCTTACCATTGTGTCAAGTCCCCAAGCAATCTCATTGCCTTCTCTTTTAAAATACATATATTTTTTTTTTGATTACTTTACCTCTTTATATTATCTTGTCATCCTCCTCTCTATCTTCCTTCTCCTTCTTCTCCTTCTAGACAACCGGCCGACACTCCCCCTGTAAAATGAGCAAGTTAATGCCACTTACAGAGTGCTGAGTAAAAAAGATATATACGTAAACTATGAAATGTGCAAAGTGACCCACAGATAGTAACCAATATAATTACCACAAATATATATGACTATTGCCAATATATGAACCTAAAATTTGGAGTGCAGTTTGATTTCTGGTTGCAGCAAAAAAAAAAAAAAAAAAAACTCACATGGTTGATGATGTTCATTGTTTTTGTTGTCCACCCATCCCTACTGGTTCTTTGTTGTTGATGGTCCCTTGGTTGCTGGTTTCAAGATATTGATGCACTGTTGACAATTTGGAAAGGGCCTCAAGTGTCAGGGATTCCTTTTGGTCTAGAAGATTTTAATGGAGGTATAACAGCATTGGTAGGTGGATTTGAAGATCTCAAGGTCAAAGTACATATAAATTTATTTTTTGTTTTAATTACTTACATTAAAGAGGTAAGAATGTTTTATAATTATTATTATAACTTATGATTTTGAATTACATTGAAGTAAATACTAAAAACAATAAATGATATTAATAAATAATTGATTGAAGTAATGGTATAATAAAATAATAAGCAAGTGAAGTATGATTCAAAACAACCAGAAAGGAGAGGTCTTATATAGGCAAGGGACAGACAAAGCACAGAGTTAAAATCCTATATACAGGAGTATGAGAGAGAAAAAAAAAAAAAAGAAAGAAAAAAAGAAATTTCCAGAAAAATATTTTTAAATTTTAAGATTGTTCTGAAAAAGAATGTATTTAGAATGATGTTGTATTTTCTGTATCTATCAAAATAATTTGATTTATTAAAAAATTCCTGTAAATGTCATTTTTAAATAAGTAATTTGATTTTTTTGTTTATATTTATTTTATTTTATTTTAATATTAGATTTTATTTTCTTTAACCTGACATTGAGCACAGTGTTAGGAAATAAAAATATATAGGATAATTAATATTAATTTTAATTATTTACTAAATTTAATTTTTTTTTTGAAACTAGTTAATTTATTACAAGAAAAATTAAAGTAAATATAATAAAATTAATAATAATATATAAGAAATAAAAAGGCATGGTTTCATCCCAGGAAATAATTAATTATTTTACTGGGTAAGTCTAGCAGCCTGGTTGACACTACTCTTCTCTGCAAAAAAAAAAAAGAAAAGAAAAAGAAAAAAGAAAAAAGAAAAGAAAAGAAAAAAAGAAAAGAAAAGAAAAAAAAAAGAAAGAAAGAAAGAAAGAAAAGAAACAACTCTAAAACCTCCACAAAAATCTGGCTTTTTAAAACAGGGATAAACTCAGTGAAAGGGAGTTTCTGGTAATCTTCCCCTGTTTGCACCCAGTGTCAGTAGTTTAACAAGCAATCATCAAAGGGACATGTGAGCGATTCCACCACCCCACATCACACTCCATCCAAGATCATACAATTCCAATTAAACTAATATAGTAAAATACATTGATCCTTTCTATGTTCAAAATACAATAATAATAATTGTCTTTCAAATAACAGGTGTAACAAAAAAATTCCAAAGTATAATAGCCAAAATATATAAATATTTGGTATATATAAATATATAAATATATAGATATATAAATATATAATATATAAATATGTAAATAGATAGTAATTTACCTCTTTCTTGAAATCAGGCTTTTCCAACTACCCCCTTTCCTACTTGCTCACCTTGTTAAAAAATAGAATTAGTTTTACTGTTGAATAAAAATAAATAAAGACCCATATATTTTCTCTCTAACTTTCCCACCCCATGATCTATCTCTTAATCGTCCTTTCTCGTCCCCATGCACACACATTGATGTACAAGGGACTTCTATCACGCTTTAATAAAATTAAAGTAGCGTGTAATCTAATACTTCAGCAGCAAAAAAGCCCTCATCTTTCCGGATGATCAATTTTGACGGTGATATTTCGAGGTGGGGAAGGATTGTATTGATAATGCTTTGGATCTGCGGTATCAATACTGGTGCTACAAAGAGTGCTAAATGAGGCAGCAAAGTGATTATTTCTAGAATCTGGATTGAGCATATGTGTTGTGCGTGTACGCGCGGATGGGCCAACTGGAGTAGTGTCATGGATTTGAACTGCATTGGATAACTCGATTTGTATAGGTGAAAAACGAAGAAATAATCGAGATGACATGATACTTGGAACTATTAAGTAAATAAATAAATTAATCAGCTTGAGAATTTACCAATAAAGTCACCCACGGCCATCATCATCTACACCCAAGCAACAGGGTTGGTATGATAATTCTTTAACCCCATTTAAAATAACATCAAAAGCAAACTTACAGATATAACCCGCTGAATTGGCAAAGCTCTTGATATTTAAATCATCATTGAAAGCCAAGGCTACATTAATCTAAGTCAGTTAAATGGAAAACAAGATAAAAAACATTAGAATCATAGATTTCACAGTGGCTTAAGAATTTTTTTCTGCGCAATGGAAAAAAACTTGTCCTTGGCAAGAATTTCAACTCACCGCATAAACTGTAGTGCAAACAACAATATAAACTCTGTTTTGTTTTTAAAAAGATGTAAAAAAGAAAATCGTCAGTTTGGTTGTCAAAAGGAAAGCTTTAGTTGATTAAATCAGCTGGCTGACAATCCGTCTTTGGCCAATCTTTGAATGATTGTTGTCCAGCCAGCTAATCGGTAAAGTTTCATAACCTATTATTTTGCGTGACAAATCAAGTCAAATTGTTAGATGATTTTCATCCATTTGGTCAATGGCAATAAACAAACCTTGATGGCAATGATGAAGTAAATAATGAGAGTTGTGAAAAAAGGGGTTAGCCAAGTTAATATATAATAATTGAATGATGGTCTGTAAGAAAACAAGCACTAAGTTTATAAGATTTTGAATGTTACAAAATTCGCCAGTGAGTACAATCATCCTATTTTATTAACGAACAAAATGAAGATAAAAAACACATTGTCGTTACTAACAATCAGACGCTCTTCATCTGGTTGCAGAAGATTTGCTGAGGGCAATCTAGAAACTTTTGATTGGAGAATAACACACCGCTAAATCAGTGGAGGAAACTTGTGAAAAGAGGGTAAAAACAAATTACTTGGTAAGAGCTGTGTTGAGGAAAAAGACATTGCTGCTACTTCTATGAGCCAAATTGCGCTGAGGATCAAAGCAATGGCTGGACTTTTTAACCAAATGCAGTAGCATCTAACAGAGATTGCTGTTTTGGTGATTCGCAAACCGTAAAATGAGTTAGAGTAGATGAATTAAGATACAAGATTGAAAGATCTCAGAGTGGAATGAAGTGAAGGACGAACCTAAATCGCAGGCCCAGGTAGAAGCAAAGGCCAAGATTCTCAATATTCGTAGTTTAGTGCAATGGTCAGGAGAATAAGTCAAGCTAGTTAAGACGACGGTGAATCCGATGATGACCAGGGTACTTCACGTCAAAAGTTGGATGAAGAAGGATTGTGAGATTTAGTTTAGCGACTCAAGATGGATTATATGGAGACGGAAAAAGAAAAAGGGTATATATGGGAATCTTTTTTGTTTTTGATTGATAGGTTGGAGAAAGGGAGTTCTTACTAGTATCTAGTGATCAAATAGCAGGCGCTTCCCAGGGAGATTTGACGCTGTGCCTGGGTGCGACTCCAAATCTAAAAAAGAAGACAAGTGAGCGAGAGAATGATGGGATGGAGAGATGGAGAGATGACTTGTGTACTTTTAGATTTTCAGCTGGTATCAAACACAGCCAATCCCAGAGGCCAACGGAATACACAGCCCAAAAGAACTAAATACCTCTTGCCCATCAGCTCAGGTAAAACACGGAGAGAAATCAACTGACCGTCTTAGCTGCCTGGCTAAAATTAAATAAATAAATAATAAACTCATTTCAGAAACAAGGTTGACGGTCCATGCATGATGAATTTTATTTATGAGAGTGATATGCTTACGTGCTCATGCTTAAGAGAATGTGGTCAAGTGAGTGAAAGGTGGGGAGATCGCTCTCAAATGAATCTCGGTGGATGGTTTAATTTTCAGATCAAAAGAAATGCGAAAATAAATATGGACCAGCCCAAACCGTCACCAGTGGCAGGAATAAGAAAACAAAAATAAAAAATAAAAAAAAAAAAAAAGAAAAAGCTGAAAGGAAGGTTTTTGGGGAGGGGAGGAGGGGGAAGACGGAAAGAAAGAATAGAGGATCAAGGGAAGGGATGGATATTAAAAGCGTAAAGGGGGAGGGGAAGCGCTTAATGAACGGCCAATATCAGTACACATCACCAAGCAATGGTGAGTTTGGGGATAAGGAGGATATGATGACATATGGAAGGAGGGTAGTAAGCTAGAGAAGATTAAAATGAAGAAAGGGAGTAGCATAGCAGCAGAGGTGGAGGGAGGAATGATTGAGTTGCTTGGCAGAAGGACGACAAAGGGCAGACTAAACAATCAGATGGGATGTGAGAATGAATTAGATGGGTGGATGTGACGACGATGAGTAGAGGAGAGGAGTGGATGGGCAAGGCATCTAATCAAGTATGAGATATGGAATATGGTTATATTACATGGTAAGCGAGGTCGAATGAGAAAGATACGCCATGATTAGATATTAGGTTGAGGATGCATAGACAAACGAGAAGGAAGATGCATTGAGCGACTGGAGACCTCGGCAGGCCACGGCAACGGCAAGGACGACAAGAGAGGGCGATGACTGGCGGACACTCTTCTCCACCTTTCGGGGGCGGGGTGCGGGATCTCAAATGGCGGTTTGAGGCCATGGCGAAAGGGTGTGCTTGTTCGTGTGTGGTATTTGGGTTTGGTGGTGCTCTGCGCAGGTCTCCGGCTGACGTGTGTTTGTTTCCCGGTTTGGGTGTGATGTCCAAACACTTGTCTGGCTGTCTCATTTCCGACTACTCTGCCTGCGCCAATCTCCAAATACGCTCCGTCTGCCGATCCTTAAATACGCTTTGTGTGGCCATCTCCAAATACTTTCCGTCTCCTTTTTCCTGCCATGACGTCTCTCGCAGCTTCCTCGCTTCTCCCGCCCAGCAATCCCCACCCCCCCAACCAAAAACATCATTCTGCGCCTTCAACCCCAACGCTTTCGCCCACCCTTGCGCATCCTCTTCCTCCTGACCCTTCCTTCAAACTTTCTTCCACCGCACCGGCCGTCGTCGCAAAGAAAAAGCAGCCCCCTCCCCCCATTCCTCCCAGTCTCCGTCCTGGATCTTCTTCCTCTTCTTCCTCTTCTTCCACTCCTTCCCATCACCGTCCCAGCAGATCGGAGTACACTCTTCTTCCAAAACCTGTCCCCCCTAAACTCTCCCTCGATTCTTTTAATAATCAATCCGATCCCCAATCTTTCTATTCTCTCAATCCGCCAAGGTCTCCTTCCTCTCTCTCTCTCTCTCTCTCTCTCTCTCTCTCTCTCTCTCTCTTTCTTCACTTTAAACTTAATTGTTCACTATGTCTTGTATCTTTTTTATCTTTCATTTAGCCCTCTCAATTTAGATCCTTCCGTACTCCAAATTCACTCTACTCCTCAATCTAGTCATCGATCCAATCCTTCCTCCTCCTATCTTACTCCAAACCATCCTCCATCCCACTTCTCTCGTTCTGCACCTTCTACTAAATTGCTGTATTCTGCTACTAACTCATTCTTTCCCCCTAATTCAAATGCATCCGACGATACCCATTCCGCGTTGAGCCCTTCTGTTGCTTTCCCCACTCCAATCTTGAACAGAGCTTCCATCTCTCTTCCTCCTGTAGTGCCTCCTAGGCCTCCACAATCACTTCCCCTGAAGCCTGCCAAAATGATGATACCTGTTCCAGCTTCAACTAGTTCCCCTCAATCCAATGATTCTCATCACCATGTACATTATGTTGCCCCCCCTCTTCCGGCTCGCCGGCCTCCAAAGGTCTGGCCTCCTGGTTCTTCCACTTATCTACCACCCCCATTGCCAAGGAGAACCTCAACCTCTTTATCTCCATCTTTGCCCAACCTGAATCTTCCAACCCCTCCACGAGCACGCAGTCACACCACTGCTAGCCTCAACTGCCCCTCTCCACCGCCTCCCCCTCCAAGACCTGTTCTCATTCAAGATCAATCACGTCAAGCTCGCGTCCTGCCCCCTATGGGTCCTCGTGCCTGGGCCGATGAGCGATCGGCCGATTTTTATCACTCTTCCTCTCCATCTCTTACAAAGCCAAAAGACTCGCTGCCATCTAACGGTAAACCGGCTGCTGTTCAGTTGGCCCCAATTCCTGCTCGAAAATCGTCTGCTCGGTATCAACTCTCTTCCGATTCTGATCTGGACTCTGATTCAGAAGATGATCAAAAGTTCTCTCAAATGGTTTCGTCGAGTAAGCTTTACCCCAACAGTAATGGTAGCCCATTTAAAAAGTCCACTCAAGTGCTATCAAGCTCAGGCTTTCAATCCAAGCAGCAGAACAATCAGTACAGTACGCCAGCTAATTTAATTGGAAATCATCATTCTATCCCTTCAACCGATAGAATTGAGGAAATACCTGACGCTACATTTGCTAACCGGAGGCCGCCGATCTTAAACCCACCAATATCAATTAATATTGGCTCTCAATACAGCGCATTTGCTTTGAGAGGTGAACATCTTTGTATTGGCCATCATCAACTGAAGCTTTGGAATTCTTTAACTGGAGATATGCTTGGTACTGCATATAGCTTGCAAGACGTCAAAATAACTGCCATGGAGTTCAAAGCTTTCGGTAAATATCAAGGTGATGAGATTCCCAGATTTGTTTGGTGTGGTACCAAAGACGGACAAATTTTCGAATATGATTGCGAGGAAAGACGAATTATTGACAGCCGTGCTAATCTCCATTCCGCACCTATCGTCGGATTGTTTAGGTGTAAATTTGGTGGAATGTGTTCCCTTGATGAATCTTCTAAAGTGCACATTTGGTCAAGCACTCCACCAGACCCTCCTAATCTCACACCCCCACCCCTACCCCCACCACCATTAACAACTAGCAACCCATCTTCCCATCTCATTTCAAAATCTCCATCTCCATTACTAACATCTCTTCCAAAAATAAAAGTGTCTGATCGGGTTCGGATATCTAGTATCTCTAGGGCACAGCGAATAGCTGAAAAAACCACTTTTGCTGCCATGCTTAATCATCAATTATGGACTTCCTCAGGACCTTCCAGTTCAAAATCTTCTTCATCATTGGTACACCGTAGTCCAAGCATACGTGTTTACGATCCTGATCCTACTCAAGCTTGGACTGTTACTCCTAGGCCTTTGACCATACCAGACGATCGTGGAGCAAGTGTGAACTCAGTGGTCGGTCACGTTACTTCTGGCGCTGTCATACCTGATCGGCCTGGTCTGGTTTATTTAGCTCATGACTCTGGTCATATTTCAATTTGGTCATCTTCTTCCTCGGGAACATCTGACTCGACAATCAGCTCCGATTCTCATTTGTCAAACCCAGGTCATCCCTCGTCGTCTTCTATTTCTCAAAGTTCGGCTTCGCAACAATCTGTAGTGTTTAAAAAGTTAGTCAGGGTATCCAACTATCAAATCACTGCTCTAGCCGGAGTTACAAAATATCTTTGGGCTGGTTATAAAACTGGGAATGTTTATGTCTATGAGGTTAATGATTCACATCAAAATCATGGGGAAGAAGGTCGGTCATCGTCTTGGAAAGTTCTCAAAGTTTGGAAAGCTCACAAGGAGGCAATTACAAGGATTGTGGTTGATCCTACATTGTTGTGGGATGATGTAAGTTGTTTACATGCGTTGAAAGTTCCTATATATATGATTAAGATTCACCATACTTATCTTTTCGTTTCTTTTTTTTAGGACATTGAAAAATTGCATGTTGCTACAACGGGAGCTGACTGGGTGGTAAAGTTATGGGATGGATGTATGGGTGCTGATTGGTTTGGTAAGATGTTTATAAGTTCAACGCGCATTTTCTAATTTCTTATTCTAGCTCGTTTACTCCGTAAACCAATTACTAATATTCTGGCTTATTTTATATAACCTTAGCCGTTGAAATGAAAAAACGTGAACCTGAATTTTGCACATACAGACCTATTAAAGTCTTAATATGCTCTTGGAATGTTGACGCTTGTCTTCCAAGCGACTTGGTAGGAAGTGTCGATAATATCAATTTTCTTAGTGAAGTTCTAGGCTCAGTTGAGTCACCAGATTTGATTGTGTTTGGATTTCAAGAAATGATTGATTTAGAAAATAAAAAATTGACTGCTAGTAAGTCTGGGGTCGCAAACTATTTTTCTTTTTCTCTCTCTCTTTTTTTTTTTTTTTTTTTTTTTTTTTTTTTTTTTTTTTTTTTTTTTTTTTTTTTTTTTTCTCTCTCTCTCTCTCTCTCTCTCTCTCTCTTTCTCTCTCTCTTTCTCTCTCTCTCGCTCTATCTCGACTTTAAGGTTTAAAAAACGCTTTTTTTCCAGAAACTGTTTTGCTTGGGGGAAGAAAAAAAGGTGCTGAGAAGCTTTCCGATGCGGTTTCGCAATCCTACCGGCGCTGGCATGATAGATTAGTCGCAGTTGTTCGTCTTGCAGCACCTCCTGATAACCCTTATGTGGTAATCCATACCAAAAATCTCGTGGGCGTAAGTACATTATATTTCATCATCAAATTTAGTACATAGCAAAGAATCTTATTTTGTTTTCTCAGCTTTTCACGTGCGTATTTGTAAAGTCGTCTGAGCGCAAGTCTATCAAAGATATCGCAATCACAACCGTCAAAACTGGTATGAAAGGAAGGTACGGTAATAAAGTGAGTGTAGTTTATCGGTTATAGTGACTAGTGGTGATTTTTTATGATCAAATCACTGACAACTAGATAATATTCCTCATTTAGGGCGCTATTCTTGCTAGGCTAGTTATCGATGATTCGTCTATTTGCTTTATCAATTGTCATCTAGCCGCTGGACAGAAGCATGTTCGTCAGCGGAATGCTGACTTGGCAGACATATTGGAGGAAAGATCTGGTTTTCCTGATCCTCCTCAAACATATCCTCCTCCAGGCTCTGGATCTTCAAGTATACCTCTAGTTTTTTTGCCTTATGTAGGCGGTGGTAATGGCAGCGCAATATCAGATCACGAAATTTGTTTTCTCCAAGGTGACCTAAATTATAGAATCGACTCTAAGAGAGAAGATGTTATTCGGGCCATCGCTAGCGGAGAATTTTTAAAACTATTGGAATTTGACCAGCTCTATAAGCAAAAAATGGAGAATGAGGCATTTCGGTTACGAAGCTTTACTGAAGCGCCTATCACATTTCATCCTACTTACAAATATGATCCGTAAGTTATTGTCATTTGTTTTGCCTATTCGACTCATTAAACCTAACATAAAATTCATCTCTGGTTTCTTTCTTGCATTTCATTAGAGGTACAGACATGTATGATTCATCTGAAAAAAATCGCGTTCCTGCTTGGTGCGACCGGATCTTGTATCGAACAGCCTCTTCACCTTCCGAATCGTCCTCTAACTCGATAGATCAACAGCAGCTGTTACGTGATCAAATGGAAAACACGACCAGCAACAAACCTCTCAGAATGAAAAATATTGTGCAACCTTTGTCTTACCGGCGATATGAAGTCAATATATCTGATCATCGACCTATTTCAGGTGCTTATGAGGTTTGGGTTAAGTCCGTCGTGCCTGGCTTGAAACGTGGTGTATCTCAAGAAGTTATGTCAAGATGGCAGTTGTATGAACAAGAAGTCAAGAGGATGGCCAAAGGCTATTATTCAAAACTTTAATATAATATGGTTATAGAGATATCAATCACTATTTATGAAACAGGACACTTCATCAAACAGGATATATATATGTAGAAGGATCAACGACTCGCTTTCATCCATCTTTTACTTATTCCAACGTTTGATACAAGCTACTTTGCTCAAATCATCCTCTTCTTTTTCGCCATTTGTCTTTCAGTTAAAAATTCGGGGTACTGTGCTTCTCCTTTTTTTTTTTTTTTTTTTTTTTTTTTTGAAAATAATTATATTATACTATATACTATAATATTATAATATTATATGCTCTAATTTTCGACCATCATATATGTAAATACATATATATATATATGATATGTAAATTGATTTTGCGGGTGATGCTGAGTATTTTATGCTGTATTGTTTTCTGCTTTCTGGTCTGTTGTGTTTATTTTCTAAAAGGATCTTGCTTTTTCTTGTCTCCCTCTGTTTTTTTTCTGGGAGAGGCAGTAGGAGGAAAGGGAAAACGATAAGACAAAGTTTTTTAAAAAATCGGTTGAAGTTTTTAAGTTTTTAGATTAGAGTTAGTTAGAGTTAGTTTAATAAGCTCGTTTGTAGTTTTGTAGTTTTGCTTTTTGATTCATGTAATGGAATGGAATGTGATTTGGTGTGATGTTATGATATTATGCTATGTTATTTGGCGTAGTTTCATAGAAAAAAAGGGGGAGATGGGTGGAGGTGAAAAGGGAAAGGAAATGAAAATAGGCAATTGAAATTTAGCCAAGATTTTTAAGTCAAATTTAAATATATATATACAGCAAGAACAATAACACTTGGCCCTTTTTTCATTTTTTTTTGCGCACTTTTTGTACTGGCGTGGCATTTTTTTTGTCAAGTATTTCACTCAAAAAAGCCTACAACCCCCTATTTAAGGCCGGAATAATGCTGAGCCAGGCAAAAAAGTAGTAAAAAAAATTGACGAAAAGGCCAAGCATTTATGGTGTCGCTGTATATGAATATGTATATAATAAAATAAATCAAGTAGATGACTACTTCTTCCATTGGTTTGTTTTAATTTTTGTGGTGGAGGAATGTTTGTATGGTTTTTTTATTTTTTTTTTTATTCTTATTTATTTCTTACCATCTCACCCGACTAGGGGCATGAAGGTCTGGAGACTAAATGGGTCATTACAAGATGGGTCGGACAATGATGATAAAAAACGTGCAATAAATATGATTTGAAACTTATTTGGCAATTACTGTGAGAGAGGGATGATTACATTATTAGGGAATCTACTTGATGAAATGAGAAACTTTGGTAGTAGCGGGGGTAATTGGAGAAAGTGATAAAAAGCTTGTTAGTTAGTTAGTCGTAGTGTGAAAGGGATTTTATGTTTTTGTCCTTCTTTTAAAAGGAGGCATTATTTGTACGTTGTTTGTACATATAGCAAGTAGACATTTATATATATATATATATATATATATATATATAGGTTGTTGTTATACATAAAGACACACACACACACAAAGGCAAAGGCAAAGGCAAAAAAAATCTTACAATCTTCTAACACTACGCACCAAGTAAGATATCCCTGATGGCACTACGCACCAAGTAGGATATCCCTGATGGGAATATCCGTCGCGAGTTTTGGATATTGTAGGGAGGGACATAAGGATTGAAAAATATGTGTAAGAAAAATACGTGCGAGAAAAATATATGTAAGGAAAATTATGTGCAAGGAACATATGTGCAAAAAAAAAAAAAAAAAAAAAAATATATATATATATATATATATATATGTGAGAAAAATAAGTGTAAGAAAAATATCTAGCAACCATGGGAAATTAAGTTTTTTAAAATTTTTTTTCTGTTTTCTAACTATTTTTTTTTTTTTTTTTTTTTTTTTTTTTTTTTTTGAAAAAAAATAAAATAAAATAGGGGGTGTCAGTTCTGGCAAATCGGCACTTAACTTAAGTGCGGATTTCAAACCAAATCAGCACTTAAATTTTGCCAAAAAGTCACTTATTTCAAAAAGGGGTGTCAGTTCTGACCTCAAATCAGCACTTTTTTCGTGATTTTTTTTTTCAAAACCACATGTTGGCCACATCATCCCTTTCTTTCCCATACCATTTTGTACTCTCCAAATGTCCTCTTTGTGTACTTCATTCACTTGGGTTGGTATTTTGGTTTGTTGCATATTCATTTTTTTTTGGAATTTACAGTGAAAATCTTTTTTTGGATGGCTCATTGGTTTTCTTTCACCAGCTCAACATGAAATCACATATTTTCTTCTGAAATCGCATATTTTGTCAGTGATTTTTTTTTTTCTTTCATCACTCATATCCTTTTCATCCTCTCCTCAAACATCACTCAAATATTTTCATTACTTTTTTTTTCTCAACTCATCTCACCATGTAAGTCTTTTTTTTTTTTCTTTTTTCTTGTTTTTTATTTGCTAATCATGAATTTTTATATTTTGCTTTTTTTGGTTTTTTTTTTGGTTTTTTTTTTGGTTTTTTTTTGGTTTTTTTTTTGGTTTTTTTTTTTGGTTTTTTTTTGGTTTTTTTTTGGTTTTTTTTTTTTTGGTTTTTTTTTGGTTTTTTTTTTGGTTTTTTTTTGGTTTTTTTTTGGTTTTTTTTTGGTTTTTTTTTGGTTTTTTTTTTGTTTTTTTTTTTTTGGTTTTTTTTTTTTTGGTTTTTTTGTAAGTCCTTTTTTTTTATTTTCAAGGTTAGACTAACTTTTTTTTTCTCTTTTTTCTCTTTTTTTTTTTCTTTTTTTTTTTCTCTCCTTCTGTCAGGCTAAGGTCAAGTACAAAGACGTGAACTAGCTTGAATGGTCAGTTGTCTAGAAGATTTTAATGGTCCTATATGAATACTGTAGTACTAATCCACTAAGTTGTAAAATATAATCAAATATAAAGGTCTCAGTTATATAATTCTCACTATTTTTATATATGGCTTACAATCTTTGTAGTTGGTAGAAAAATAGATTTAATAATTCAGATACTATTCAAAAGTCTTATAAAAGTACTAATTGATATGTATTGTAATTTATTTGGTTATATTGGTTAAATTGTAATGATAAAGAATGGAGAAATACAACCCCAAAACCTCCTCCTTTTATACACACTGAGTTCCCCAATGATTCCCTTGATGTACCACCCAATACACAGTTAATGACGCCTCTAAACAACTAATAGACATGCCCATCAACATTCCTAGTAACCCATGACATAATTAGAAGAGTAACAACGGCAAAAATCCTGTAATAATAAGGGAAATCCATCAAAATTAAAGAAAAAGACAAAAAGAGAGTATATGCGTATAAAACAATAATATTAAAGACTAAAGGAGACTTTTTAAGGTTAATAATAGCTTAATAATAAGGGGGATTGACTGTAGAAATAATGGGGCTAATCCTGACATTATACTACGTGAAATTCCCATTCAAAAATAACCAAAATTGACTGAGAAACCACCCAAAAACTTAAAAAAGAGCGTGAGATGTGGGGTAACTACATGCAGTTCTTGGCAGGCGCTTGCACGGGTAAATCCTTGACTAAAATTAGGCGAATTTAAGCGTGGTGATGAAATAAAGTGCCAAGAGTGAGGTTATTAATGAAATTAGTGCATATAAACAAGGTCAATGCATTATTAATTAAGCTAGGACACTAAATAAGCGCCTGTCGCCTATTTTAGTGTGTTTCCCCACAGTGGGCGTAGAATGTGGGGTAATTATAGTGTGAAAAAGCTAACTTTGCTAAAAATGAAGCTATTCACACGGGAAAAAAGCAGGCAGTATGTGGCCAGTACACAGAAGCCATTTCTGGCATAAAAAACACCAAATTTGAAAAGTGTTATTTTTATGCATTTAAATAGCCAAATCAATAGTTCTGAATGAGCCCAATTGATCTGTCAAAGCGCAATTTTGATATTCTCAATTTTATAGCGCATATAGTCAACTTTTAAGTGAAATAAAGCGCATTTCTTGTTTTTTGCATAAAACAATGAATATAACAGCTTTAAGTGTACTTAAAAATTATGTAGCCTTATACTTAAGGTTCTTAAGATTACCCTAACATATTCCAACTTAATATTAAGTACATAAGACCTATAAAAGGTGGATATATGCGTGTATATAAGGTGTTATAATGGCATTTTTTGTGTATTATCATAATTTTACTTATGTATACTATTTGTGTACTCTTATTTATTATTCCCATGTATAGTTCATGTGTTTAACATAACTTATAATTACTTTTTACTCAGTCCTGGAGATATACAGGCTGACACCTTCACCCTCTTTAGCTGCCTCATTTCACCCCTTTTCCTCTCTCTTTACCTGCCTTTCACCCTCCTTGGCTGTCCCAAATCCCCCCTTTCCCCCCTCTTTAGGTGCCTCAAGACCCCCCCTTCCCCTCTCTTTAGCCACCTCATCACCCCCCCTTCCCCTCTCTTTAGGTGCCTCAACACTCCCCCCTTCTCCTCTCTTTAACCGCCTCAAATTCCCCCTTCCCCCCTTCCACTTCCCTTTAGCCACCTCTACCCCCCCTCCTTCTTAACAAACAATCACTAACAATCGTTTGTTAAGGAGGACAAGGAGCTAGTGATGGTTTAAGGGGAGTGTAAGGGGGGGGTTGAAGCGGCTAAAGAGGGGGGGAAAGGAGGGGGGTTTTGGACATGTAAAGAGGGGTAAAAGGGGGAGTTTGGGGGGGTTGTGTAGCAATTAAGGAGGGGGTTTCAGGGGGATTTTGAGACAGGCAAGGAGGGGATTTGAAGATGGTTTTGAGGCAAGGAGGGAGGGAATTTAGAGGTGATTTCAGAGAAAGAAAGGGGGGGGAAAGGGTACTGTAATGAGAGTTAAAGAGGGGTTATCTATTTTTCAAAAACACATACTAAAATGTAACTTTTTTTTTTTTTTGGCAGATTTTTTAAAAAAAAAAACTTTTACATTCTGCTAAGGTCTTTCCCTGTAAGTTACAAAAAAAAAAAGGTTTAGATATTAATTTTTAATATTTCTTACAAATAATTTTACATTTTACTGAATTAATTTTTTTTTTAATTTTATTTGTTCTGATTTTTCTTTTACAGAGGATTCCACAATAGGAATGATGCCAATTTTCTTACTTTTGGTATATTTTCATATATCAATCCGATAACTGGCCAACCAATACCATCTCCAGCTAAAATCAAAGGACATGGTTTATATTTTCCAGACCACCAGTGCATCATTGATTTTGGTTTGGGAAATGGTATCATTGAAACTATTTGGAATTCTTCTCAGGATAATCATCAAACAACCAAAGCTCCTCCTGGTTTGGAATCCTGTCAAGATTTCACACATTTTGGTAGCTCATTTCAAATCAGTCATAAGTTGATTCAAAGAATCAACAAGGTAAAGAAAGAAGTTAAAGCTAATCAATTTAAAAACACTTTATCTAGATCCAAAAAGTATGGGGATTAGAGTTGTCATCTAAAAATTTATATTTTTTCATAAATGTTTAATAAATATTTTTTATATATCAATTTCCTCAACTAAAGTAATGGGCCAATGACCTTGTGTTGTATAATAGGTATTCATGATAACATTTATTTGTTTCATGGGGTTCCTCTAGCCTATACCTGTGGAAAGTCCCAAACTTTTGTTTCTAGATTTGATCTGCATTTTGGCTTGAGGAATTGTCATTACTTTAAACTAGGGAAGTTGATATATATTAGATATTTATTTAATAATTTATGTAATTATATTAAATTTAGATGACTTCCACCCCTTACTTCAATAAAATTCAGGGGGGGGGTATTGCCAAATTTTCAAATCTGACATGTGAAATTGATGACTTAGAAAAAGTTTGGTGATATCCACCCCTTGCTTCAATAAAATTCAGGGGAGAGTATTGCCAATTTTTTAAAACAGATATAGAGTTTTTTTGACTTGTAAATATTTTGGTGATACCCGTCCCTTACTTCAATATGGACAGGATGGGACGAGAATGTGAGTGTGCAGCAAGGTAGAAGCCATATCCAGAGAGTAGTCCAAGATGTGGTTATGGCAGAAATTTGTGCAACATGTGGTTATGACAGAAAGTTGTCCAAGATGTGGTTATGAAAAATTGAGTAAAAAAATGTTGGATAAGAGGTGAACATTGACACGTAAAGTGTCTAATAACTGTCATGCGCCACGTGACACTTGAGGAAAAAGTAGCTCATTAAATCAATACTAAAGGGTTCAAATCCATACTCGAAGCGCAGAAAGCAACTCTCCATAGCAACTGCAACTTTCCTTTGTGTACTCGCTATTCAATCGCGCTAGCCTAAAACTCTAAATCCAAATTAGTCGATCTCTCAATAGTGTGTCTTAGTTTTTTTCACAATAAGAGACGCACAGCGCAATAGTTAATATAATAGTACATTAAAAAGTTTATGAAATATCTGTGGATTATTAAGGGGTAGTGAGCATGGACGGAACGGTTAGTGAAGGATTAAGGGGTTAATGGATGTTAGTGAGGAGGGTCCAGGTATAACGGATATATTTTAAATGGTTTGTGGTGTGCGGAATAGTGAATGAGTATGAGGTCAATGCGAGGAGGAGTAGAGGATGTAAAAGGGGCTGGATTTTTGGTTCGATATTCCTTAGAATTAAATTATAAAATGTATTTATAGTTAATAGTCATAAAACTCTAAGTGAAAATCATTATTATTGTATCTTTCTTTATTTTCTCAATAATTATATCTAAATCCTAAATCTTTGATTGTTGAGTTTTCCAACCCTTCGTGAGATCTTAAGAATTTTAATATTACCGTTCAACTATATTAGAATCCTTTTCAAACATAACTCGAAGTAGGAGTTCTTCCTTCGAGACATCTTCGAACCACTTCCTTGAACTATCCCTCTGTGCTTCGAAGAAGTATCTGAACCTTTTATCTCACTTGCAGGAACATCCTCGACCTTGTGCGTAGGTTGTCCGGTGACAGTATAATTTAATTCTCCGTAGTTCTCATTCTTTGCACTACTACGTCTCTTTTCAGGTGTTTTCTCTAAATTCTTAAAATGGCACCTGTTCAATGCACTCCTCCTACAGGCACTACTACTAGAGCTCGCGCCAGAGGCAGGCCAATAGCCACTAGGTCTGTTTCCCGCACTCACTCCTTGGAGCCACTCGACCTTAGGGAACGGCAACATTCAGTCCAATTGGTAGAAGACATCCCACAAGACTTCGATGATTCTAGTGATGATGAAGAAGGAGAGGATACAATGCACTAGGCACCATCCGCCCCTGCTAACCACCCTTCTGGTCAACCTTCAGAACCTGGACCATCCAATTCTCTGGAAGAATTAATGAGACTTTTCATGAAGAAACTTTCAAATTCAACGTCTTCAGAGGGATCTAAATTCAAAACTCCTTCTATGAAATCTCCTGATAAATTTGATGGAGAACATCCAGACAGATTGCTACCCTTCTTGCAAACCTGCAAGCTCCTGTTCCATAATGACCCTCGAACCTTCAATAACGACCAATCAAAAGTTGTTTATGCTTCTTCATTCCTGGCCGGAAAAGCAGCAAGATGGTTCGAACCTTATCTTCTCATGCTCTCTTCAACCGAAACCCACTTACTTATTAATAACTGGGAAAAGTTTGAAGACCAACTCTTCACGTTGTTTGGTGACCCTAATGAAACTGACAACGCAGAAATTGAACTTGACTTCCTTTGCATGAGTGATAATGGGAAAGCCTCTGAATATATCTCGAACTTAAGAGCACTTCAAACTCGAGTAGGTTGGAATGATGCTGCCTTTAAGTATCATTTCAAAAAAGGACTTCCTTTGAGGATCCTGGATCAGTTAAATCTTCACGGTCAGAAGATGACTACTTTGACAGATTTAATGGATCGAACCCTCGAACTTGACGGTGTTTACCAAGGGTGACTACAACATCGTCAATACGCCAACAAATCTCAAGGCTTTAATTTCAAATCGGGACCTTCTTACCACCCACAAACAACTCAATCCTCCTTGACTCAATCCAAACCTATTAAGGGAAAGGACAAACCTCGACCAAAAAGCTCAACCCTAGGCGATATCAGTAAAGTACTGGATCCTAAAGGGGAACTTAAGGAAGCTGAGAGGAAGAGGCGAACAGATAATGGGTTATGTATGTATTGTGGGGGTAAGCACAAGCTGGAAGATTGTGTAAAGTTGAAGGAAAGAGAAGGTACTAGTTCGAAGCCAAAAAACTAGTAGATAGTTTACTTGTGTGCAAAGCAAACTATCTTATATCTCCCAGTGCACAGAACCTCCATGTCTTAAGGACTGGAGTTGCCTTAAACCGCTTGAGATTCATTCTTTATAAGGAGGATATCCCCTACAGTTGTCTTATAGACTCTGGAGCTTCAATTTCTTTTGTCAGTTTATCTTTTGCCGAGAAGTTACAGCTGACATTTACAGATATCGATCGAACTCTAATTTATTTGGTCGAATCAGAGGAACCCAAATATTGGGTCAGTAAGAAAGTTTTATGGGTTTTCAACTTTCCGAATTTTCCCCCCTTTGAGTGGGAACTTACAGTCTTGGACGCCCCAAGGATGGACGATACCATTCTTGGCCATGACTTTTTAACGCATTGGAATCGTGAAATTGACTGGACACGGGGATTGATCACCCCACGGACTAAGTATATTTCTAATTCTTCAATGCATATCAATAGGGAGTTAAACAACCCGCCTGACAATGTCCTGCTAGAGGACAAATCTCTGCCAGATGACTTGCAAGCATCTGATCTTTATTTAAATGAGCAATTGGCTAACCCTTCTAGCTCGATGACTTCACTTGAAGAGGATTTAAATTGCCTCAAAGTAATCAAATTATGCTCTCTCAATTCTGGTCTTCCCTCAACAGATTCTCTCGAAGATGATGAGGACAACCAAATCGACGTTGAAGCCATTAAATTGACTCTACCAGAAATCTATCATGATTTCCTCGATGTTTTTTCAATCCGCAAGGCCGATAAGTTACCACCTCATCGACCCTACGACCATCAGATAGAGTTAATAGGTCCAGTACCTCCGGCAGGTCCTGTCTATTCTTTGTCGAAGGACGAATCTCAAGTTCTTTGAGACTACATCACAGAGAATGTAGCCAAAGGTTTCATCAAAGCCAGTAAATCTCCAACCGGGTCCCCTGTCCTCTTTGTAAAAAAGAAGGATGGTAGTCTTAGGTTGTGTGTTGACTATAGAAAGCTCAACACAGTCACTAAGAATAATGCATATCCTGTTCCTCCTATGTCATTGCTTCTTACCCTTTTTAATGGTGCTAATTTCTTTTCTAAAATTGATCTTAGAGGCGCTTACAATCTTATTCGCATTGCGGAAGGTTATGAACCACTGACTGCAATGCGCACTAGATTTGGTAGTTTTGAATATTTAGTTATGCCTTTTGGATTGTGTAACGCACCATCTACTTTTCAAACTTTTGTCAATGACATCTTTCAAGATGTTGTCGAACAATTTTTTGTCGTCTATTTAGATGATATTTTAATTTTCTCAAAGACACTGGATGAACATATTCATCATGTTCGACAGGTTTTAAATCGACTTCGAGATCATGGACTCTATGCCAAGCATAATAAATGTGAATTACATCTTAAATCTATTGATTTTTTGGGTTTTACATTATCAACTGATGGCTTAGTCATGGACAACAAAAAAGTTCAAAAGGTCCTGGAATGGCCTGAGCCCAAATCCGTTAAATCCCTCCAAGGATTTTTGGGTTTTGCAAATTTCTATAGAAGATTTATTAAAGATTACTCTAAAACTATTTCCAATCTTACTTCTCTTCTTAGAAAAGATATTCCTTTTGTTTTTACTTCTACAGCGCGAAAGGATTCGAAGCATTGAAGACGGCGTTCACCACAGCTCCAATTCTTCGACACTTTGATCCTACTGTTTTGACAATAGTCGAGACAGATGCAAGCAATTATGCTATCGCAGGGGTCATCTCTCAATTGAATCCAGAAACAAAACTGTTTCATCCTGTTGCGTTTGAGTCATGCAAACTCATTGCAGCAGAGTTAAATTATGAAATTCATGACAAAGAGCTTTTAGCTATTATTCACTGTCTTAAAAAATGGCGCTCTTTTCTTCTCAGCCTAGATAGTCCTTTTCAAATTTTAACAGACCATAATGCTTTGAAATACTTTATGTCTTCCAAAGTGTTAACCAGGCGTCAAGCCAGGTGGGCTGAATTTCTGTCTGAATTTCCCTTTTCTATTTCCTATTGCCCAGGTAAAAACTGCATTGTCCCAGATATCTTGTCAGGTCGGGACGACGTTTACCCACAGCGGGGGGATGCATTTGCTGAAAAAAATCCAGCAAATGTGAAATCAATCTTCAACAAATCAATGTTAACGACTCATCAACTTAATTCAATGACAATTCAATCGTTTCAAAATCCACTATCCAAAATCCTCGAAGCTCAGTCGAAGGACGATTATTGTTTAGGGTTAAAAGACAAAATACTCTTGAAGCAAGGGGCCAAAAGATTTAGTATTGAGTCAGGTCTATTAGTCTTCAAAGGTAGAGTAGTCATACCTGACAACAATGAGATAAAATTATGGATTTTCAACAGTTGACATGATTCTCCATTAGCTGGTCATTTTGGTGTTGATAAAACCTACCAGTTAATAGGGAGGGATTTTTTCTGGCCAGGTATGACCAGGGAAATCAAGGCCTATATAAAAGCTTGTTACAAATGTAATAGGAATAAGGCTCCCCGTCACCGGAAGTATGGGTTGCTTCAACCACTTCCTATTCCCTCTAAACCTTGGGAATCTTTATCGATGGATTTTATTTCTCAACTTCCTCTTTCTAATCATTTTGATGCTATATTAGTAATAGTAGATAGATTCTCAAAAATGTCTATTTTCATTAAAACCACTACTACTGCTACCGCAGAAGATCTGTCAAAATTGTTTCTAGAATATGTATTTTCCAAACACGGCTTACCTAATGATATTATTTCAGATAGAGGCTCATTGTTTGTATCCACATTCTGGACTCAACTGTGTCGACAACTCAATATCATGAGGAACCTCTCCACAGCCTATCATCCCAAAACCGATGGGCAAACAGAAAGGGTCAACCAAATCCTCGAACAATACCTTCGAATGTATGTCAGTTACCAACAAGACGATTGGACCACATGGCTACCATTGGCCGAATTTTCTTATAATAACTCGACTCATTCTTCGACACAACAATCTCCTTTTGAAACTGTTTATGGAAGACATCCTCGATTCAATTCAATCCATGTAGGAACTAATCATCCTGCTGAACATTATCTTCGAACCATATCACGACTCCAAGAGGAACTTAAATCAAATCTAGAATTAGCGGTTCAAAGGTACAAAGAACAGACTGACAAACATCGACAAGCTGCTCCTCCTTTTAAACCAGGTGACAAAGTATGGCTCGACGCACGGAACATTCAAACAACTCTACCATCAAAGAAACTGGCTGAAAAACGCTTGGGGCCATTTGAAATTGACTCTGAAGTCTCTAAAACTGCATTTTGACTCAAGCTACCTCCTAAATAGCGGGCTATTCACCCTGTTTTTCACGTATCTCTCCTGGAACTGGCTCGAGAAACATACCTGGGAAAGAACCAACCTCCTCCGGAACCGGTCGAAGTAGAAGACCATCTAGAGTGGGAAGTAAGCCGTATCCTTGATTCAAGAATGCGCAAGGGGAAACTTCAATACCTCGTGGAATGGGAAGGCTTCCTCGATGACTCAGACAAAACATCCTGGGAAACACCCATCAATGTTTCTAACGCCCCTGAACTCCTAAAATCTTTCCATCTTAAATACCCTTTAAAACCAAAACCTTAAAACTCTCTTTTTCTTTTCTCTGTTTTTTCTTCTTCTTTCTTTTAAAATCTAAAACATTTTTATTTCTAAAAAAAAAATTCTTTTGTTTTCTTCTTTATTCTTTCTCTTTTCAAAATGTTTCAATCTTCTTTTAAAATAAAAAAAAAAAAACTAAATTAAATTAAAATAAAAAATAAAATAAAAATAAAACAAATAAAAATAAAAATAAAAAAAAAATTGTTTCTCAATTTTCTATATACATTTTTTCTTTAAAATTTTATTTTCCTCGAACTATCAAAATTCTTCACGAACGTTACACAACCATCTTTTTCGAAATTCACTTTAACTTCTAAAATCACCTTTTTAAATTCTTCGAAACAAATTACTTCTTTCTTCAAAATTCTCTTAGAAATTTTATTTCGTCTCTTCTTTTCTTTCTTTCTTTTTTTTTTTTTCAAATAACTAAAATCCCTCAAATCTTCAATTAACAAACTTAAATAACAATTTTTTTCCTAAATTATCTCAATCAATTATTTCTTTCTTATTTCTTTCTTCTTACTTAATTCTTTTCTTTTTTAAAAAACTAAAACTCCTTCAATCAAGTATTCTTTTTTTTCTTTCTCTCATTTAAACTTTTTCTTTCAAAATCTTAAAACAAATTTAAATCTTTTTTTCTGTCTTTTCTTTCTTTCTCTCAAAATCTCATATAAAAAAATAATAATAATAAAATAAAATAAAATAAATAAAATGAAATAAAATTCTAAATAAAATAACAAAGTAAAATAATTAAATACAAATTGTTTTTACATTCTTTTTCTCCTTTTTTCTTTTTATTTTAAATTTTCTCTTTTATCTTCTCCCAAACCAAACCCTTCATCGTCTCCAAAATTTCCCTTATCTCCTTTCTACATTTCTCAAAATTCTCCCCCTCTCCTACAGGAATCAACTCCCCAAGTTCAAGTAACTCCTCGGCTACGTCGAAGGAAGCGGCATCGATAATGTTATCAATCTTGCCGCTGAATTCTTCGATATATTTTGCTCGTCGAATCTGACGAGGTTTCTTTGACCAAACTTGATCGAGGGTTTCTTCGTTTTCCTCCCTCGAGGTAACAGTTGGTAATCTATCCTCCACTGCCACTTCCACCGCAATGGGTCCCACAAGGGTCGCTTCCACATTTGAAGCTTCTGTCGTAGGGGCCTCGATGATGACGTCTGAATTCTAAAAAAACAGAATCATCAGTAATTAAATTTATAAATTATAAAAGAGTGAACTTACTTCGAAAATTGGGTCAGGCTCCAAAAATAATCTAGGAGTGACCTTCTCTGCCACCTCCCTTTCCTCTTTGTCATCTTTGATGACCACCCGTTGATTTTTCGGGGTTTTCCTCGAGATGGGAATTTCCTCCTCCTCTTCGACCAATTCATCAACTTCCTCCTTGACAACCCCCCTCTTGTTCCCAGCCCTAGCCACCCAGATGTTCACATCATCTTCGACTTCTTCCTCATTCTCTCCCACCGATTGATTGTCCCCAATGGACACATCCCAGATGTCCTCGACTACTTCCTTTGTTTTAGGGATCACCCAATACTTCGTCTTAGTAAACCAACTCTCAATGTCCGCATTCTTTGCTAAGGCGTCACACGCCACTCTTCTCCATCGGCAAAACTCGCACTTCTGGCGAGGCCCTCGTGTCGCCGTGCTCTCCACGCAGAAATACTCCATCTGCTCGCAAGCCGTGCAAGTCTTCAAAAATTGCCGTGTGACAACACCCCCATCCGCTTTAGGGTGTGGAGGCGTGGGAGTCGGTGTAGGAAAGTCCGTCATAATGAATTAAAGTGATGAAATAATAATTAAGTAAACAGAAAGGGAAATTAGTGTGGGAAATATGTTTTACGCTCAACGGAGCTTGCGTTCTTATACCTGGGCATCTGTCACGCGCCACGTGACACTCAAGGCAAAAGTAGCTCATTAAATCAATACTAAAGGGTTCAAATCCATACTCGAAGTGCAGAAAGCAACTCTCCATAGCAACTGCAACTTTCCTTTGTGTACTCGTATTCAATCGCGCTAGCCTAAAACTCTAAATCTAAATTAGTCAATCTCTCAATAGTGTGTCTTAGTTTTTTCCCAATAAGCGACGCACAGCGCAATAGTTAATATAATAGTACATTAAAAAGTTTATGAAATATCTGTGGATTATTAAGGGGTAGTGAGCATGGACGGAACGGTTAGTGAAGGATTAAGGGGTTAACGGATGTTAGTGAGGAGGGTCCAGGTGTAACGGATATATTTTAAATTGTTTGTGGTGTGCGGAATAGTGAATGAGTATGAGGTCAATGCGAGGAGGAGTAGAGGATATAAAAGGGGCTGGATTTTTGGTTCGATATTCCTTAGAATTAAATTATAAAATGTATTTATAGTTAATAGTGATAAAACTCTAAGTGAAAATCATTATTATTGTATCTTTCTTTATTTTCTCAATAATTATATCCAAATCCTAAATCTTTGATTGTTGAGTTTTCCAACCCTTTGTGAGATCTTAAGAATTTTAATATTACCGTTCAATTATATTAGAATCCTTTTCAAACATAACTCGAAGTAGTAGTTCTTCCTTCAAGACATCTTTGAACCACTTCCTCGAACTATCTCTCTGTGCTTCGAAGAAGTATCTGAACCTTTTATCTCACTTGCAGGAACATCCTCAACCTTGTGCGTAGGTCGTCTGGTGACAATAACCCAGTTATTAGCAAAAAGAATTGTGGAAGATAATTTGGGTATGCAGATTATTTTCTGCAATTAATTTAATTGTGGATTCATCAACATTGATACCCCCTATTATTATTATTTTTTTGGGGGGGAGGAGGAGGAGGATATGAAGATAAAGAAGATGTAGGTGATTATATAGCAAAAGAATAGCTTGATAAAATTTAATAAATTAAGAGCTTTTTTCGTGTGTAGGAGCGATTGAGTTTGTAAAAAATATTAACAATCAAAGATGACAGGAAAATTACA
Source organism: Hemileia vastatrix (assembly GCA_030280995.1). NCBI lineage: Eukaryota > Fungi > Basidiomycota > Pucciniomycetes > Pucciniales > Zaghouaniaceae > Hemileia > Hemileia vastatrix. Next base: position 36,162,184 of record JASXTE010000005.1, on the reverse strand, counting down.
GGCAAAGAAGAGATAGACAAGTTTGACAAAATCATGTTAAAGATAAGAGAGAGAGAGAGGGAGAGGGAGGGGGGGTAAATTACAAATTGAGGGAAGGATAAGAAAGGATTGATGAGATTAAGATGAAGAAGAGGATTGGGAAGATGGAAGAGAGGAGAGGGAGGAAGATAGAGATGATGATGAGAGTGACGAGTATTAGTGAAATAAGACTTTATGGTGAAATCAGCACTTTTGGTTAAGAAAGTGTGGATTTGAGTGAAATAAGCATCAGGTCAAAAGTTAGACGACTTGCAGTCAAGTGGTTGTTTAGTACCTGTGGTCTAACCTGAGTCAAACCTGTGTTGGAACTTTGGTGGGACAATTTTTCATCATGACACATAGCTCATAGCTGAATCATTAGGACCAATTTGAATTCTTTATATAGTGCTTTTTGCATAATTTCCAACAGGCAATAGATCATACTTTGGTGTCTAAAAGGCATATATTGAATTCATAATGGATATTACAAAGGTGATTAATAGGCACCAGCTATACTATATAATGGCATTATACAGACAGTATCAGATAAAACACCACCAAAGCCACTTAGATTGAGAGCTCTTGAAGCATGTCCAATAATATCTTTATGAGTAATAATAACATTTTTAGACAATCTATTGTAGCACCAAAATACTTTGAATCCTGATTTTGAAAAAGGATTTTCAGTTTGAGTTTCAACAGCATCACACAATCGAACTATAATAATGATTATATCTGGGGAATTTAGTGAATTCCCCATTTACAAAAAAACTCTGTTCTTATTTCAATTTTATAATATAATATTATTATTCCCATTACCTTGATGTTTTGATTATGGTGAGAAGCCTTACCACCAAGTTTTTAGTATTGGAGATGATTAATTTTAGATTGAATAAATTGTAAAGCACCTCTGTATTTATCTTTTTTGAAGATATTGAAAAATGACTTTTTCCATCAATCTTGTTTAAATATCTCAGCCATACATCATGTTATTCACAGAATAAATTAAAAATTAATTATGAAGTCTTTTTTTTTTCTATATTTAAAATATCATTCATTTTTTTTACAAATAAATTGTCATTCCACTCAAGAAAAGATTAAAGCTTCCCTATCCAGATAAAAATTTTTATAAAAATTTTTAAAATTTCATCTAAAGTCCAAAAAAAAATGTAAAGTAAAATGGGTTATATAAAGAACTTTAGAAAACATACTTTTTTTCTTATTGTGTGAAATAGATAATCACCTTCAATTGGTATGCTCATGAGCCTAAGCTACTGATTATGGTTCTGGTCCAAATTTTTACAGAAGTTTAGGAAAATTTTGGGATAAGTTAACATTAGGTTTGATATCAACTTTTTGTCAAAATTGTTTAAGACATTTCATATAATCCTTCAAATAATTATGAAGAGATATAATTTTATCTTCATTGAATTCAAAGGAAGTAAAAAGGTTGATTATTGATACCAAAAGTGAAAGAAAATTTATCGACTTTTTCTCTTGACTTTCAAAGCTCTATTTATTCCAAACTGTGAAAAAAGCAACCCTATAATAAATTTTGTTTAATAACAGCCATTCTACTGCCTTGAGACTTTTTCCAGTCTCCCCTACATGGTGTGGAGTGTAAATTAGCCATGAGGGAATAAGTGTATGGCAAATAAGATTTTGAAAAATCATTAATTCAGCAGGCCTTAGACTTAAATCAGAGTTTAAATAATTTGGGGTCTCAGATGATCCCAATTTGATTTTAGCTCTAAAATGGGCAGAAATTTTCTGAAGTATGGACTCTAAAGAAGATATCTATTAGAGAAAAATGTATCTAATTACAAGTAAGCTTATTTAATTGGACTATCCACATCAGAAATTGATTTTTATTTATCTGATCTTGCTCTAAAACCCAGTGGATTAGCACTGCTTGATATCCCAACCAATTTTTGAGCTTCTTTTGACTTCTCTCAAGCACTTTTTTCAAAAGATAGTTTTTGATTGAGTTTTTTTCTCAGTGGTGGTATCACTTTAAAAACTGTAGTTACTGTTTTTCTAATTTTACTTGAGTCATGAGACAAAGAATTTGTGGTGAAAGATGGTATTTTTGAATTTTTATTTTCAGCCTTTCCTTGCATTTGAATTCTGCATTTGATTGTGAACCTTTCTATTTCTCTGTATTTTTGTTTAGTAGCTTTTGTTGATGTAATTTTGTTTTCTATTGTTCTGAATGGTATATTTTGACATATAATTAAGCCTCTTCTTGTTGATTTCATTTTACCTATACAAATATTTTTCTCTCTATTATCTTTATCCCTTCCATTGCTCCACCCTACCCACTGCTTCCCCCTTGGCTGCATCTAACAGTTTTTTTCACTGTGTGGGGAGAATTGAGTTTTTCTCCATACTCTTTCCATTTATTTTATGTTTATTCTCTACTTATTCTTTTAAATCTAATCACAGAAACTCATAACTGTGCTCCTTATATTTTTAGAACATGCTTTGTTGTAGTTACTTGTTGTTGCAAGGCTCACAGTTGCTTATTTACCTGTGTTTAGGTATGATTTTTTTCAATGATATCCAAATATTTTTCTCTCTATTCTCTTTAGCCGTTCCATTACTCCCTGTTGTCCACTGCTTCTCCCTTAGCTTCATATGAAAGTTGTGGGTAGAATATAATCTTTTTTCCAGTTTTATCACATGATTTTCTGTAGTTAATTTTTTTTGTAACATGCAAAGTTGCTGATTGACCTGTTTTTTGCCTTCCTTTGTGCTAAAACCTCGTCATTGATAATTTTTATAGGATAATAAGCTCTGATTAGAAATAAGGAATCAGGGGAGAGAGAAGATAGTTGATTATTTTAATTGAATATATCTTTTACAGCACAGCACAAATGAATTTATAGTTTATAGTCAGGCAGAATAATAGCTATGCTAGAGTGATTCAAGTACTTGGGAGAAATTGACTAGGAAATGAGAAAGATAGGAAATCGATTTTTTTTATTTTTGGGGATAATTGTTATCCTTTTGGGGTAATAATGTATCATCAACCCATATAGAGGGTGAATCCTACCCAGGAAGCAGACCCCCAGCAGGATCAACTAATAATTATTAGACTGTTGGGCCATTTAGGTCATAAAAGATGTTAAAATAAGATGGAAAATTTTACCAATGCTAATATGAGGTGAATGTGCCCTAGCCCTGATAGTGTGTTTTTTGTGAGAGAGATAAAGTGAAACAGGTTTCTCCATCAAAACTGGGGAGCTTATGATTTCACATATGTGAGATTGAAGAAATCCAATGCAGATGAGAAAGGAATTATAAGATTATTCCATCTTGGAAAGAAATAAAGTTCAACAGTAAAGAGGATAATATATGAAGAAAAAAGTATTTATACAAGAATAGAAACATTTCATTTCCAAGTAAGTCACATAATCTAAATTATCACTGGATTTCTCATAGTGAGTAAAGCTTTGTTGAACACTGTAGGTCAAGATAAACTATCAGAACATATTTCAGCAAGATATATTAACTGAAATAAGTTTTTCAAATATATTAAAGTTACAAGATATCCAAATTAACAACTTAAATTTTTAAATATTGATGAATGGTTTATTCATGTAAAATTTGAGCTCCACTAGTCAACAATATTAGTAAAATATTTCTGCAAAATTTGAACCATAGATTTTGAGAAATTATAATGCAAGAAAATTCTTAATCTTCCACTGTTACAAGAGAAAAACCAGCCTTTGGAATGAGAAAATCTGCTTATGGACACAGAAATATAAGAAATTCTATTTCCATGCTGCTGATAGGTAGTATGACCATAAATATGCAGGAAAAAAGGAGCCTGAATTATGCTGATAATTTTTAATTCATGTTTTGAAACTTTTCACAAAAATAAGTTAAAATTATGGTGGATCACAGCTAACTTATATATAAAATCCAATATCATGCATGCTTTGTATTTTTAGATGTTTGGTTTTGAAAAGCCACAGCACAGCTTCAACAGCTTACGGTCAAAATAATATTAATAAATTGAATAGCACAAGTATATCTAATAAAATAATCTATCTTTAATACAAAATACAAAAATATAATTATTCCCTGTATTTTTCTCAAAAACATTCCAAAATGTAAAACCAGATTTCAACTCATTCAATTTGATTTCCTGTACAAATAACACAATACAAAAAAATATTCAACTGTATATACTTACAAACCACTTCAGCAACTAAAAGGGATGTAGAGTTGTTCGCTGGGGTGCACCACCCAGCCTGTATGCAGACAGCCACTGTGACTTACAAAAGCATTTCCAAGTGAAACCTAGTTCATTCAAGTTTTCTACTCTTACTTAGCTTATTTTTATCATTTACTATGAAGTTTTCCATAAACTTATGTACTTAAATAAATCATCTGAAATTTTCAACAAAAGTTTAGCTTTAATTCACCACATCTCACAAACAAGACAAAATTTATTAAATATAAATCTAGAAAGTGCTAGTATATGGAAAATAAACTGAAATATATCTAAATAAAAGTTACAAAATATGATCCCAATTTTATTGGCAAATAAATTATTCTAATAGTATATCACAACATGAGAAAACATGTCACCTCATATTTGGATATTTGCACATCCACTCTACTTACTCTACTAAGTGAAATGACAAGCAAACATTTTGCTTCTTATAATTTAAAGAAAAGTGAAAATTTAATACCTTTTAAATAGGTAAAATGAGGCAACATGGTGTTTTATGACATGCAGACATAACTATATAACTCAACTGATGTATAATCTCAATTTAAAATAAGTATCTGTCAATTACAATGACGAGAAAAAATTTTGGGAATTGTAAATTTAAATGAGATGCAATATTTGTAGAAAGAAAGTGTAGATATTTTTCAACTGAAATAGAACTGAATTTGGAAATATATTTCTCTATGCACTACCTTTGAAGAAAATTAAATGTTTTAGCTACATTAGTAAATACATTACCCAGTTCAGTGCATTACTTACACTTACTGACACAAGGTTCTTATGATACAAGAGGTAATATTTTACCTCAAATATTGGATATAATTTTACTTTATACTAAATCTGAAATGCAGGAAAAATTGTGGTGACATATGGCCCCATTTTTCCCCACATGTGCTCAGCAAAAAGCTCAAATCCAAAATAAAATCATTTTTCTATGTTGGCACACAGAACTACTTACAAAGTATACACCATATCCCAATTACATGAGGCAAATAATTTCCTCATGTCATCAGAAAATGTTGCAGCTGCATAAGGATGAGGCAACAATTTGCCTCATCTTATGCTTTGTGGAAAGTCATATGAGAAAGGGGTAGGGAAGTTGCCTACATGCATACATGAGGCGACATGTTGCCTCATGTATGCATGTTAGATACTTGCTTCCTTTTTGACTTCTGTATTGTTTTAACCTTGGGGATATATTGCATACATGAGGTGACATGTCACCTCATGTATGCATGCAAGCCACTTGCTTTCTGTTTCACTTCTGCATGTTTTTGAGATCAAGGGTATACTGCATACATGAGGAGACATGTAGCCTCATGTATGCATGCAAGAAACTTGCTTGCTTTTTTACTTCTGCATGGTTTTAAAATTAAGGATATATTGCATACATGAGGCAACATGTTGCCTCATGTATGCAATAACAAGAGCACTGATAAAAAATAGTGCAATAGATTTTTTTTATCAGCACTCTTGTTATTGCATACATGAGGTGACATGTCACCTCATATATGCAATAAAATTCTTTGAACTTCTTCATTAAGGTGAGAGATGCATTGGTGAATGCCTACCATACCAAAGAAAATCCACATCATGCAACTTGTTTACATGCATACATGAGGCGACATGTCGCCTCATGTATGCATGTAAAAAAGTCACATTCTGGGGAACTCACTTGGTATGGTTGGCATGCACAAGTGCATTTCTTACCTATATAAGTTAAACTTCAAAAAAAAAATTGCATACATGAGGCAACATGTCGCCTCATGTATGCATGTAAAAAGGTTCCATGATGTGTATTTTCTTTGGTATGGTAGGTATGCACCAATGCATTGCTCACCTAAATGAAAGATTTCAAAGAATGTTATTGCATACATGAGGAGACATGTTGCCTCATGTATGCAATAACAAGAGTGTTGATTAAAAATGTATTGCACTATTTTTTATCAGTGCTCTTGCTATTGCATACATGAGGCGACATGTCGCCTCATGTATGCAATATATCCTTAAGTTTAAAACCATGCAGAAGTAAAACAAAAAGAAAGTTTCTTGCATGCATACATGAGGCGACATGTCACCTCATGTATGCAAGATATCCTGAAGTTCAAAAACATACAGAGGTAAAAAAGCAAGCAAGTTGCTTGCATGCATACATGAGGCGACATGTCTCCTCATGTATGCAATATACCCTTGATCTCAAAAACATGCAGAAGTGAAACAGAAAGCAAGTGGCTTGCATTCATACATGAGGCGACATGTCGCCTCATGTATGCAATATATCCTCAAGGTTAAACCCATACAGAGGTAAAAAATCAAGCAAGTTTCTAACAAGCATAGTGAAGGTTCAAATTTATAAAAGAAGTCAGGTAAGCATCTTGATTTTATTACTTTAAATAAGTTATTATAAATTAAAATCACATCTTTATACTTTCCTGATTGAAAAATTAACATGGCTTCATCAATTTTTGTCCCTGAAATGGCTGAATAATTTGAATATATTTTTATTCACTCTGATACTGAGGAAATACAAGATGAGAGTAGATTCTAGCTTTCAATTTCATAGCTAATTGATTTTATGGTTTGATTTTCAAATGGACTTGACAGAGTGTTTATTTCTAAATCCTGTTAAAATTATAAATCTCAAACCTCTGGGGAAGCTATCAGGAAAAGTTTTTTTTGAAATTTCAAGTTCAGTCAACTTCTAGTAATAGGTGTTCAGCATGTTTCAGGCCCCTGATGATTTCCTATAGATGATATTTTTGAAGAAGTGTTTCTTGGGGAGCTTCCAATAGCCTTTTTATACTAAGCAAACTATAATGATTTTTCTGTGGTGGAGAAGTCCCTTTTTGATACTGAGACAAAGGTCAAGTTGGAAGATTTAGCAACTGTTATTAAATTTTACTGTTGTAAAAGTCAAGCCAGTTTGAAATAAGAAAAGATTAAAATGTTACAGAAAATAAATTTTCTGATTTATTTATACTAACTGAAGCAATACTGTGTCTGGCAAAAAAAGATTCTAATATATATCCTTATTTTTCATCATAGCATAGAGGATGCATGTAATCCCTTTTATATACTCTATATTTATTTTCCTTAAGTTTCTAAAATTACCTCTAAGCTAAAAAAACTTATTATATAGTAGAAATCAAATCAAATTTAGTACTATAAGGGGTTTGATTCACTATTAATTTTTGGTTAAAGTATTATATTTTCTCAACTAATTATACCTTTATCTGCTCTGTTATAGTTTTTACAACCTCTTATTTTATCAACATAGGGAAAAACCTCACCTGATAAAATCATCTAAATAATTTTTTAATATGGTGCAGTAAATTCCAGAAGCTATTATGAAACTTTATAAATTACAGGTTTGAGTGTAATCTAAGTAAGTGCATTATTTTGTTTATATTTCTTTAAAAAAACTTGAAAGTATAAGTCAATTTTTAATTTGTGATTTCAACTCTTCTAGAATCACAAATTCACCAAGTCATTTTAAAAATTTCACATTGTCTGTGAGATTTCACTTTTCAAATATGGTAAAATAAAGGATATTATATGAGTTCATGTAAAAAAATTTTAATGAGTGAAATTAACCCACATTTACCTAACAAAAAAAGGGTATGACACTTTGCAATGTGCTTTCATTGATGCTTGTTCTGGTAAAGTCTACAATGCTAACCTACAGAAAGAAAATTATGACAAGTTATTTCATGGGCCTGGAATAAATGGTGCAAGGGTAGTTATCATGGATGACGTATTTCCAGGAAAAAAAGGTAATGTAACACTGAGACACAATTTTTGGAAGCCACTCAAGATCAAATAAGATAGAACGTTTTAACAATAAGCAGTGTAATAAACTTTCTCTAATTTTCTATTTGGTACAGAGACATTCAGAGTTTTGGTCTGTCTTGTAAGTAATTTAAGCACTGAAATTCATTCAAAGGTTACTTCTGATGTTACTTTAAGATACCTGAAAAACCACTTGACTGAAAGTCGTCTAACTTTTGACCTGGTGAAGTGACTTATTTCATTTTGAAATCCACCAGTATTGGGGCTAGTGTGTTTTGGAAATCCGCACTTATTTAAGTGCGGATTTGCCAGAACTGACACCCCCTAATAAAAATAAAATAATCTCATGGTTGCAAATGATTTTTTATTACACTTACTTTTCTTACATTTATTTCTCTGACCTGATGTCCCTCCCTAAATTATCCCTAACTCGGGCTGGGATATCCCCATCAGTGATATCTTACTTGGTGCGTAGTGTAAACACCTTCCAATAATTGTAGTTGAACTTGATACAAATGAAGTTAGTTAATAAACAAGGGATGGAACTTATTTGAAAAAAAGGGATCATTTTCCAATCTAGTGAAGGGAATATAAATATATGTTCTGTGAAGTTTTGGTCTTTCATGTTTAGTTGCTTGATTTATATCAATATTTACCTGGATTTTATTTATTTATTTTTTATTTTTAAAAAATGAAATATTAGATTTTTGTTGAATCTCATGAGTAAAAGGAATATTACACTACACAATATAGGGGGTGGACTTGCTAGCAAGTCCTGAACCTGATCTCAGATGGATCTCAGATGGAACTCAGACTGAACTCAGACTGAACCCATACTGAACTCTACTTGAACACTCACCTAAAACTTTTCTGCTGAGTAGTGTTCATTCCTGATTGTATGGTTCCTTTATCAATAGCTCAATGTGTGTTCAATCTGTGGTGAGTTTGGGTCCAAGGTTGCGGACTCACTAGCAAGTCTGCCCCCCATATTGTGTGGTGTTAGATTTTTTTTTTGATAAGTTGTTAGTTAGGCTGTCTTTCTTTCATATGTTGATGTGGTAAAAACATGTTTAGTCTTTTGATCCCATCAACCTTTATTAAACTTTACTGCCAACCAATTTTGTCATTCCTGTTAAGTGTAGTATAGTAATAGCTTAGTGATTGTGGAGTACATCACGTGTATATAGTCTGTGGTGCAGCTTAGGCGTCTAACTCTGGTTCACTCTGGACAAAGCACTGACACTGCTACCATAGGTTATGGGCTGTCCCTGATTTGTAACTAGCAGTTAATAAATCTTGTATTTATCCCAGAAATCTATTTGTGTGCCCCATGCTTGCCTCACATTAAATGTGTCTATAGATCATTGTGCAATTCAACTCACCAGCACAATTTTTTTGAGTGCTACAACTAATCATTTAGCACATCTGGCCTTTTAATTCATCCCAGATGAATCTTCAGAACCAAATCTGTTCCAATTGCATCCTAGGATACAACGGGAACATCTCCCTCCTTTATCTGAGGAGCTGAGAAATCTAAATCCCCCCCCCCCACAATTCATTGACACTCACACCAGAAGCCATTCTCACTTGTTTTCTGGCTTGGCATCTTCCCCTATCTCCTCTTCTGGAAGTAACAACACTGCTCACCACATTTCTCCCCCAGCACTATCTCCCCAACATACAGTGGTGCATCTTTCATCACCTATTCCACAACACTTGCACCCCCCTTTTCCCTCGGCTAATTCTCCTAGCTTGCTTTTGTCTTGGAAATCAAAACAATTAAACCATTCTCACCAAAACTCTCATATGGCAACACCACCTCCTAGAGCATCTGGCTCATGTGCAAGAGCTTTGCCTTAACACTTGCCTCCAACTCAACAATGCTGCACACATGAATGCAATCATCTATCTGACACATTGGTTTCTTCTAATAATGATAATGATCCTTTTTCCATTTATAAAGGAAAATATTGCAGTGATATTATTGGGGATATTATTCATAAGACAAAAAACATGGCAAAATTGAAATCTGATGGATCTAATTGGCAGATAGGGCTTAAAAATTTGTACCGATTTTTAAACAGGCATGTACATACTATTAAATACACTAATAATTCCAATGCTATTCACAATGCGATTTCAAAATTTGAGGACAAGATGAGCTGGAATATCCTCTACTATATGCTTGAAGAAAAACTTCAAGTTTTCCTTGATTTTGGCATTACATGCTACAAGGATTTTTCTATTCTCAGTTCCAAGTTTGACAAATCTTCTCACACTACTTGCATGGCTCTTTTTCATGACCTTCTAAAAATTAAAACACTGACTTTCACCAATGTCATGGACCATGGAAAAAACTTTAAGTCTATTTTAGAGGCAGTTTAATAGTCAGGTTTTGATTTTGGTTTTGACAAAACCGCAGTAGCTTTTACCCAGCTTCTACTACCATCATCAGTCAATCACCTTATCACTGAAGCAAATCATCATTTTTGAATTGCATAGAGACATCTCTCAACCTTCTTTTGACAAAATGATGAACTTTTTTCAAAATTCTTTTGTCAATTCATCCAACACTACATCCTCCACTTCTCCTACCATCTCTACAGCTTTTGAAATTTCAACCAATACAGATTCAGTTTTATATTTGGCTTTCAAGAAGGGATGAATAGACAGTTACTGACCTGGAAATAGAAAACCTGAGTAATCCTGTTTTTACTGCAAATACATTGAATATTACCAGACAATATGTCCTTATGATCCCAATAGTAAAGGTTTTAATGTTGCAGTTTGGGGTCAATGTGAAGCTTTTTCTGATTATAATAAAGAGACAATGAATATCATCTTCAAATTTCTGAACAACAGAAAGGGAAAAAAGCCAGTTAAAAACACCTCAAAACTCTGTTTAAACAAAATCAGTTGTAGAGTGCTAGATGTTCTCACTACCATACTAAAAGAAATGGATTTTGGTACTGACAGTTGGACAGAAGAGAAAGATGGTAAAGATAGTCAAGGCATTTTTTATTCTGGTGCCACACATCATGTCACTGGTGATGTATGTCTTCTCTCTGACTTCAAAAAGTTGAACACTCCTATTCCAGTCAAAACAGCAACTGCTTCTGGTACTGCTTTCATTACTGGTCATGGAAATGTGTTCATTAAAGGATATGGGGGAGAATTAGTTACTATCAAGGGTGTTTTGTATTGTGACAAAGCAAAATATACTGTTATTTCTCCATTTGATCTTTTAGATAATGGCATTTCTCTTTCATTTAATAAAAATCATGATTATATTATTTCAAAAAACAAAAAAAAATATTTCTTGCTCTTAAATCTTCTTCTGGGAAAAAATTGACAGCTGATCTGGTTTATCCTTGTAATCTAGAGACCAATGTTTTTGAAATGAATTATTTTAACTCTTTATCATCTGCTACCCTTCCTGCCCCCTTTGTCCCCTCACCTCCTTCCAAAATCCCTTATCCCAAATCAGTTACTGACTTAATCATGGATTGGAAATGTTGTCTTTTCCACACTAGCACAAGATTTCTGCAAAGGATTTATCAACAAAATATTTTTACCAATGAACCATCTTATTTCCCTTCATACAAATTACAATGTGATATTTGTGCAGTTTCAAAAAGGAAAAGAAAAAATATGTGCATGGAATCCAAGCATACACATGAACTGATGGATCTAGTGGTTTCTGATTTAGCAGGTCCCATCGTTGATATCACAGATAAGGGTGAGTTTTATGTGGAAGCCTTCAGAGAATCTTTTTCAACTTATGGAGATATTTTTGTTCTAAAGAAGAATTCAGATGTTTTTTGTGATTTTATTAATTTCAAGACTAGGTTAGAAAGAATCATTAACCACAGTCTCAAGATCCTCAGAACTGACAATGGAAAAGAACACATAAACAAGAAATTTTCTGAATACCTCTCACAGGATGGCATCCTACATGAAAACTCCATGCCTTATCATCATGTACAGAATGGTATGGATGAATGTTTCAAAAAAATTATTGGTGAAATTTCTAGGACCATCCTTCTTTCATCAAACCTTCCTCCAAATTTTTGGACTTTTTCTTATTGTTGGGCATCTTATATCCACAATAGATCACCAAATGTGAAATTTACCAACAGCACACCATATCAAATCATTTTCAACAAGAAAGCAGACTTATCACCTATCAAAATTTTTGGTCAATGGGCATATGTACATATTCAAACTGAGAAGAGGACAAGAATGGAGGTCCAGGAAATGTGTTGCGGGGTTATTGGTTTTATAGATGGTGGTAAAGGTTTGATTTTTTGGCATTTAGAGTCAAATTCTTTTTTCATTCAGAAATGAGAAAATTCATCTCTGAAGGAGAAGAGGAAAATAACAAAGCACTCACATTATCATATCCAGTGGAATCTCAATCTAAAAGTGATTTATCATTCAGTTAAAATCAACTTAATTTTTTTTGGTGATTTTACAGAAGAAGAAAATATTACTTCTAAGTATGTTATGGTTAATTTAATTAACAACAAAACTTGTGAAATTTCTGATTGCCTGTGTTGAACTTTCTAGCAGGCAATGAAGTGAAAAGATGCAGTCAAATGGAAGTCAGCTTGTATTCAATAATTGGACAACATGTCTAATATGAAGTTATGTGATATTTTACCTCTTCCTCCTGGAAAAACTTTCACTGGCTCTAGATGGGTTTTTTCTCCCAAAAGAGATGATTTTTGAAAGATCAACAAGCACAAGGTACAATATGTGGCTAAATTTTTCAAGAAATTTAAAGGCATTGATTTTAATGATACTTTTGCTCCTAAATCTACTTTTGCATCCTTAAATTTAATTCTCACTCTAGAAGAAACCTACAATTGGCCAGTTAAAACTTTTGATGTCACTGCAGCTTATCTTCATAGTGATCTTGAAGGGGAAATATATGTCAAGCAGCCTGAAGTTTTTGAATCTGTTAACCCAACTCACATCTGAAAGCTTAAGAAAGCCCCATATGGTATTAAGCAAGCAGGAAGGTGCTGGTGGAAACATCTCAGTAAAATTCTGGCAAATTTGGGATGCAGGTCAAGCAATCAGGATTCAAGTGTATATGTGCTAGCAAAAGATGGATCCAATGGGATGCTCTGGACTCATGTGGATGATGGTGTGGTGGTAGAGAGTTGTGATATGGCTTTGAGAGAGTTGTAAAAGGATATAGGAAGTAGTTTAAAGGTAAAATGGTCTGATGGTATCTCTTCTATTGCTGGTCTAGCTGTTTCACAATGCTACAAAGGTTTTACTATTCACCAACAAACCCTGTTCAACAAAAATTCTCAATGAAAACAATGCAGCAAGTCTTACTTTTCACTCACTATTGCTGATGGGTCTTTCTTTGGTGTCATTAAAAGAAAAAACTCACCCTCCACTTGAACCAATCAAATTTTTGTCTATCATTGGTTTGTTGTCATACCTTGTAGCCAGATCAAGGCCTGATTTAGCATATCCTGTCAACTTCCTGGCGTGTTATGCATCAAGAAAATGTAAATCTGAATAGTATGTGCTTGATCATTTGCTGAGATATTTGTGATTCACCAAAGATATGAAATTTCATCTTTTCCCAACATTCAACATCAATCCCTCAACAGAAGTTTATTGTGATGCTACTTGGGGTGGTAAGTTTTCTAGAGCTACAGGTGGGCATGTCCTTCAGATCAAAAACTGTCTCATCTTATGGCAATCAAAATGTCAATCAAGAGTAGCTACAGCTTCAATTCACTCAGAATTCATGGCAATTTCAAATGCAACTTGTCAAGCTCTGTGGATGAGAAACCTTCCGCGTGAAGTGAACTTGTGTCATGGACCAAAAACTCTTTATTGTGACAGCCAAGGTGCTATTGTTGTAGCCACAGATAACCCTTCAGACAAGTTTTGTAGACATGTTGACCGCAATTTCTATTTTGTGAATGAGAAAGCTCATTGGTGTGAAATAGACATCAAATGGGTTTCAACTAAAGATCAGGCGGCAGATTTGTTGACAAAGAATTTGGGACCAAATATGTGGAAGGAGAAGAGATATTTACTGAGGGTTTTATAATTATTTTTATATTATATTATATTATTTTTTCTTCTGAACTATGTTAGCTATGGTTGGTTTCAGGGAAATCACTAAGAGGGGGGGGTTTAAGTATAGTATAGTAATAGCTTAGTGATTGTTAATTACATAACATGTATATAGTCTGTGTTGCAGCTTACACATCTAACTCCGGTTCACTCCAGAAAAAGTGCTGACACTGCTACCATAATTCCATCTCATTTATTGATTGAACAATAATAGAGGAGATCCAAATTTGAGAATTTCACCTTCTTTCTATTTGATATGTTTTTTTTGAAATTTAGAGAGAAAAACAGGATTAGAAGAGAATTGGAGGGTTTTATTGTGACTTAGGAGTTCCATTTTGGTTTAGTAAAAAAAGGGAGATTTATTAATAGCTTTGATGGGCTGGGAAGCTGAGAATAAAATGAAAAGAAAAAAGAAAAAACATAAAATAGGGAAGCTTGGTAAAAGATGTGGTGTGGGCCTGGAGCTATTAGAGTAGCCATGTATTGATTGAGATAAAGTGAGTGGTTGAATTGAAGGTATAATTAGCTGTGGATGATGACCATTAGTTCAATAATTCTAGAAACCTGGAGCTTAATAAAAAATAAAATACAAAGTTGCAAATGAAGAGAATAATTTAAAATAGATTACCTGAATGTCAGTGGAAAAAAAATTGGAATGTGGTTGATGTAAATCAGTGTTAGAGAAGGGTTGCTGTTAATGAGTTGGAGATGAGGTTTTTGGAATGAAATGACAAGCTAGGTAGATGAGAATGTTGAGTATGATGATCTAGTTGGACTATGTTATATCTAAACTTGTGCTGAACTCATCAAAGATATTGGGACTCATATTAATGCTATTGCCTCATTGAATGATTATGATGATAGTGATGATGGCACTGATACAGCTATAGTAGAGTGTGAATCACTTGAGGAATAGGTAATGATATGAAATCACATATGATATAGGTTTTAACACCATGAAATTTTGGTGCAGTCCTTTCAGTATATCTACTGCAACTGTTACTGAGACAGTTATAAATATGTAATCAAACCCAGCTTAAAGTTAACAGGAAATAACAAAGGATTGTGATTTTGACAGGAAAAATTATGAGATGTTTCTTGGATAGAATATATTTCAGTTTTGAGAAAAGATGGGAATTGGTTAGTTAGTTAGTTAGAGGTGGAGGAGGGTCACCACATTGTCTCTCACCTCACCACACAGTTGTTTGATTGTCGCATTTCCACACATAGGTATAGTTAGCCGCCATTGTAGACAATCATATAGTAATAGCTATAGGCCTTGACCAAGGGAGTTGGAGTAAAACCAGAGAGAAAAACCCTGTCCCTTTAGAAAAATAAAGTGAGATTTGCCTGCTACAGTAAATTGGTTCCTGTTTACCAAAAGCCCCTTTTCCAACACACTTGACTGCCTGATCAGTAAAGAAAGTAGTCTCCAGACAGACTACCAAACCAAAGAACTGAAATGTAGACCAATACCCACACCAGAGAAAGCAATGATACTTGATGTAGGTTGCAAATCCACACCAGAGACAGCAATAATACTTGATATAGCTTGCAAGGCTATACCAGTGAAAACAGTTGCCAAGTTAAGTTAAATGAAGAACTCACTTTGCAACAAACACAGCCAATTGTGGCGAGAAAATAATAAAAGCTGAGTGAGGAACAAGGATATCACCTCTGGATGGTTGTATGATAATTAAAGTTGCCCCCAAACTGTCTTATTCACTATATACACACAGACCACTAACTAAGAGCCCATGCACACCAACAAATTTGGCATTCTTGGCTGCCAAATTGCATAAAACCTCCCTAGAAACGCTTCCCAGCCCTCTAGCACTGAGGCGGGTTGTCCTCCTGACTTTGGGAGGCACGCCTGAGGCGGCCTGACCACCCTGAAGCCAGAAAACCACATAAAACCACCAAAAATACCCAAAAAACTTGAAAAAATCAACTACAACTACTAAAACCTTCAAAACACACAATTATGCTATAACAACCTTGAGACATGAAATGTAGAAAAAAATCAGCTCATTCCAATGGTACTAAGTACTTAACCCTAAGACTTAAGGTTAGCCTGTAAAACACAAAAAACAAAATTCAACAGCAATCTTTTTAAATAAAAAATGAGAAATTATCACCTAAATACTTAGACTATGAAATATGTCATCAAGACATAAAATATAGAGAAAACCCAGGGCTATCCAAAGGTAGTATCCACATCCCTGTAGTCCCAATAGTTTCTGAGTAATTCCAGAAAAACACCTAATTATTTAAACAATTCCATTTAAGGTATACCAAAACAACACCAAATAAACCAACAAAGGGCTCCGCCAATGTTGTAAGACCACACCGTTATCTGTGATTCATAGAAGGATATGGGATCTGAAGTGAAATAGTTAATATTAATTGCTAGAAATTCTACTGTCTAGTTACAAACTTGGTCCTATTTATATGAAATCTTATGTATCCTTATGTAGTTGAGTACTTAACGTCTAAATCTACCTAAGAGCATCTACCCCCATGTTGGTAAAAAATAAGTATATAATTGCATTTTACTTGGTCATTTCATAATGAATTTCAATATTCAACCACCCTATGCAGTATCTTTTGTTAATCACTCATTAAAATTACTATTCATCCCTTGAACTCATTCAGTAAAACTCAAGTATCACACATTCCCTTCAATGTTCTTGATTTGACAACATATGGAAGGCCATCAATGACTAATGAGTGACTACTTTATCCCCAAATTTACATACAACAATATCATGTTTGAGAGACTTTTTGGCATGAGCAGGAATCTATTCAACAGTATCTGTCTGGACCTACAAAATCATAACCATTTTTGGTTATGGAGAGAGGTAAGTTAAGAAATATTTCAACATACTAGTCATAATTTAATTGTCTTACATTTAATTAGGATTGCAGTGGCCAAGTGGGTTTGAAACCAGAACAGAAAATGATAGCTGTTCTACAACAACTAGCATATGGTATTTTGGCTGATAGCACTGATGAGTATGTCCATATTGGCGAAACTACTGCCCTGAGAGCTCTAAAGCACTTCATCAAAGATATAATTAGTTTATATGGAAAGGAGTACTTACCAGAGCCTAATGCCATGGAAAAGAAAATTATATTGAGAGAGTACAAAGAAGAAGGATTCCCTGGATGTCTTGGTTCAATAGATGGGATGCACTGGGAGTGGAAAAATTTCCCAGCAACTTGGGCAGGTCAATTTCAAGGAAAAGAAGGCACACCTACAATGATACTTGAGGCTATGGCTAGCATGAACCTGAATTTTTGGCATTTATTTTTCAGAACTCCTGGAGCGCTCAATGATATCAATGCTCTCCATAGAAGTAACATATTTGACAAATTATTGGCTGGAACTCAAGATGAGGTGTGTTTCAAGATAAATAATCACCAATATAAAAATGTGTATTACCTGGCAGATGGAATCTATCCTGCATGGTCCACGCTTGTCAAGACTATACCCCAACCAGAAGATGAAGCAAGTCAATACTTTTCCAAACTACAAGAAGCTTCACCAAAAGACATTGAGCGTGCCTTTGGAGTATTACGTGCACAATGGGGGATCATTAAACAGCCATGCCATCTATGGAGGAGAGAAATTTTCAATTAAATAATGACATGCTGTATAATATTACACAACATGATCATTGAGTCAAAATCTACAAAAAGTCCATTCCTATCTAATATAACCAAAATATCAAGTCAAGTAGTTGAAAGTCATCATGATCCTGCCTTTTTCAACAGTATATCTCATTATATGCAGAGGAGTCAAGACCTACACAACTCAACTATGTAAAGATTTAAAAATTTTTAACTGGGAAAGTAGGGGAACTGAAAATGAAGAGTAATTCAAAATAAGTTAAATTAATTAAAAAATCTACAGAATATATTTCTAGTTGAAAAAATTTCATACCTTTATATTATATTAGTTCTATGTTTTTTTCCATTTAAAAGACGTGAAATATTATTACTTAATTATTTAAAATTTGATAAAACCCAAAAAATAAATTAATTTTTTTGTATTTAATTGTATCTGAAATTAAAAGGTAATTAGCTTAAACTTCTTTCCAATTAAGAAAAAAAATTAAGATTAATTCTTACCTTTATATATTTTTTTGAGCGTCCATTTTTGTGAAATTTAATATATATAAGTAAAACATAAATTATATAAATTTTATTTAAGTAGAGTTGAGCTCAAAAAATAATATGAATAAATCTTTAGAAACAAATAAGAGGCAATAATTTAATATTGGGTTGTTGTATAAAAAATTATTGGGTCATTGGTTAATATATTGTTACACTCTATATTAAATTATTGGGTCATTGGTTGATATATTATTAAATTGTTTATTAAATTATTTAGTCGTTGGATAATATATTAATACACTGTATATTAAATTCATGAGTCATTGGAAAATATTTTATATTGTTATTAGAAGATAATTTAAATTACATGGTATGAGGAGGGAATGTTCCACAGAACAACCCGCCTTATATATTGCAAGAGGACCCTCAATGGCCAGTGGATTCTCCACTGGCCACTAGTGTCAAGGGTCACTTTTGGTCTAGAAGCTTTGGTACGGTGTAATATGAAGATTTTTAAGGATTATTTGACTCTCAACAGTTAGGTACGTATTTCTCAATCAAGTATGATTTCTTTTACTCAAAATAAGAGGTAGATTTAAATATTTTATATAAGTTATAGATTAGAATTACTTTTGTTGTAAGTACTAAAGATATAAAATATAAGAAATAAGTTTTAGTGTTGTAGTTATTGTAATATATGAGTTGGTAAAATAGAATGATCAAAAGACAACAAAAAGAGGGGCCTTTTATAGGCAAAGGAGAGACAAAGCACGGAAATCAAATTCTAAAAACAGTAGGAAGAGAGAGAGAAAAAGAACATTCCAGAAGAGTATTTCAAATAATAAAGTTATTCCAAAAAGAAGGCGTCAAAAAGATGTATTTACAGAGTATGTCAGAAATACATCAATATTTTTAATATTTACTGTAAATGTCAATCCCAAATAAGAATTTTGATTTTTTTGTATATATTTAATATTATTATTTGAATATTTAAATCTTATTTTATCTTTGTATTTTATTTTTTAAATATAAAGTTTTATTTTTTCCCAACCTGTCAATTGAGCACGGTGTTAGAGAAAAATATAAGGGACAAAATTATAATTTTAATTTTACTTATTTATTTAATTAATTAATTTAATTTTAACATTCTGTAAATAGTTAATTTATAACTAATTTTAATGTAACTAAATGATAATTAAATAATAATTAAAGATGATAAGGTGCGGCTTCATCCAGTAAATAATTAATTATTTCACTGGGTAAGTCTAGTAGCCTGGCTGACACTCCCTCACTCTAAAAAAAATAAAAAAAATGCTATGATTTTTTCTTCTTATACTTTTTTAGTTGAGTAGGAAGATTAGATATCTCCTTCCCAGGTATCCAAGAATCATATTCAGATGATTTATTCTTGAATCTCAATAAGTATTCTGTACCTTTCTCAGCAGTGACTATTCTGTCATTTAATATTTTTTCAATTTCTGCTGTCTCAGTGATTTCATTTGGGGTTTTCTTTGGTCTACCCCTCCTTCTTGGAAATAAATCACTATTGGATGTGTAAGGTTTCAAAAGAGATATTGGAAAAACAGGATGTTTTCTGTCATATGGGGAATACAGAATAACTTCAACTGCATTATCTCCAATCATTCTTCTGACAACAAAAGGACCAACAAATGGATCTTTTAATTTGTTATTACCTTGTAAGTTGAAGTGGACTGTAGAAATCAACACTTCATCACCCTTTTTAAAAGTGTATTCTTTATGGGATTTGTCCCATCTTTTCTTCTCATATTCAAATGATTTTTCAATACATTTTTGAGCATGATTTCTACATAGTTGTTGCATTTGAAGAAAAGATTTTACACCAGGATGTATATCCAATTTAGGTATTTTGTTATTGAGAATTTGGGCAGGAGTATTAGGAACATATCCAAGCCAGAGCTCAAAAGGCTTTCTTTGAGTAACAGAATGAACAGTGCTATTATAAGCAAATTCTAACCCAGGAAGTAAGGTAACCCAATCATGAGTGAATCTGTCATTATCTTTATACTCAAGGCCAAAGGCACAATATCTTCTTATCATGTCCTCTAAAGTCTGAATCATTCTTTCAGCTAAACCATCAGTCTGAGGGTGATGGGCAGTAGAAAGTTTCAGATCACAACCACAAACATCCATCAGAGACATCCAAAATTCAGAAGTAAATTTAGGGTCTCTGTCAGAGATTATGGCTTTAGGAAAATCAGCAGTATTAAACATATGAGACCACCATAAGAAAGCTAATTCTTTAGTGGAAACATCCTTGTGGGTAGGGATAAATTTACACATTTTTGTGAATCTATCCACAATAACCCAACAAGAGTTATAACTGTCTTTACCAGCAATAGGTAATCCTGTTACAAAATCCATGTTTATTATTTGCCATGGAGCATCAGGAGGTTCAATATGTTGCATTAATCCTGCTCTTTTACCAGTTAATCTTTTTGATTTTTGGCATGAATCACAGGATTCAACATATAATTTTGTGTCCTCAGACATATTAGCCCACCAAGCAGTGTTCTTAATTCTGATCATTGTTTTTTCAAGATCAAAATGTCCAGCTAATATGTCATCATGACAAATTTTCAAGATGATTTCTTTCATAGAAGGAGGAATAACAATAACATTACTCAACTTTCTTCTATAATATAGATATCCTTCATCAATTGAAAATTTTCCTTTTTCCAAACCTTTTTGGTACTTTGGTGGAAGGGTTTTAATTAATGCTTGTATTGAAGCATTCTTTGGATCATTTAATATGGTGCATAACTTTTTCAAGTCAGTGTCCTTATCATATGATTCCAGAATAAGCTGTAATAGCTCTTCCTCCATATCAACCACATATATCCCATGGATATGGATAATTTCATCCTCAGGATCATAAGCAGGATTTGAGTCATCATTTGGTAAGGGTAACCTTGATAACATATCCACATTTGAGTGACCAATACCAGCTCTGTGAATAATTGTCATTCTCCCTCTGTATTCTTGAACAGCCAACTGCCATCTAAACATATGTCTATTAGGTGTTTTCAAGTTTAAAAGGGATTTAACTGCACTGCAGTCAGTGACAAGCTCAAATTTCTGGTCATCTAGGTAATAATGAAGCTTTTCCAGAGCCCATACTACAGCTAAACACTCTAATTGAGTAGCACCATATTTCAATTCACTATTTCTCAAGGTTCTTGAAATATAACAAATTACTACTTCTGAAACTTTATCATTTATCACTTGTTTTTGATGGAGGGCAGCACCAAGACCAATAAAACTGGCATCAGTGTACAAAACAAATGGTTGATCAAAGTCAGGTAAAGCAAGAATTGGTGCTGACATCAAACAGTGTTTCATAGTGTCAAAGGCTCTTTGTCTCTCACTATTCCAGACAAAAGCAACATCCTTTCTAGTTAATTGGGTAAGGGGTAAAGCTATGACTTGGTAATTTTTAATATACTGTCTATAGTATCCACACATTCCCAAAAATTTTTGGAGCTCTCTCACTGTTGTAGGAGCTTTCACCTGTTGTATGGCTGCCACTTTGTTCTGGTCAACACATATCTGTAAGCCTGAAACAACATGACCAAGAACTTTTAAAGAATGGAAACCAAATTTACATTTCTTCAAAGCAAGTGTCATATTTATTTCATCCATTTTCTGGAATACTTTACACAGGTGTTTAAGATGGTCCTCAAATGTTTTTGAGAATATAATGATATCATCAATATAAACCATCAGCCATCCTTCAATTATCTCTTGATGGAATGTGTTATCCATTACTTTTTGGAAAACTGAAGGGGCATTTTTAGGGCCAAATGGCATCCTAATATACTTATAAATACCCATATGAGTGGCAATCATCAGAAAGTTCTGAGAATTTTTCTCAACAGGTACCTGGTGATATCCCTTATTACCATCCAAACAGCTGATATATTTAGCACCCTGTAAAGTAGCATGTATAGAGCTGATTCTAGGTAAAGGATAGATATCATCAACAGTATAAGTATTTAGTGCTCTATAATCACCACATAACCTGGCTTTATCTTTCTCATAAGAAATTAGGACAGGTGAGATAACACAATATTTAGGTGTTTCAACTACCTTTTCAATAATATTCATTTTTAAAAGGGTAGAGATATTATCTTCAATATCTTTTCTCTTTGTGGGAGAAGCAGGATAAGGCTTTTTCTTTAAACTAGGTGGTATATCAGTTAATGGGCAAGACAATGAAAGTTTCATTTCCTCTTTAACTAATCCCAGTTCATGTGACCCATGAGCAAAGGCCATAGGAAAAGATTTTATCAAGTTAATGATGGAATCTTTATCCTCACCAGAAAGTTGTTCTCCAAAAGAGGCATTGTCAATTTCAGACATAAGGGCATGCATTTCCTTTGTAGATCTTCCTTTATATTGAACCACAGAATTACATGTGTTCAATTCTGGTTTTAATAATTTTTTAGGGGAGGAAATTTTAAATTTTCTCTTCCCATTCAACCCCATTGTGAAACATTGGTTTGAAGGATCCAATTTTATGCCATACTTGGTTAAAATATCATTCCCTACAATAAACCAATTGCTCAAGTTATCATTTTTCATGACAACAAAATCACAAATAGCTCTTACAAAACCATGGTTATATTTAAAAAACACTGTGGCTTTGTATTTACCAATGGGGGACAAAACAGAGCCATACCCTCTCCAATTTTCAGAAATGATAGGCAACAGTTTAGATTTATAGTCTTGATCTACTGAGGCAAGTGCTCTTTCAGATACTACACTTCCTCCAGCTCCAGAATCCAGAACAACTTCAATGCTGGTTCCATTAATCAAGACTGGTGCCTTAGGAGGGGCAATAACAATTGAGTTATCCTCATTGTTCTTTATGATCTCAGCATCCTCAACTGTAGATAAATCATTATTATCAATGTCAATAGTATTTAAATAATGAATATCTTCTTCCAGCATCAAGATTTCTTGTTGAGATTCATATGAAATATTGCTGGCACAATCACTTGATGTATCATCCAGTGCCACTGTGTCATCAGCATGCTCCTCTGTTTGTTCCACAAGATTTATCTTCCTGTCACAAACATGGCCTTTCTGCCAAGGCTTGTTGCACTTGAAGCAAGTGTTTGTTGCATACTTCTTTGGTGCAACAGGGGCAGAAGGTTTACCAACCTTTTCCAGAGGTTTTTGTTGGTAAGTGGAGGGTTTCTCCAAAGGGGTCCTAGGAATGAATCTTCTTGCATCATACTTATTGTTTAGAAGTATCTCATTGCAAGTATTAATGAAAGAAGAGGGTTCTTTGGAGAACTCAGTCCTAGCCACAATCAAGTCTCTCAGAGACATTGGTAATTTATAGAGGATCCTGTCCTTCCATAAATCAAACTCCATATTTGGGTCCATTGCCCTTAAGATTTTTACAAGTTTCATTAAAAACTCAATAGGTTTATCAGTAGAAGAGGTATATCTAGTTTCCTCATACTGCCTTTGTTGAGCCATTCTGAACTTGGAGCCACCAAATTGTGCTTTAATTAATTTCTTCCAATCCTCCCATGAGTAGTCATTCCCATCCAGGAGAACAGATTCATACCACATCAGGGCAACATTAGTGAACAAAGAAATTAATTTGGACACAATTTCCTCATCTGGGAGTTTGTAAGAATTTTTTAAATTATCAATTCTGCAAATAAATTGTTGCCAATCAGAGGAAGAATCACCATCAAATGTTGGGTACTGGTCAAGTTTTGGCCAATTCTTTTGATTTGAAGGAGTCTCCTTAGTACTAGCTTGTTTCTGAGTAAGAAGCAGCTGTAATTTCTCTAATTGTGCTGAAATCTCATTGTTTAATCCTTCTGTTGCAGATCCTGGTGCATCATCAGTTTTTGATGGAAACTCAGTGTTATCAACAGGTATTTCTGGATCAATTTTTATTTTAGATGAACTAGCCACAGGTACTGGTTGAGCATCCTGCACTATATGTTCCTTCACAGAATTTTCAGAATATTTCTGGTCATTCAACAATGAGTTCAATGTTTCTTCAATGGTTGTTAGTCTTGTTTTCATTCTTGGAAGACTAGATAAACTTTCATTGACAGTTGCAAAAGATAATTGGTTTTTATGTTGAAAAGATGACAAATGGTCACTCAATCTTTTCAGATTTATCTTATCTATTTCTACCTCCTGGCAACAGGCAGATACAGTATCTTTTAGTTTAGACAAATCATTTTTTATATTTTGCCATAAAGCAATTTTCTTTTCATGGGTTGCTTTGTAATGAGACAATTCATCAGAGACTCTCTGTGCTTCACTTTTTAATGCTTGATAACCCTGATCAGTTAACAAACTATTATATCTCTGAGTCAATTGCATATTGTTCATTATATGATTTTGCTTGGCAATAATATCTCTCAAGTGCTCATAATTAATTCTTGCTACATCTGGAGTGTTTCTCAATAAGGAAACTGAGTAACTTTCCAGACTCTCATAGAACTCAGGGTCAAGAGTTTCATCAATCACAGCCATATCAGGATTAATCATTGAGGTAGCAATTAAAAGTAATGGATTGGATACATGAGATAACTGTCTACTATTCCCAGCCTCTATAGGTCTCAAGGTTTCATCCTGCCTTCCAGATTTACCTGAAGGAACAGAGTCAGCCACAAGAAAAGGCACTTCAGAATCAATAGAGGGACGTACCAGGGTTTGCTGGGTATCACCATATTGGGCTTCCTTCTTTTGCCTCCTTGATAAGGGTGGGGAGGAGTGGGGTTTGCCTGGGTGGGCCTTGATGGACCTACCTGAGGTAATTGATGCTGATTTTGAGCTAAGTAGTCCCACTGTGTGTTGAGCCAGTCCCACTGCCACTTGGACACTTCCACCATCTCTTGGGATTGGGGAGCCAATTGTTGTTGATCCCTGGGAGGAAGAGGTTTCCTTTTCTCTTGGAGAGAAGTATTTATTCTTTTCTCCCTTTCTTCCAAGGCATCTACCCTTACCTTTAGTTTTAAGCTGTCTGTCTTTAACTCCTTTATGTGGATTGACAGATTCTTTATCTGCTGGGACAACGGCATCTTTTTTATCTTGAAGCCTCTTGGAAGCTCTTCTGGTGGGTTTGTCCTGGGTTTCTGATCCTGAGTATTGTCCACTAGGATTTATACTTCTTCCATTTCCACATCCTGTTTGGGGCAAGGATTTATTAGTTTGAGAAATTATTCTTGTTAAAGGAGAACTTACAGAAGTAGGCTCATCATAATCAATTAAGTCTAGTTCTTCTTCACGTGCAGCAAAACCACTTTGATCAGTCATTTTAAGATTCTACTGAAATGAAGGAAAAGAGACAAAAAATTAATTAGTCTTTATTTTTAATTTTTATTTAACAGAAATAAAATAAAAATAATAATAAAAATCTTTTTAGGATAAAAATCAACTTAAATAAAATTAATAAAAAAAAATTTAAAACCAGGATAATGCAATCAACTGTAGAAATAAATTAGAATTTCTATTAATTTTTATTTTCAGGATTTAAATCAACTAATTTATTACCAGGATTTATTGTCAACTGAAATAATCAAATATGAATCTTTATTAATAAAAATTATTTTAACTGATTAATTAACTACCAGGACTTAATGTCAACTGAAGTAATTTAAATATGAATTTTATTACTTAAAAAGATTTATTGGATTACCAGGACTCAAAGTCAACTGAAGTAATGAAATGTTAATTATTTATTTAAAAAAAATATAATTGTCAGGACAATTTGTCAACTGGAACAATTAATTAATCAGGAAAAATGTCAACTGAAAAATTATAATAATTATTTTATTTAATAAAATATTATTGTCAGGACAGTTTGTCAACTGGAACAATTAAAATTCAAATTAATCAGGACAATTGTCAACTGAAAAATGATAATAATTAATATTAATATATAATTATTTTATTACCTCTGGGACTGAGAAAAGTTATTGCTCTATTATGGTCAACCAGGAAAAATAAAAAAAAATTATAATAATAAAAATAAATTCCAATTACCAGACACCTCTACCTGCAAAATGAGCAAATTAATGCCACTTACAGAGTGCTGAGTAAAAGGAAATACGTAGCAAATGAAGAGTGAAGAGTAACCCACAAATAGTAATCACAATAATTACCACGATATATACGATCTTTAGTCAGTATATGAACTTAAGTTTTGGAGCGCGGTTCGATTCCTGTTCGCAGCAAAAACTTTTATCACGTGATGTATGACGTTCGTCGTTTTTCTCGCCTCCACTCGTCCTTTACAGGTGCTTGTACGCCGATGGTCCCCTCGATTAAGCCTCAAGTAACGTTGCGCTGTCGATATTTCGGAAAGGATCCCAATTGTCAAGGGTCACTTTTGGTCTAGAAGCTTTGGTATGGTGTAATATGAAGATTTTTAAGGATTATTTGACTCTCAACAGTTAGGTACGTATTTCTCAATCAAGTATGATTTCTTTTACTCAAAATAAGAGGTAGATTTAAATATTTTATATAAGTTATAGATTAGAATTACGTTTGTTGTAAGTACTAAAGATATAAAATATAAGAAATAAGTTTTAGTGTTGTAGTTATTGTAATAAATGAGTTGGTAAAATAGAATGATCAAAAGACAACAAAAAGAGAGGCCTTTTATAGGCAAAGGAGAGACAAAGCATGGAAATCAAATTCTAAAAACAGTAGGAAGAGAGAGAGAAAAAGAACATTCCAGAAGAGTATTTCAAATAATAAAGTTATTCCAAAATGAAGGCGTCAAAAAGATGTATTTACAGAGTATGTCAGAAATACATCAATATTTTTAATATTTACTGTAAATGTCAATCCCAAATAAGAAATTTGATTTTTTTGTATATATTTAATATTATTTGAATATTAAAATCTTATTTTATCTTTGTATTTTATTTTTTAAATATAAAGTTTTATTTTTTCCCAACCTGTCAATTGAGCACGGTGTTAGAGAAAAATATAAGGGACAAAATTATAATTTTAATTTTACTTATTTATTTAATTAATTAATTTAATTTTAACATTCTGTAACTAGTTAATTTATAACTAATTTTAATGTAACTAAATGATAATTAAATAATAATTAAAGATGATAAGGTGCGGCTTCATCCAGTAAATAATTAATTATTTCACTGGGTAAGTCTAGTAGCCTGGCTGACAACTAGTGTCTAGAGGGTCCCCTTGAGGCAAATATGCCTCACTCCTGGTAGATTGGGGCAGGCAGGTTTCTAATAAAAAGAACCTGAAAAAAGAAAGCAAAAAAAAATTTACCTACCAAAAATAAGAGAGATCCAAAGGAAAGACTGTAAAAAAAAAAAAAAATTACATATAAGCAAAAAAATTACCTCCTAAAAAGAAGGGTGAACAGAGGAAAAGTATAAAAAAAAGAAAAACAAATTAAAGATAAGAAAAAAAATTACCTCCTAAAAAGAAGGTTTAGCAGAAGAAAAGTACAAAAAAAGAAAAACAAATTACCAAGAGGCCAAAAAAAAAAAATAGCTACTTAAAAGAAGGGTGAGCTGAAGAAAAGTACAAATAAAAAAAAGAAAAAAAATTAAAGATAAGGCAAAAAAATTATTTACCTACTAAAAATAAGAGAGAACTGAAGGATAATAAAATATTTTTAGTAGGTAAATAATTTTTTTGCCTTATCTTTAATTTGTTTATCTTTTTTTTGTATTTTCTTTTGCCTCTCTCTTCTTTTTAGTATCTAATTTTTTTTTTGGCCTCCTCTTGGTAATTTTTTTTCTCTTTATACTTTTCTTTGGCTCACCCTTCCTGTTAGTAGCTTATTTTTTTTTGGACTCTTGGTAATTTATTTTTCTTTTTTTGTACTTTTCTTCCGCTAACCCATCTTTTTAGGAGGTAATTTTTTTTTCTTATCTTTGATTTGTTTTTCTTTTTTTTGTACTTTTCTTCCGCTAACCCATCTTTTTAGGAGGTAATTTTTTTTTCTTATCATTGATTTGTTTTTCTTTTTTTTGTACTTTTCTTCTGCTCACCCTTCTTTTTAGGAGGTAATTTTTTTTCTTATATGTAATTTGTTTTTATTTTTTTAATGATCTTTCCTTTGGCTCTCTCTTATTTTTGGTAGGTAAATTTTTTTTTGCTTTTATTTTTTTAGGTTCTTTTTATTGGAAACCTGCCTGCCACAATCTACCAGGAGTGAGGCATATTTGCCTCTAGTGGCCCCTCTAGACACGAGTGGCCAGTGGAAAATCCACTGGCCATTGAGGGTCCTCTTGCAATATATAAGGAGGGTTGTTCTGTGGAACATTCCCCCCTCATACCATGTAATTTAAATTATCTTCTAATAACAATATAAAATATTTTCCAACGACTCAAGAATTTAATATACAGTGTATTAATATGTTATCCAATGACTAAATAATTTAATAAGCAATTTAATAATATTTTAACCAATGACCCAATAATTTAATATAGAGTGTAATAATATATTAACCAATGAACCAATAATTTTTTATACAACAGCCCAATATTATATTATTTCCTCTTATTTGTTTCTAAAGATTTATTCATATTATTTCTTGAGCTCAACTCTACTTAAATAATATTTATATAATTTATGTTTTACTTATATATATTAAATTTCACAAAAATGGACGCTCAACAAAATATATAAAGGTAAGCATTAATCTTAATTTTTTTTCTTAATTGGAAAGCAGTTTAAGCTAATTACCTTTTAATTTCAGATACAATTAAATACAAATTTTTTTATCTATTTTTTGGGTTTTATCAAATTTTAAATAATTAAGTAATAATATTTCACATATTTTAAATGAAAGAAAACATAGGACTAATAAAATATATAGAATGGAATTTTTTACTACAAGACATATTCTGTAGATTTTTTATTAAGACCTACCACCGCACCACCTTTTTTTTAAATCATCTTTCATTCTATATAAAATTTCCATATCATCAGCATCGTATAAATTATTTTCTTTCAGAATTAGAAGCTGTTTAATCTCACTGCTCCTCATCTCACAGTCTGACTTCTCCAAATTTATTTTCATATTTTGCTGATTAATTTTCATATTTTTTTTCATTAAGTTCAAGTTTTTTTTTGTCAAGAATGAGTCTTTCCTTTTGAATCAAGATTTGCTCTTTTGTGAGCTCAAGTTGGTGTTGAGATATGTTGAGTTGTTTCTCTGATGTACCTAATTTTTTTCCAGCTAACTCATTACTATCAAACATAGCTTCAATTCTTTTTTCAGCTGTGTCATTGTAACGTGAAAAACCTTCTTTCTTTTCTGCTTCTGAAGATTCTGCATGTCAACACTTTTTTGCTGCCTTCTGACCAGGAGGACATACATTATATGATGGAGTAGGTGAGGCAGGACAGCTGCTTGATTCCATTTGCGTGCTTGTTTCACTAGAAAAACTATGTACATGTGATCTTTTTGTACTTGAACTTGTGTCTAAAGGGGCCATTCTTTGTGCACTCGAAAAACTGTCTAAAGGTGAGTTTTGGTTAAGTTCTAAATGCCATTTCAGAGCAAATTTTAGTTTCTCTCAAGCTAATAAACTCTTGAATGTAGTTTTACATTGATCTTGATAGATTGAAAGTGCACTTCAGATCCAATCACTTGGGCTTGTTCCACTGGGTGGATTTCTCTCAATACCATGATATATAGCACTAAATTTAAGAGTTGATGTGTTTAAGGCTTGCCATCTAGTGTTAGATAGAGGTGCTATTAGTTATTATTCAGTTTTTAGGTATTGTAGTAGTAGTAATCAAAACTTTACAGACCTGATTTTAATCTGTTCAAAATCTCTGTAGTGCAATTTACTATGAGCGTTAAAGTGTGCTTCTATTTTCTTGTAAAATGTTTTGCCTGACTGTGAAGTAGAAAACTCAGCTTGTTTGCTAACTGATATACAAGATATGGCTAGTCGTTCTTCTTCCTGGGTGTTCCAGTTTGGAGATCACTTTTTACTAGGATCGTTTGACATTTTTGGTTGAGAATAGGTTGCAAGTAGTTTGTAGTAGTGCAAATAGAGGAAGTTTGGTGATGAGTAGTGAGTAAAGTGATTTGAAAAGATTATGTGTGAAACGGTGGTGGAATCAAGGGTGTGATTAAGTATCTTGATGAGCAATGCAAAATGAAAAAAAATTGGCAGGGAGAGGTGCGAGTTAATGACGCGAAGTAAGTATCTGTAAGTATATATACTTACTTGTACCCAACATTTACCGAAATGAATAGCTAATGTGAGGTGTAAATGACACGGTGCCGGAATATGGATCAAAGTAAAAGTTAAGTATGCATGGAGTGGGGTGTTACCGACACGATGGTAGATGCCCTAATGTATTAACAGGATCGCTTCAAAACAGTGAAAAACTAAATTTATCTTCTTTCGTTGCGTGAAAAAACGTTTGGGTGAAATGTTTTTCAAAGCTTGACACGCGTCCAATTCAGTGGCGCATACACGGAATCAGGTTTGATGCACGTGTTAAAAACAAGGAGTTTCACTCCCCTACACTTCATTAAGCAACCTCATTCACCTTCCAGTCCCTCGTCAGTATCTCCAGGTATGGTGGTTTGGTCTTCACTTTAATATATACTTCCAACGATCTTATCATGCTAGTATCAGTGCACCTTTAGCTTTCAAAATAACCAATAAATTCAAACTTCTTGTGATGGCAAAATTTTGGAACAGCTCTTGACTAGACAAAAAAAAAACACAAACATCCAAGTTAAGCTGCTTTGTCAAAACGCGCGGAGAATCCTTCGGTGATAGTTGGTGACAATTGAGCATGCAAACGTCAAAAATGTGAAGGGTATAAAGTAACAGTATCAGCAACATTGACAAGTGCACGACTAAAAGGAATACGTAGAAAATAATTACTAGTACATAATGATCAACTCAACAACACATTTCCGCATTCAAAACACTTTTTTCCCCTCTTCTTCCCCTTTCGTTGGCCCAATTCGTAATTTCGAGTTTTAGCTTTTGTGACTTTTCTACCATCATTTCTCTCAAAAATCTTGTCGCACAAAAATTATTCTCTCTGTTTGTTGCCCTCATGCCTTCAAAATCTTCCAAGTCTGGTGGTTACTATGCTGTCCACAACGGACGCGAAACTGGCGTGTTTACCTCATGGGCTGATTGTCGACAACAAGTCGATGGTTTTTCTTCTGCCAAGTTTCAGAAGTTCAGCACGGCTGCTGAGGCACAACAGTTTGCTGCTACTGGGTCCACATCTGTGGCAGTAGCTCCAACTCCTGTTGCGCCTTCCTACTCTTCATCTTCTTATGGTTCTTCCTATTCTTCATCCTACAACGAACCTTCTCGTGCAACCACGAACAATCAAAAGTGGATTACTTCGACCTACTCTTCATCCTATGATGAACCTTCTCGTCCAGCCGCGAATAATAAAAAGTCATATCGTGTCTATTGCGATGGGGCGTGTAGCGGGAACGGTAAAAAGGACATTGACACTCCTGCTGGAAGTGGTGTCTACTGGGAACAGAGGACACCTGGCATGCCCCCGTCTGTACTCCAGCCTTCTAACTATGTTAAACATTCATCTCACCTATCTCTGGTTTTCATAGTGATATGTCGGTCCGCGTTCCAGGTGAAAATCAAACCAATAATCGTGGAGAGTTATACGTACGGAAATAACTTTGAATTATTCATTTCTTTTTTGGGTATATATTTTGACCAGCGTTGTTTTTATTTTGTCCTGTAGGCTATATTGCTAGCTCTCAAAAATGAACCAGACAAGTCTGCCAATTTGGAAATTGTCACGGATTCGAAATATTCGATTGATGGTAAATTCCTTCCTATCCATTTAATGATTTCTGTATTTATCATCTAGGTGCCTATTTGTTCTATAAAATGATATTTATTTATGCTTCATATCTTTATTTTACTTCTTCCTATCAATAGCAATCACCAAATGGTCACCTGGATGGATACAAAAAGACTGGCGCAAGGCGGACGGCAAGCCCGTTGAAAATCAAGACCTGTTGAAACCCATCGTTCAAATTTTGCATGATCGCGAGATGACCCATAAAAATGGTGTTACGTTTACACATGTCAAGGGACATTCAGATTCATTTGGAAATAACATGGCTGACCAATTGGCTGTGGCAGGGAGTCAAAAACCAGCGGATGCTTCAAGTGTTATATGAATAGGACTTGAAAGAGTCATGGGAAATGAGCCTACTTACAGTTAGTAATTGGTGATTAAGATTTTAAATGCTGAATTATCCTTTAATGTAATCAGTTATCACTAGTTTGAAAACAGTCAATTCTTTTTGGGGAATAGCCTTACATTATGCTAAAAGCGTGATATACCCGATTATAGGTATCAAAGTACTCCAATTCGCCATTGAATTAAGGGTGGATAGAAAATGAAATATCCCACTATTATCTGATTTTTTTCGGACGATAAATGGGCTGTTTAGTGTGGGGTGTATCAAATTTTGATATAAATCACACTTTATATTTTTATTTTTATTTTTTATGTGGGATCTGCCATTATGACTGAAAATTGGGGTATTAGAACAGAATAAGGTGGTTGTTTTGAGTTTATAATCCACTAGCTCTGGGGCTTGTTCCCAGACAGCCTACACACTTAGTTAAGAGTGCTCAAGGTGAATGAGAGCGGAGGTTTAGACTGCTTTGACTCTTATTCAAGACAGATGAATGTGTCTAGAAGATTAGTTGAATACATATGGAATACAGTTGAAAAAATACTTTGAGGCTCCTTTGAGGTAATGTTGGATGTGTGGGGTTTTTTGTAAGCCACTCGCCTAATCTGGAAGTTTCAGTTAAATACTTTGCCTTTAAATTACTAATATTTTATCTTTATCATTATTTCCTATTCTGTAAAGTTTGTCTTAATATAATTAAAAACTTTTTTACTTGATAATAAATATTATCTCTTGATAATTTTAACTAAACCTTTTAACTTGAATGTAATGTAAAAGTTTTCCTTTGGGAAAAGTCATAACTTATAACTAAATGCAGATGTGTGCTCTCTACTTTTCTTTCTTTTCTCTCTTGCATTTAAATACTGTGC
The DNA here is from genome assembly GCA_030280995.1 of Hemileia vastatrix. Taxonomy (NCBI): domain Eukaryota; kingdom Fungi; phylum Basidiomycota; class Pucciniomycetes; order Pucciniales; family Zaghouaniaceae; genus Hemileia; species Hemileia vastatrix. The sequence continues at coordinate 36,128,798 of JASXTE010000005.1, read as the reverse complement.
CTTGATTGTAATGTAGCACTAAGCTAGTTTCACTTACTGACTTTGATGCACTAAGGAATCAGTAAGAATTTCAAATAATCATTTGAAAACTGGGATTAGGATGAGTAAGTAAAGGAACTCTTAAGTGAGCTTTGGAGAAACTTGGTATGTTTGAAAATACCACTGATAGATAATTGGAAAATAGAAGAACCAATGATACTAAGAAATAATTTTGAAACATAAAAAAATAATTTATTAAGACAACTTAATAATTAAAATGCTAAAGAATAAAAAATAATTTTATCCCTGAATATATACCTGAACTTCCCGCTTCCTTTGACCTCTTTAACATTATCCAAGACTCCACCCACCATCTTTACATCCATTTATGAAGAACACACACATGTATTTCATTTAATTATAGTTCATACTAATTTGGTTTAAAATTTGAAAAATGAAAAAACACACAAAGAAAACCATTATGTAATGAGCTAATATCTAAATTGATGACACATACTATTCCTGCCAGTCCCATGATATCCCCAAAATCATGAAAACACAATTTTTTAAATTAATAATCCATAGCACAGTTTAAATGATTAACAGTAACATTGAGGTTCATTTTGGTGGTTCTCTTAAATCACATGCTATGTGTTGTGCAACAGGGATAGTGAATAATAATCTTCCACAATTATATAGTTTTCAATCTGGACAGGATCAAAGGGCAATCTAATCACTTTTGTCAGGCTGAGGATAAGTAAAGAGATGTGAATAGCTTAATAAGTCAGTTGTCTAGAAGATTTTAATGGTCCAGTATGAATAGTGTTGTTCCAATCCAATTAAGTAATAAAATATAATTCAATGTGACGGTCTCAGTAATTTAATCTCACTAATTTTAAATGGTATACAGCTTACAGTTGGTAGAAAAATAGAGCTAATTATTTATAACAATATTTAAAAGACTTTAACAGTACTAATGAATATGTATTGTAATGGTTTAGTTATATATTTGTAAGGTTATGTAAACAAATGTAGAATATAAGCCCCAAACCTCCTCATTTTACACATATATTCCCAAATGTTCCCCCTTGAATTACCAATCCCTTACACGGCCAATGACACCCCAATCTAGCAGTTACACATGCCTATCAACCCAAGGATTAACCAATAACAAAAGAAGAATCATATCACACACCAAAATACAAAATTACAGGGGTTTATCCATTTTAAATAAAGTAATAGCCTAAATGAGAGTATATGCATGTAATTCTTAAAATAAAAGACTAAATATAGAAAGAATGGACCTAAAGATAATTTCTAACAAAGCAGGATTAACAGTAGGAGTGAAGGTATTAATTATTACAAATTTATACGTAAAATCCCCTTTTAAAAATGACCAATATAGCCTGAGAAACCCAAAATAAGACATGAAATGCAGGGTGACTGAATGCAGACTCTTGGAAGGTGCTTTCACAGGTAAATCCTTGAACAAATAGGTGATTTTAAATGTGGCAGTGAAGTATGGGCACCAATATTGAGGTTATTAATGAAATTAGTGCATATAGTGAGGTCAATGCACTAACAATAAAATTAGGAAACTAAATAAGCACCTCTCACTTAATTTAGAATTTTTACACATATGGAGCATATAATGTGGGGTAATTTTAGTGTTAAATTACTAACTTTGTCAATAATGAAGCTATGCACATGGGATAAACACAGGCAGCATAAGGCCAGTACACAGAAGCCATTTCTAGCATAAATAACATCAATTTTAAAAAAGTGTTATTTTTATACATTTAAATAGCCAAATAAATAATCCTAAATAAGGAAAATTAATCTTTAAAAGCACAATTTTAATATTATAAAATTTATAGTGCATATATTCAACATTTAGGAGACTTAAAGTGCAGTTATTCATTATTTTACTGTAATAATGAAAATAATAGCTTTAAGTACACTTTAAAGTTATGTAACATTATTTAAAAGGTTCTTAAGATTACCTTAACATATTGCAGACTCATATTAGGGGGTATCAATGTTCAGGGATCCGCAATTAAATTAATTGCGGATAAAAATCCTTATACCCCAATTATCTTCCGCAATTATTTTTGCTAATAATTGGGTTATTAGATACTTTACGTGTCAATGTTCACCTCTTATCTGAAATTTTTTTACTCAATTTTTCATAACCACATCTTGAACAAACTTCTGTCATAACCACATCTTGACCTACTTTCTGCCATAACCACATCTTGGACTACTCTCTGGATATGGCTTCTACCTTGCTGAACACTCACATTCTCGTCCCATCCTGTCCATTCTATCCACTCAGAACCCCTCACCATCTCATCTGCTTGTTTCTGCTCCTTTTCATCTTCATTTATATTTTAACATGCCTCGTCGTCCTAGATCTTCTCAAAGGCAGCCATCACCAAGTTGTTCTTCAAATCCCACTACTCCCACTTTCCCCCGTTCAGCCAAGAAATCAAAGACCATTCAATTAAAAAAAGATGACCATCTCATTCTTATCAACTGGCTGAAAAACAAATCTAACTATGATTCTTGTTTTGGTACTGAGTATGCCACTAAAGTAGGACGGCCCCCCGCATAAAAAGTTAATGGCTATCTTCTAATGGCAAATGAATTACGGAATAAGACCAAGGGAAGGATTGATCTTTTGCCTAAACAGATGTCTGAACAATTCAAGCATTACCGAGCAAAATACAAGAAGGCAAAGGCTCTTTCGTCTTCGACTGGTTTTGGGATTACCGACAACAATATAACTAAGGGCATAAAATCCATAGATGATAAACTTGATTCTTTATGTCCCTACTTTAAAGAGATGGATGCAATTTTTGGATAGCAAGCCGATGTTAATCCTGTAAACATGTTGGATGGTGAAGATCCTATCTCCGAACATGATGTCGAAGCAAATCTTTTCCCATCCTCTTCCTCCACTCAAGCCTCCCCTCATTTGAATGAGACATATCTAGATAGCTTTTCTGTAGATCCTATAGGTGATTTAACCCAACCAAATCTAACTCAGGTCTGTTTCTTTTTTCTTTTATCTTATCAATTCTATTTTTTATTTACTTATCTTTTTCTTATTTCTTAAAAGGCTGATGAACAAACCCAGGATTGTCAATCAACTGAGTCTGAAGCTAGTGACAATGATGAGGAGGAAAATGCTATGTTGAACAAAAAGCAAAGGGCTTCAAGTAGTCTAAATTTCCTCTCCCAAAGAAGACAAAAAAGTGATACTTCATCACAAACACCTTTTTCTTTGATGGAACAGTTTTTAGAGAAACGTGATGCTGGTAAGTGATATCATACCTCTTATTACTTTACTCTGCTTTTCTTCTACTTTATGTTAATTTTTATTCTCAATCTAGAACAAGTGGAAATTGCTAAAGAGAATCTAAGCTTTGAAAAGAAGAAATACGAGCTCTCTTTAAGGAGGGATGACAGAGTACAAGATTTGGAAGAGAGGAAGTACGAGCTCTCCTTACAGAGGGATGATCGGGTCCAATGAGTTAACTCTTAGTATTGAAAAATCCAAAAAAGAGGAAAAAACACTTGAGCATCAAAACTTAATGGAACAGATGAAGTATAAGCATGATCTTCAAGAAAGTTCTAAAAAGAAAGATTTCTTGATCAAATGCATTAAAGCAAAAAAATCTGTTGAAGAAATAGAACAATTAATGAAATTTTTTGTTGACTAGTTTCTTTTATTTCTTTCACACTTCATGTGTTCATATTTATTTGTACATAAATTTTACAATTATTTTCTGTATTTCTTGAAATATCATATTTTAATGTTAAATATTCTTTTTTTAAATAAAATTTTCAAGTCTCCTTTGAAAATTTGACAATCCCCCACCCCTGGATTTTTTTGAAGTAAGGGGTGGGTATCACAAAAATTCTTTCATGTCATGAATCTTGAAAGTCTTATACGAAAATTTGGCTTTACTACCCCCTGCATTTTACCGGTATCCCAAAAATTCTTACATGTCAAGAATTTCACAAGTCTTATAAGAAATTTTGGCAAAACCCCCCATGGATTTTATTGAAGTAAGGGACGGGTTTCACCAAAAAAATTTCACCAAAATATTTAAAAGTCAAAAAAATTCTATATCTGTTTAAAAAAATTGGCAATACTCTCCCCTGCATTTTGTTGAAGCAAGGGGTGGGTATCACCAAAATTTTTCTAAGTCATCAATTTCACATGCCAGATTTGAAAATTTGGCAATACCCCCCCTGCATTTTATTGAAGTAAGGGGTGGAAGTCATCTAAATTTAATATAATTACATAAATTATTAAATAAATATCTAATATATATCAATTTCCCTAGTTTAAAGTAATGAAAATTCCTCAAGCCAAAATGTAGACCAAGTAGAGAAACAAAAGTTTGGGACTTTCCACAGGTATAGGCAAGAGGAACCCCATGAAACAAATAAATGTTATCATGATTACCTGTTATACAACCAAAGGTCGAAGGCTCATCACATTACTTGAGCAAATTGATATATAAAAAATATTTATTTAAAATTTATGAAAAAATATAAAATTTTCAATGACAACTCTAATCCCCATACTTTTTGGATCTAGATAAAGTTTTTTTAAATCAAATAACTTTACCTTATTTCTTTACCTTATTGATTCTTTGTATCAACTTATGACTGATTTGAAATGAGCAACCAAAATGTGTGAAATCTTGACAGGATTCCAAACCAGGAGGAGCTTTGGTTGTTTGATGATTATCCTTAGAAGAATTCCAAATAGTTTTGATGATACCATTTCCCAAACCAAAATCAATGATGCATTGGTGGTCTGAAAAATATAAGCCATGTCCTTTGATTTTAGCTGGAGATAGTATTGGGTGGCCAGTTATCGGATTGATATATGAGAATATACCAAAAGTAAGAAAATTGGCATCATTCCTATCGATATGAATCCTATTGTGGAATCCAGAATGAGTGATAATAACATTAGAAAATAAAAGATATTCGTGGCTGATATCTTCCCGTTCGGTATTCCAACTTTGGTTGCTAGTTCATGATTTTTTTCAAAAGCTTTATTACAGAGCTTTTTGAGTCGAAGAGCAAGAAAAGAGTTAAAGCAAGGTAGAGTGTCCCATAAGTAAAAATCTTCATCTTTATGAGCTTTAGTGATATTCTTGACCAACAAATATATGCCTATATAAATTAAATAAGTGAAATGATATTAAGAATGGAAAAAAAATATTTAGACATACCAAGAGAATATCCTTTAACAAAACCTGGTCTCCAACCAAATCCAATCATGATACCACCCAACAAATTTGTATTCCTTATAGGTAATCGAACCAAAGCCATTTGATAAAGAGTTATGATAAGATCCAATAGTTGATTAAAAGCTTCATCTTTTACACCATCAAATGAATGAACTTCCAATATGAATTGAGCCTTATAAGAATTACTGATAACTGCAACAACTCGATCATCTCCAAATTTGGTTAGATATTTGATATCTTCGGGTAATTTTTTTTGGATATTGATTTTTTTTATCTACTTTGATTTTATGAAAAATAATGTTTGGGATATGACAAAAATAACTTTCACAGACAATTTTTTTTTTCAGATATCTTTTCTTCTGATGAGACTGATTCTCTTTAAATTTTTTTGATGATTTAGATGAAGAATTTATTTTTTCAGATATCTTTTCTTCTTATGAGACTGATTTTCATTATTTTTTTTTGATGATTTAGAAGATGATTGTATGGAAGTTGATTTTGAAGAAGATGATAGAGATGATAAAGATGAAGATGATAAAGAAGATAATTTTTTTTTGATGATTTAGAAGATGATTGTATGGATGTTGATTTTGAAGAAGATGATAGAGATGATAAAGATGAAGATGATAAAGAAAATAAAGATGAAGATAAGAGAGAAGTAAGGGGTGAATCTGAAGAAGAAGACATTTTTTTGATCTGAAAAAAAATTTAATTGTCAATAAAATTTCAACTCAATTTTTTTTTAAAAAAAAATTCCTACCTAATAATAAAAAAAGCTGTTTTTTTATTTGAAAAATAAAATTGAAAAAAAAACCCCAAAAAATCAGTAAAAATTTTTCCAAAAAAAAAATTTATAAAAAAAAACCTGAGGTTTTATTTTAAAAAACACAATAAAAGCAAAATCCTATAAAAAAATTTAATAATTAAATTCATTCAAAAAAGAAAATTTCAGTAAAAATTAAATTAAAAAAAAAATTAAAAGTGAACCTGAAGATTGGTTATTAAAAACCTTCTCACAAGATCCTGAAAAAAAAAAAAAACAGTAAAATCAAAATCAAAAACAAAAAAATTATTAAAATAAAAAAAAACCGAAAAATTAATTACTAGAAAAATTAATTTTTAATTTATAAACCTTTTTGGATTTGGAAATAAGAGGGATAGTCCTTAACAGAAAGAAATTTTTTTTTATTTCTATAATACTGCCAGCCAAAAAAATTAAAAAATTAATCAAATTTACAAAAAAAAATTTGTTAGTATATTTATTTGAAAGTAGGTAACCCCTTTTTATCTTCCATAATTGTCCCCTATTCCACTCCTTTATTTATGTGAAATCCCCTTACAAATCCCTCCCTCCTTGGCTCAATAGTCCCCTCAAATCCTCTCCTTGCCTGCCTCAAAAACCCCCTGAATACCCCTGCTTAATTTCCTCAAAACCCCCCAAAATTCCCCCCCAAATCCCCCCCTTTACCCTTCTATATATCTCCCAACCACCCCCCTTCACCTCTCTTTAGCCGCCTCAAACCCCCCCATTCCCCTCTCTTTAGCCGCCTCAAACCCCCCCATTCCCCTCTCTTTAGCCGCCTCAAACCCCCCTTTCCCCCCCCTTCCACTCCCTTACCTCCTCCTCTACCCCCCCCTCCTTGTTAATGAATGATTGGTAACGATCGTTCATTAAGAAGGAGGGGGGGGGGGGTAGAGGAGGAGGTAAGGGAGTGGGTAGGGGGGTAAAGCAAGTAGAAGGGGGGGAAGGGGGGGTGTTTGAGGTGCCTAATGAGAGGGAAAGGGGGGGGGTTTGAGGTGGGTAAAGAGAGGTGAAGGGGGGGGGTTTGAGGCGGCAAAAGAGAGGTGAAGGGGGGGGGGTTTGAGGCGGCAAAACAGAGGTGAAGGGGGGGGGGTTGAGGGACATAAAGAGAGGGGAAGGGGGGAGTATTGAAGCACCTAAAAAGAGGGGAAGGGGGGGTGATGAGGGACCTAAAGATGGGGGAAAGGGGGGATTTGAGGCAGCTAAAAAGGGGGTAAAAAGGGGGTATTGAGACAGGTAAAGAGAGGGAAAAAGGGGGGCCTTGAGGATGATAAAGAGAGGTGAAGGAGAGAAAAAAAAACAAAAAAAAAGAGAAAAAAGAGAAAAAAACAAAACAAAAATTAGTTTACCCTAGAACAAAAATAAATGAAGCACTTACAAAAAAAACAAAAAAAACAAAAAAAAGCAAAAAAAAAAAAAATCATGATTAGCAAATAAAAAACCAAGAAAAAAGAAAAAAAAAAGACCTACCTGGTGAGTTGAGTTGAGAAAATAAATGCAACCAAAAAATTTGAGGGATGTTTGAGGAGAGGATGAAAAGGATATGAGTGATGAATGAAAAAAAAATCACTGACAAAATATGCGATATAAGAAAATATGCAATTTGATGTTGAGGAGGTGAAAGAAAACCAATGAGCCATCCAAAAAAAAGATATTCACCGTAAATTCAAAAAAAAAATGAATTTGCAACAAACCAAAATACAAAACCAAGTGAATAAAGTACACAAAGAGGACATTTAGAAAGTATGAAAACATAAAAATTAAAAATTAAAAGGGTGAAGAGAAATGTTGGAGAGTAATTGGCATTATAATGGGGCATATGCTGGTTGATTGAATGATTTGTGAATCAAGGGAGGGGAGTGCCGGTGGTGGTTCAGGATCCTCTTCTTCATAAAGATCATTCCACTCCTCCTTTAAATTAGCTAGAATATTGTGGAGTATTACGCAAGTCAAGATCCAATGATTTGCAGTTTTGATCTCCAACTTTTTTTGAAATTGGATTCTGAGCTCCCAAAGACTAGAAAATCGTCCCTTTAAAATACCTATAGCATTTTCAATTTTTACTCTTGATTGTGCAAGATTTTTGGGGTTACTTTCTGAAGTTTCACCATGGAAATCAGGTATAATGTACTTTCCACTTGCATATACTGAGTCTGCAAGGAGGTACTGAGATTCGTCAAAGTATGAGTCAGGGGATTGAGAAATCCTCATTCTTTGGAAGACGGAAGAGTCATGACATGATCCAGGGCAGCCACTGTGAAAAGAAATTTTTTTTATTATTGACATCGCGTACAAGTTGAACGGCAATAGAGTATCTAGAAAGAAGATAAAAAGTTAGATTGTGAAAGATGAGAACTTGGAGAAGATTTTGAAGAAACCTTTTTTTGCGATCAAAATAATGGTTGCCATCATGAGCAGGATTTTGACTCAAAGGGATGGTTGTGCCATCAACAAAACCTATAAAGCCAGGGAAACCTTCAGCTTGCATTACTTGAGAGGATTCAAGTCGCTGTTCTGGAGTTGGCCAAGCAAGAGTTTGAGACTTGAGGGAAAGGATAGCAATCATACAGCGCTTGGTGTATAATATCACGGTACCATATCCTATGTTAAAGAGATTATCCAAACGTCTTACGGCAGCACCATTTCCATATGAGCCAAAGCGACATAGAGCAACAGCAAGTTGGATGGAAGGATTACGCTGTTTGTTATGAGAATTGTTATGGAAGATAGGATGTTCAGAAATGAGTTGATAAAGTTTGAAGAAAGAATCGGGAGAAGTTCTAAAAAGTTGGGTGAAGTTTAAATGAGGAATGTTGAGAATGGAGGCCAGATCATATCAGGGATCATGATAAAGATTTGGCCCCCTGGTGATGATGTAACGCTTTTTGGAAAGAAAACACATATAAGCTAAAGCATCTTCCAAATCAGAGTCAGATTTATAGTAAAGAACTAAAAGAAAAGTGATAGCATTCATTGTTGAGTGAAGTAGCTTCCTAGTAGAGAGGTGTTTCATTGTTGCCGGTGGAAGGGTTAAGTGATGAGGGAAGTGGGAATTCACCTCCAAATGTGCAGTTGGGGTGTGTAGATAGAAAAAAAACTTAAGTGTTCTCCACCAAAATTAAGTAGCATAGAGTGAGGAAAGACTTAAGGATGGCATCAGCAATTATGAGTTATGTGACTTTCTTGCAAATCCATCATGGATGAGATGAGTTTGGGATCAGGAATTAGGAATGGAAATCGGGGTATAAGAGGCGGGATAATGCATTATTGTGGATTCCTTATCCACTATCCCCGGGGCTAGTGGATAAGAATCTTCCGCAATTAATAATGTCTGATCCCGGAAAAAAAAATTCCTGATCCCTAATTGCGGATCCCTGAACATTGATACCCCCTATTAGGTACATAAGACCTATAAAAGGTGGATATATGTGTGTATTTAAAGTATTATAATGGCATATATTGTATCAACTGACTTATTTAAGTTATATATACATATTGTATACTTTCACTTATTTTCCCCATGTGTAATACATCTGCCTAGCATACTCTCTATTCATATTTTTCTCAGTCCAGGGGATATCCAGTCTGACATTTTCCCACCAAAAAAAAAACAATAAAAAATGATAAATTATTTATTTATTTATTTTATTTTTTAGATATTCAGAAAAAATCTGTAGCATTGAAGAATAATTCTTTACAAAAATAAAAAATAATAAGATATTATGAGCACTAGTTTTAACCTCTCACCAGGTTGAACAGAAAATTATTTCTGTTTAAATTTATTAAGAAGGGAGGACAGATTTGAAATTTCATTTTCAGGTATCCACATATTAAATTCACTTGATTTTACCTTTAATCTTAATAAATACTCAGTTCCTTTCTCTATAGTAAAGATTCTTTTCTTGAGTATTTTTTCATTCTCTGCTTTTTCCACAAGTTCTTCAGGCTGTTTTTTAGGCCTTCCTCTTCTTTTTGGAAATAATACAGGATCATTTTCATGGTAAGGTTTTGATAATGAGATAGGGAAAACTTTATTTCTCCTATCATATGGGGCATATAGTATGACTTCCACAGAATTAATATCAAACATTTTGTTGACTGAAAAAGGTCAATAAAAAGGACTGTTTAATTTAAAATTACTTTTAATTTAAAATGTAGTGTTGAAATAAGGACTTTGTCTCCTTTTATAAATTCAAATTCTTTATGGGATTTATCTGTTAAGACCTAAGAAGGTGGACTACTACTAGCCCTAATTCTAGCCTGAGAAGGGACCGACTATGATGAGTATAGAAGTGAGACTAAATAAGACTGAATATTTTGAGACTATCAACAGTGAGGGAAGAAGGGACTGACTATGCTGTATACAGCAGTGAGACTAGAGAGTAAGTAGATTACTAGGTAAGTTGTCTGATGAAGAGTGCTCATCAGCACTTGCCCCATATAGCCCCCTTATGCAATATCCACTCTTCTGCCTCTTTATAATGCATAGCACCCATAGCGTTCCTCCTCCTCACCTCTCAAACAAATCCTATCATTACCCCCTCTTTTACCCCTTCTTCTCCCTGCACTCCTTATCAAACTCTTTGACCTTCCCCTTAGCATTGTCCAAATTCTCCAATAATTCCCAAGACCTGTCCCCTACTCCATAACCTTTCCAGTTAACCAAATACTGAACCTTTCCCCTGTACACCCTTTTAGAAATAATCCTTTCAACCTCAAAATCCTCTTCATTTCCCAAATAGTTTGGTGCTGGTGGCTCTTTTGGGCTTCCTGGTATTGTATCTTTTTGGTGTGAGTAACAAAATTTTGAAAAGTGGGTGCACTTTTTTCATTGATATGGGTAGCTTCAACTCATATGCTGAGTCAGATACCTTACATTTGATCTTAAATGGGCCTAATTTCTTGTGATATAACTTGGCACTTGGGTGCAATACGGAAAGGAAATGTGAGCTTAGCAAGACCTTGTCACCTACCTCTAACACCTGATAATGAGTCTTCCCTTGATCATGGTGGTGCTTCATTGACTGTTGGGATTTCTTAAGAGCTGCTTCTAACTACTGACATATACTCAGTATATTCTTAATTTTTTCTTCAGCTTCTGAAACTTGTAATGTGGATGGGATACCAATTGAGAATGTTGGGTGATATCCACAGTTGGAAAAGAATGGTTACATGCCATTTACTGCATGTGTCCCATTGTTTTATGAGAATTTGGCCAATGGTAGTAGCTGCACCCAATCATCTTGATGATATTTAATGAAGTGCCAAAAATATTGCTCAAATTCCTTTTTCACTATCTCAGATTTCCTGTCAGTCTGTGGATGCCATGCTGTTGACAAGATGGGCTTAATGTTCAGTTGTTCACACATTGCATTTAACAACTTAGAGTTAAAATTACTTCCCGGTCTGATACTATACTGTCATGTAGTCCATGTAGCTTTCAGAAATGTGCCACCATTAAGTCTGAAATACCCTCTGATGTAACCTTTGTATTAGTAGGGACAAAGTGCACCATCTTATTGCAGCAGTCAACTACTGTCAGGATAGCATTCTTTACTTGAGCCTTTGGTAATTCAACTATATGATCATAGGAGAACTCCTTCCATAGTTGTTTGGAAATGTTTAGCAGGGTCAGTGGTGTTATTTTTGGACTAACCTTGTTTCTCTGGCAAGAGTCACATGATGCTACAAAGTTCTGGACATATGCCTTCATGGATTTCCAGTAAAAGTTGCTATTCACTAGCTCCACAGTCTTCAGGGGTCCTGGGTGTCCTGCCCCTGGGTAATCATTCCTTGATTTGACCACTTGCTTCTTGAGATCTTCATCATTTGGCACAACTATCCTCCCATTCCAACACAGAACTTCTCCTTCTAGGTGATACTCTTCCAATCCTTTTCTTACTAATACCTCTTTTGTTAACAACACCTTCACCAATTCCTGCACTCCCTCACCTATTTCCTGCCCCCTCCTTACCCATTCCATCAAACCCCCATCTGCCAATTACACCTCGTCTAGGATTACCCCCTCTTCAAGGTCCCCCTTCAAAAATTTCATGCCAACAGCATGTAGCTGGTGTGTTGCTGGGTGCAAGTAAGGAAGTCATTATAGCCCACCAGGTCTTCCACTCTTTTAATGATCAGAATGTAACAAAAAAATTAATGCTGTTTAGCAGTTCTGCCCAGCACACCTTCCAGCAAGTCAATTTTTTAGTGGTCAGAAAGGTTTCCAAGTTTTTATGATCTGTATAAATAATAACTTGTAACTGGTGAGAGTCACTCCTTCTAAATAGTGGCTCCAAGTGCATACCCCTTCTACTAGTTCCAATAACTCCTTATCATATATTTCATAGTTTGGTTTGGTGCCCAGAAGTTTTTGTAAAAAATATGCTGCTGGGTGTAAGACATTTTCAGCATTGTATTGGGATAACACTGCACCTAGTGCAAAATCTGAGCAGTCACATTCCAGAACAAATGGCTTTAATAAATCAGAGATTGCAAGAATAGGGGCTGTCAAAAATTGTCTTTTCAGGTAGTGAAACACATCTTGTTTTCTACTCATCCAAGCACATTTTGCTTACTCTTTGTGAGGTTGTGCAATGGTTGGCAAATGTGGGAGTAATTTTCAATAAAATGGTGGTAAAAATTTGAAAAGCCTAGAAATCACTGGAGCTCATTTACTGAAACTGGTGTTGGAAATTCTTTTACTGCCTTTACTTTCTCCTGGTCTATTTGCACTCTATTCTTTGAAATGATCATACCCAGGTAAGGGATTTCTTCAACTGAAAAGACACGTTTCTCCAGTTTTGACAATACTTAGGCCTCTCTCAAGTGCTGAAAACAGTCCTTCACACGTATCTTGTGTTCCTCCATTGATCTGGAGTAATAAAGATGTTGTCCAGGTATACCATCAAATCCATTCCTATTATGTCTATAAAGATGCTGTTGGTGAAGTGTTTGAAGGTGGCAGGCACATTACATGGACTAAATGGCATTACAAACCAAAAGAAATTACCAAATTTAGTGCAGAATTCCAGTTTGTGTTCATCACCTTCTTTTACACATATGATGTGGTAACCTACCCTAAGATCTAGAGGCTTGAAGATCTCTGCACCTTGAATCACCACACAATATGGGGGGCGGACTTGCTAGCAAGTCCGCAACCTTGGACCCAAACTCACCATAGATTGAACACACATTGAGCTATTGATAAAGGAACCATACAATCAGGGATGAACACCACTCAGCAGAACAGTTTTAGGTGGGTGTTCAAGTAGAGTTCAGTATGGGTTCAGTCTGAGTTCAGTCTGAGTTCCATCTGAGTTCCATCTGAGTTCAGGTTGAGGACTTGCTAGCAAGTCCACCCCCTATATTGCGTAGTGAATACTATCAATTAGCTCAATAGTAAGTGAAAGGGGATACCTGTTCTCTACCATAAGTGCGTTTAACCTTCTGAAATCCATACAAGGTCTTAATGACCCATCCTTTTTGCCTGCAAAGATAACAGGGCCAGCCCAGGGAGATCTTGATTCTTTAATAAATTTTTTTTTAAGATTTTGATAAATCATCTCATTTAGCACCTTTGAATCAAAGATTTATAATGGGATTATGCAGCAAAATTGAGGGGTTGTTCCTGGCATCAGATCAATGGAAAAGTTGTCTGGTCAATGAGGTGGCAGAGTCTTGACTTCTTCATCTTCAAAAATTGGTAAGAATTCCCAATAAGCTTCAGGGACCATTTACTTGAGGCTTCTTGTTGGCTTTCAGGACTGGGCCTTGACTGAAATCTTGGTGGATATATTCCATGCTTTTGAATCACATTCCAGTTCCTTTTCTTTCTCCAGAACCCCCTCCAAGTCCTGAAACTTAGCATCAAGAGAAAGTTTCAGTTCTTGCAGCAAGTCTACTGATGATAATGAAACACCAAGAGACTCACTGGTTGGGGCCCCTTACCCCTGAAGGGGCCAGGGGGTAAGTGTTTTCTCTGAGCCATCCATCTTTCCCTCTTCTGCCTTCTCCTCCTTTTTGCGCCTTTCATCTCCTCTCTGGCCCTCTCTGGCACTTCCTGTTGGTGACCCATCCCCAGCCTGCTACTTAGATTCAAGCAAAAGCATTGGTTGTGTCAGAAATTCAACTTATGATAATAAAACATCAGAAGACTCGCCGGGATAGACCCTTGACCCCTGAAAGGGACAGGGGGCCAATACTTTAGGGCCAGAATACCCTTTCCTTCCAGTCAATGTGTGAGTTATACTGGTCCAGAAATTTCATACCCAGTACTATGTCATTCTGGTCCTTCACATTTTTTATATATGCCTTGCATTGAGACTTCCTTCAATCACATCAAAACCTGAAAAAACCTTCTCTCTTACTTCTCCTCCTCCCCCTGGGGATCCCTCAAACATAATTAGATGACTTGGTTGGTCCAATTTTTCTTTTTCTTATTATTTCTCTGTAAAAAAGTTTTAGAAATAAAACATTCTGTGGCCCCACATTCCAGTAGGGCTTGTAAATTTGTTGTGGCCTCAAGGATCATTAAAGGAAAGTTCAGTATAATACAATTATCATTAATTTCAATTGGCTTACATGCTGATAATTCTTCTAATAAATCCCTATTATCCTTTCCCTTCAATTCTCTCAAGGAGAGCACAGCCTTCACTCCCAAGCACTGTCTTTTACCTGTGCCTTTCCAGTGCTATACTCCACCTCAATAACCCTTATTTCCCCCCTAAACTTCCTTTCCAAATGACCACCACTCCCACATTGGAGGCACAGCCCTCTACCCATATGCCTCTGGTATTTCTTATCAGGTAACCTTTTTTTCCACTAGTTCTGTGTGCATTTACTGCAACAATCTCCATGGTTTTTAGGTCCCTGTTTCTGGCCCTGCTTGATGAGGGATAGTTGTGCTGCTGAAAAGTGCCACTCCAAGCATCCATTTGCTGATGCATAAACTCATTATCAATTTGGATAGCCAGTCCATGAGCACTTGGAGGGATGTTGGACAAGGATGACTGATTAGGGCATTTCTTATTTTTGATGAGAGCCCATTCCTGAAGTGAAACATCAGAGCCCCTTCTCCCCATGTTGTGACATAGCTGGAGTGGCCCCAGAATTCAAAACTTACTTGGCCACCAAAAATTTTTGGCTTAATTGGTTTAAAACATGCTCCAAGGTTGTGGCCATGTCAGGGTTACCAAAAGCTAACTCAAATGATTCCATGAGCTGGAAGAATGTTGTTTCTGACTAAGCGTTTTCAAGGAGCTTCTTGGTGTACTGCCTTCCCCAGCGTGCTCCCTCATCAGTGAGGTACAATATTGCAAACCCAATTTTTGCTTTCTTGTCTGGGAACTGATGCCTGTTGAGCAGGAAATAGAGGTTTACCTGTGATGCATACTGATCTGCTCAGGGACTTTGTTTTCCATTGAGGATTACTGGGACTGCAATCATTGGGCCTTTGACAAGTATCACTGGTGTCTTAGTCAATGCCTGTGCCTCAGCTTTGGTGGAATCCAGCTCTGCTTCAGCAAAGCTGAAATATGAGGTCCTTTCTTCTGCTACACATTCCATGAGTCTAGTTTTTTGTTCTTGCATTGCAGAAAGGTTTTCAGCATCATGTTGACCTGAGGGCTTCATTGTTCTTCAGTAGTCTCCTGTAGAAAGACTCTTAAAGTTTCCTTTCTGTAAGCAGAATTCAAGGGAGTTGGATAAACCTAAGAAAACCCTGAACTTTTAAGTAAAATAAGAGTTCACAATTAACTAAGCTAAAAACTCTACTTTTTATAAATAACCAAAAACTATTTAATATTAACAGTATTGAAATGTAGAATCTGTGTTCTTTGAAATGAGGGAAAGAAATACAACAGTGAAGCTGTATTCAGAAAAGTTATTTAAATGATTGAATAATATTTTTTTATGAAGATTATATTTTTATTGGATTTAGTTGTTAAATTCAAGTCCCTAATATTCAGAACATTATAATGGTACCCTATAAGTGTATATTTATGAGTTTTTGAGTGAAATTTATAATATTTTATGTAAAAGTGTTATTTTTATAAGGTTATTACAATTTTATAATTTGTTATGTAAATAATAATGGTGGTTGTTAATATGTGATGTTGTATGATTTTTAAGATGTCTGTATGATCCTCTATTATGTTAGCAGATTTCTGATTTTGAGTCTACAGGCTTTATATGCATAGTATGTCATGTGCTTCCTCATCACTAAATCATTTATCAATAAGTAGTAGGACCATTAATAAATACTATTAAATCATACTTATGTACTAGACATACTGACATTTTTACTATTATTTATAACTTATTTAAAATAGATTGAAACATATTAAAAATCATATTTAAATATTTAATATTGTTTGAAAAAAATTACCTGAATTTACAAAACTACACATTTCAGAGAACTATTATAAATTGAATTTTTTTTTGATTCACTTTTTGATATTTTTCAGTCATGTAACATTATTTTGAGTCAGGAAAAGTGAAATTGAATATTCACTTGCTGAGTGGTATTCAGTATTTAATTGTAAATTGATAATTCATATGTATAATGAAAATAATTTTGAATATTCATCCAAAAAAAATATGCATAAAAATTTATATTGAATATGCATATTAATATTTATATTCAATATGCATATTAATATTCATATTCAATATGCATATGCAAAATCTTATTGCATCTTGCATCTTGCATCTTGCATATCATATTGAATATGCATGTCAGCCAGGCTGTCCCAGGAGCCCAGTAAATAAGCATACAATTTTATTGGAATTAAAAAAGGACATAATAATTTGCAGATTGTGTATTTAAATTCATATTAGGGGGTATCAAAGTTAGAAATTTTTAATTATTTAATAGGCATTTCACAACACAATAAGAAAGCCACAAACTTAACATTAACTCTCAATAAAAAGGTGTTTTGGGGGCACAATATGTCATATTTTAAAAAATAGTCATGGTTGATTTGGTGGAAAAAAGAGGTATTTTGAAATGGAAGATTTCTAACTTTGATACCCCCAATTATATTACATAATAAATTATATAAGTATTTTATTTATATATAAGTAAAATAAATATTATATATATTTTATTATCAGATAAATTAATTATACATCATTTTATTATTATATACCGTAAAAGAGGGCACATTTTTTATGTATTTAATGATTATAAATTAATAATTAATCAATTATAAACTTATAATATAATTAATTATATTATATTGTAATTACATTAATTAAAATTAATTACTCAAATATTCTTTTCAGATATTATCATCCATAATTATTGGCGCTTCTTTTTTGACCCTTAATTGTGTCAGAAAATTATTAAATAAATTAAACTACTTATTTAAGATAATAATATTAAAATCCTCACTTTAAATTAACAATATGATTAAATTAATTACTTGTTTCAACTAAATTAATTTTAAGTTATTAAAATAGTTAAAACAAATGATTAATTTTCCTTTACAATTGAATTAAATTAATTACAAAAATTTTTGCCTCAAAATATTCTATTTGTTTCAATTAAAACCCTTAAAAAACATTGTAATACCTGTTTTGGATTATTTTACTCACAGTTATTATGTTTCAGACTTATTTAGCTACTCATTATTTCAATTAACTGGCTTGGGAAACTATGGTGGGAAAATTTGTCTCTTACTCATGGGTTTAATTAGTTGTTTCATGTTTTTCTCTCAATATCTATGTTTTAGTTTTATTCTTTCATATTCTTGTTTTAACTTATTACTATTTTGTAAATACTCATTTGTGGCAGTTCAGAGGACCCCTTGCCTATAAAAAGGCCTTGGATAATCCCCTGTAGCCTCATCACTTACTTACTCATCATATTAGGGGGTATCAAAGTTAGAACTTTGTAATTATTTAAACAGCATTTCACAACACAAAAAGAAAGCCAAAAACTTGACATTAACTCCCAATAAAAAGGTGTTTTGGGGGCACAATATGCCATATTTTAAAAAATAGTCATGGTTGATTTGGTGGAAAAAAGAGGTATTTTGAAATGGAAGATTTCTAACTTTGATACCCCCTATTTTAAATATTATATTATATTTTATTATTTCTTGTGTCGCTTCAGTTCCCTTAAATATTAAATAAAATTATAAGGTTGTTTTATGATTTTTAATTATTAGTTTGTTGATATTTGAGCAGAGAGAAGAAAATAAAATACTTACTAGTATAAACAGTTCTCCCCTCATCATTTTTTATCTACCAAAATAGTTACTTCATTGTCCCATCATCCTTTACTTCCCTCTTCTTTTCTTTTATTTCACTTTTATCCTCTTCTTCTTTACTTTTCACCCTCTTCTTTACTTCCTTCTAGACCAGCCGCCAACAATGCATATGCAAAATTAATATTTAATATTTATATGCAATGAAATAATGAATATGCATACAAAAAAATTAAATTTTGTATAAATATTAAAATTTATATTGAATAAATTATTAAAAAAAATTCACTATGAATTGATTTTATGTTAAATTATGTAATTTTTTAAATTGATTTTATTTTATTATATTTCAAAAACTCATTTTATTTAATTCATTACCTCAAATTAAATCAAATTAAATTAAATTGTATTGTATTGTAATTCATTATCTTGAGTTGTTTTTAGTTACATATTATATGATTTTAGTTTATTTTATAAGATTTTTATTTTATTTTATTGCACTTTATTACATTCTTTTTCAAAATATATAATAATGATTTATTTTGTTTTATCTCATTTTATACCATTTGTATTTATCTTTTTCTAATTCTAGCTCTTATACTCATCTATCTGTCTTTTTTATATTCAATTACATTATAATAAGTCTTAATGTCATTTAATTCATTTTATTAAATTTGATGGATGCTGTTGTATAGCCATGTAGAAGCATTAAGTTGGTTAAATTGGCTGGTGAACTCTGATGTACAGACATAGATCAGAGTTCACAGGCAAAATATTGGATGTGGTATTTTGATTTACAGCCGTAAATCAGAGTCTATATGGATAAAAATGGGTGTTGAACTTTGATGTACAGCCATAGATCAGAGTTCACATGCATCAAATTGGATGTGGCACTCTGATGTACAGCCATAGATCAGGGTACACATGTATAAAAATACATGTGGTACTCTGATCTACGGCCGTAGATCAGAGTACACATGCATAAAACTGGTTGGTGAAATCTGATGTAAAGCTGTAGATCAGAGGTCACATGCTCCAAATTGGATGTGGTACTCTGATCTACTGCCATAGATCAGAGTACCACATGCATGAAAATGGGTTGTGAACTCTAATCAATGGGTTTACATCAGAGTTCGTCAGCTCATTTTGAGAATTCAAAGACTTTTATTTGCACATGTAATATCAAATTTTGAAATAAAATAAGATAATAAAAATTAAATTAAGACATAAGGGAATAAAATATACTAAAATAAAACAAAACAAAATTAAATAAAATCAAATTAAATAGAATAATAGTAAGTGAAATTAAATGAAATATAATACATTGTAATACAGTATTATATAGTATGATAAAATAAAATAAATCAAAATCAGATCAAATAAAATAAAATGAAGTAAATTAAATATTCTTTTAAAAGGCATAATAAAAATTAAAGAAAATTTATAACTCATTAAGAAAAATTATCAAATTAATTAACTTTTTTAATGAGCTAGGTTTTTTAAGTGTAGTTGAAAGAATATAGATATTCCAATGCATTAAAAAATAAACTACGGACAGATCTTCAAGCCGGTGTAGACAATCCAATAGTGCTAGCTATAGGCCTTGACCAAAGGAGTTGGAGTAAAACCAGAAAGAAAAACCACTGTCCCTTTAGAAAAACAAGTGAGATTTACCTGCTACAGTAAATTGGTTCCTGTTTACCAAAAAGCCTCTTTTCCAAACACTTGACTGCTTGATCATCCAAGAAAGTAGTCCCCAGACAGACTACCAAACCAAAGAACTGAAATTCAGACCAATATCCACACCAGAGAAAGCAATGATACTTGATGTAGGTTGCAAATCCACACCAGAGACAGCAATGATACTTGCTATAGCTTGCAAGACTACAACAGAGAAAACAGTTGCTAGTGAAGTTAAATGAAGAACTTACACAACAGGGAAACACCTGTCTTATACACTGTGTGCTATGTCCAGTCATAACTTTCAGATTTCCGACAGCTCATGCATAGATGGCACCATTCACAGATGCGACAATTGTCAGGGACTGTGCGACAACTTACAGGATGTATGCGACAATTGGTTATAGACTATCCAGAAATATCAAGCTGAGCCCCTTCCTTAACATTACTTGAGTTGAGAAACAAAGCTGAATTAAATCAGAAGCAGCTAATTAACTTGCTGGTTGTGATTATTTCAGGCATGTGTCCTAGTAACTGATAATGTTCCTTTCATTCCTTTATTTTCCATTTTGCTTAGAATTCCTCTATCTTCCTCAATTCTCGTCATCTGAAGACATGTTTGTTCACTCTATTTTTTCCCATCATCTTTTTTATATCTTGTTTCTTCTCATTATTCAATTATACAGCCAAGTCACATATGCTTGCGGAAATTTTAACAAAAAAAATCAAAGTTACTCTCACCAGAAAATGTTTGGTCTATTTCAAAGGCAGTACCCACCCCCAACTCCTACCATCCCATTGCAGTGCTGAACACAATAGGAAAGTTACTTGATTTGTTGCTCACTAAAAGACTCTCCTTTTGTGTAGAATCAGCTAAACTTCTCCCTGAAACTCATTATGGTGGATGCCCTGCTCCATCTGGTCACCTGGACTAAAGATCAATGGCGCAAGGGCAACTTTGTGGGGGCTCTATCACTTGACGTTAAAAGTTCCTTCCCCACGGTCAACCTAGACCGCCTCTCATCCATTCTTCTCTCCCTTCCAGTCCCTAGGAACCTTTCCTCCCTCATCATTGCTTCCCTCAAAAACAGAGTTACCAGCATTTCTTTCTCTTCTTTTGTCTCACCCCCCATCTTTTCCCCTAAAGGCCTCCCACAAGGTTCCCCCCTCTCCCCAATCCTATATGTCATCTACAACTCCAAACTCCTTTCTCTCCCATCCATCTCACCCAGTTCCCTGGCCCTTGGATACATCGACGATATCTTATACCTAGCAGCAGGTAAAAGCCCATCAATTATTGTCAAGAAGCTGTCCAAACTGGGTGTAGAGGCTCAGGACTGGGGCTCTAGACACGGAGCCATTTTTGATTGCGCAAAGACCAAATGGCTCCTGTTGACCAAGCGTTCCCTCCCCATTAACTCTCTCCCGCAATTGATCTTTAACTCACTTACACTCACTGCTTCTGCTAATCTTAAATGGTTAGGATTGATGATTGAATCATCCCTCTCTTTCAAAGCCAATGGGACCAACCTCACCTCCAAAGGCCTCCAGGCAGCGGGATCCATCCATTGCTTGGGCTCGTCAGGTTGGGGTATCCCTCTCAAACAATATAAACAGCTAATCTCCTCCCTTATTCGCTCACGCACTGATTATGCAGCAATAGTCTGGCACACCCCAAAAAAGCCCTCGAGAACAGTCAGATTACTCCAAACAGTTGAAAACAAGGCAATTCACAGGGATTTGGGGTGTTTTAGGACCACACCAGTGAGTACTCTACTTCATGATTCAGCCTCTTTACCCTGTAAACAGCGCCTAGACCTGGCAGTGTACAAGGCATGGGCCCGTCTCCTGACCATTCCAGATACAAACCCTATGGCCCGGTTAGCCAAAACCCTTTCATCTTTGGTGCCTCCTAAATCACACCTGCACCCTCTCCACCTGATCAAATCATCAAACTTCTTCCCTCCCTCACTACCCCTCAATCAGCTCGATACGTGCTGCCCCTTCCTTGTTCCCCCCTGGAATCCCCCACTATTTGAAGCTAAAATTGGGGACTCCAAGGAAAAGGCTCTAGGAAAGGTATCTCTTTCCCTATTTAAGTTCCCACTACACTCATATTTCATTTACACAGATGGTTCAAGATCAGCAGAAGGTACCTTCAGCGCAGCTTTTGACCCGGGCTTGAACTCCCCTTATGTGGTACGCCTAGGGGACTCCCACCAGTACTCTGTCTTTGAGGCAGAACTGGTAGGAATCCTTCTAGGAATTTACCTGCTCCTCACCAACCCATGCCATCCTTTCTCTAGCTCCCTCACTCTCATGGTTGACAATCAGTCTACCATCCGCCTTCTCTCCTCTCCCTCTCCCTCCCCAGCTAACTCCTCATTAGTAGCCAGAATCTATCAAGCAGTTGCCCTTCTCCGTGAAGCCAACCCCCTCATTACCCTTACTCTGTGTTGGTGCCCTACCCATGCAGGTGTTTGCGGCAATGAGATTGTGGACAGCCTGGCCAATGGATCCCACCCCCTAGCAGAATTCACCCGCTCCATCCTGCACTTCATTCCTCCCCCTCCCTCAATCTCCCCCCTCAAATCACACATCCATTCCCACTCCCTATCCCTCCTCCTCTCACACCCATCCAAGGATGTCATCAGAAAACTACGGGGTAGTTTCTCTCCAAGGGAAACCTTTTCCCAACTCTGCTGCCTCCCCAGGGCACTGGCCACTGCCTTTGCTCAACTTTGCTCAGGTCACTCACCCTTGCGTAACTACCTCTTTAGATTCAAGGCAGCTGATTCCCCTATCTGCATTCGCTGTGATGGGAATTATTGTGATACCTCTGAGCATGTCCTCCTTTTCTGCAAGGCTCACTCACACCTAAGAGTTGGGTTGAGGAAGGAAGCTCAAAAACACAAAATTTCCTTCTGCACCTCCGCACTTTTGTCCCCATCTCCCATTATTTCCCTTGTTGCATCATTTATAGTTAACACTGAAAGACTCCCTAATAATTTGCCACTCTCTATTCAGCCTAGCCCTTAGATTCCTCACTTTAAATTGCCATTAGTTTTTCTGTTTTTGTGTCACCTAGTCTCCTCTGCTGTACCTACTATATGTCTTCTTTTCCTTCATGCCCCTATGTTGGGTGAGATTGTATGAAATAAAATAAAAATAAAAAAAGGCAGTACCCCTGACTGATCTCCAACCCTTTTGAATTGGCAAATCCTTTTTTTTTGTGAAAGAAACTTTGATTTTTTGTCAACATTTCCGCAACCTTTTTTGACTTTGCTGTATTCACATTTTTTTTTTACTTCCTCATGCATTTCTTCCTCATCTTTCTTTATTTTCTAATTTCTAATTTCTTCTATTTCTCTTTCTCTCTCTTTATATCTTTCATGTTTTCCTTTTGCTCTTTTCATTTTATTTTTTCTCAGACACAACTTCTTCTTTTTTGACTTCCTTTCATTCCTTTCATTCATTTGTTTGTTCTTTCTTTCTCTATTCTTTTCTTACAATCAAATATATGAAACTGATCAATCCTTCTTTTCTCATCTTGGAATGAATTGATTATAACACATGTCATAGACATGTGGAAAATTTAGTATTCAACAGCTCTTTTGGTACATTGTAGACAATCCTATAGTACTAGCTATAGGCCTTGACCAAGGGAGTTGGAGTAAAACCAGAAAGAATAACCCCTGTCCCTTTAGAAAAATAAGTGAGATTGACCTGTTGCAGCAAATTGGAGATCTGTTTTCTAGACCCTCTAATTAAACACTCTTGACCCCTTTAAAAGTGAAGATATTAGTCCCAGACAGACTACCAGAAAGAGTTGAAATGAATAGTAATATATTCCAACAAAACACAAGCCAATGAGACACTGAGGAACAGAGAGGCAATGGGTAAAGAGATAAGATGATTCCCTAAAAATCTTCCCACACACGCATCATACAGCCAGCGCACTGACCACCCTAACCAATTCCCCAGCCAAAATCCAGCTTTCCCAGCCTTTTTCATGCATAAAAGTGCATTTTAGCGCCTCCCCAGTGCCCAGGCGGCCAGGCCGCTTGGAGGCGGCTCCTCTTAGGGTCAGGCAGGCTTCTTGGGGGCGGGCTGGCCGCTTCTAGGCCCTAAAACACCCATACAACCTATAAAAACCCCAAAAACCCTAAAAACCCATAACTTCACTAATAAACAAAATAAACACACATAAGACATACCAAAATAAAAATAAAATGAAGGAAAATAAGCTGAGACATAATAAGTGACCCTAGCTTAAGCCTACATAAGCACCACTAAGCAATAAACATCCAATAAATACCAATAACAACACCATAACTACCCTATAAAACAAGGTAACCACCCATAAGGGATACCAAAATGAAGAGAAAAGAAAGGACATTAAGCTGAGACATAATAAGTGACCCTAGCTTAAGCCTCCATAAACACTACTAACTACCACCTAAAGATGAAAAAATCCACTAATAACACCATAACCCCAATAACACCCTACATACCAAATACCCCCAAAAATGCACTCCAAAGGCCTACCCAGGTTTGGATCACCACTTACTCCCTCCAATCAAGAATGTCCCCATTCTTCCTTTTCCAACAGCCATGTTTGAACACCTCTCCAGAATCCTTAAAAACAGCCCATTTCTCTCTTCCACCAGATCCTATTCCATCCTAAGTGAACTTCTGAACCAGCAATCCAAGCTTCTTCTTTAAAACTTCTCTTGCACCATGCCTTTAAATTAAAACTATCTCTGTGAAAAGAATCTCTTTCTTCTGTTCCTGAATTCGAAATCTGGCTGTACCAGCTTCCAACAATGAAAAGTGATATCCAGTTGACAAGTCTTCCTGACTATAACCTTCTACCAGCATAACAATTTCCTCATTTTATAGTCTTGGGGGACTCACAACCCTCAGTTTAAAGTCTTGGGGGACTAAAAGCCCTCAGTTTAAAGTCTTGGGGGACTAACAGCTCTCAGTTTAAAGTCTTGGGGGACTCCAAAAATCCTCAGTTTATAGTCTTGGGGGACTGAAAAAACCTGAATCACAGAACCCAGAACCAGAGATCAACCAGAAAAAGATTTAGAGAAGTAACTAACTTTCTGGGGTAACTGTATATAGAGCTGACAGCCCATCAGTCACCCCCAAACTTGCCTTTACAAAATTCAAAAGTTCCCCCTTGGATCCTTCCGCCTTTACACTTCCACATCACACTGCCTCCCATTCCTCAGTTTATAGTCTTGGGGGACATACCATCAACAATCCTCAGTTTAAAGTCTTGGGAGACTAACACAGTGTTCAGTTTAAAGTCTTGACGGAATACTTCTTGACAAAATCTTGAAACCAGCCAGTTTAAAGTCTTGGAGGACTACTAGATCCACAGTAGTAAAATTAAATTCTTGAATAAATCTTTAACAACCAGCCAGCTTTAAGTCTTGGAGGACTAACAGAATTTTCAGTTTAAAGTCTTGATGGACATCAAAAAATCTTGAGCCCGTAATTAAAAGATCAGTTTAAAGTCTTGAAGGACTTTCCAGAAAAAAAATCTTGAAGATATATCCCATAATTAAAAAAAATTCAGCTTGAAGTCTTGAAGGACCTTCGAGAAAAAATATCTTGAAGATATATCCCATAAATCCCCAAACCAAAAACAATCAAAGCCAAAACATTTAATCTCCTTTAACAAATAAAACAAAATAAAATGGTATCCCCCAGCCAATTGATGAGCTGATCCCCCGATACCTTACCCACATCCAAGTGCACCTTGATGTGGTCACACCTAAAAAAATTTAATTTTTTTATTTTTATTTTGACTCCTTCTCTTCTACCAAAAACATTGCCAGAGCCCTATGTTGAGCCTTTGAACAAACATAGCCTCCATAAAAAAATTAAAAGAAAAAAAAGAGAAAAAAAGAAAATAATCTTGAATCCACCACTTTCACATCCAAAACCCTAGAACCACATAGCAAAGCCAGCTCCAGGTCAACAGAAGAGATCACTGGGTGGGCTCCCTCCAATAATTAAAAATTATGGGAGACCACCAGTGATCCACCACCAATCAAAAAGCACCAAAAGACATCCAAGGCAATCCAGTTTAAAGTCATAGAGGACTAAAAACCTGAATTACAAAAAAAAAAAACTAGAATTCAACTAGAAAAAAACTAAAGGCTTGAAACAGACATTCTGGGGTAACTGTTCTACAGAGAAGCCAGCTCATCAGTTACCCCCACACTTGCCAAAATAAAATCTAGAAGCCCCCCCTGGGTACCTTCTAACAAAAACACAACATCCAACAAAATTAAACAAAACCAATAAGCATGAGAGGTCCAGCACTTGAATACCAAAAGAATTCCAAGTTTAAAGTCATGGTGGACTAAAAACCTGTTAAAGAAAAAAAACCAATACAAGAATTCAACAAAATTAAGAGAAGGGGTTGGAAACAGACAATCTGGGGTAACTGTTGATAGAGAAGCCAGCCCATCAGTCACCCCCACACTTGCCAAAATAAAATCTAGAAGCCCCACCTCTGGGTACGTTCTAACAAAAAGGATTTTCCAACACAAATCTTCTCCCATAAAAAACCAAAACCATTAAAAAACCATTAAAATTCTTGAAATCCAAAAAAATCCAATTTAGAAATAAAATTTTGCAGTTTTAACCTCATGCTGGAGGTGAAATAAAACCAATAATCTTCATTTTTATCTTCATTTTCTTTTAAATAAAATACCCATCTTCACTTGAATTTTTCTTTTCTTCCATCTTCATTATACTAAGATTTTTTTTTTTTCATTATGGGCGGGCCACCCAACGTCGGAGGTGCTGCCTGAAGCGGCCAGGCCTCCCTTTTTTATATATAGACTTGAACCAGAGTGACTGAAAAGAATTGGACAAAACAAAAAAAATCCTGACCAAATACATAGAGGCCAAATTAAGCAAAACCAAAACAAATTAAGTAGTTTATCCTCATTTCGGAGGAATCAGATTCTTGAAATCCTAAGGTTGAAACCAATAAGTTTGCCCCTAGGGCTTGAACCCCCTAAGCTCCTCTTCCAATTCTGATATCCCGAAATCAGACCTCCAAACAAATCTTCCATCCTCCTCTATACACTGAGACTTCCATATTTCACATTACCAGAATCAATAAATTCTCCACCCTGTGAAACATCTGGAACATCCACCACATCTTTAAAATCAACCTCCATACCAGTGACATCCAAAACATCACAATTTTCCCCTTTCCTACAGGAATCTTGCTTAGAATCTGCAAAATCCTCCAGAATAACATCCATAAAATAAAAATAAAAATCCTCCTCCAAGCAGAGACCTTCAGAATTTGAGGGAACCACCTGAAAATAATCTTCCTCTATGAGAAAAAGATCCAAGACAGAATCTTTCTGTCCATCCAAAAATTCAACTGATACATCTTCCTCCAATAAGCCATTATCTGAACTTGAGAAAGAAAAATAATCATCCCACAGCAACAATTCATCCACCACAGATTCCTTCTCAATATCACAAAATTCTTCTCCATGACCAGACAAGTCCTCCTTCCCACATAATTCACCCAAACTTGAGGAAATACACTGATCCTCCAGTGTGTACATTTACAAAACATACAGTGAAGCACATTCCTGAGATCCCATGGCATCCTTTGGAAAAGAAAAATCAGCTTCACAAACATCATCAGAGTCCCCATCTTCCAAAATTGATGGCTCCAACACCTTTCCAGAAACTAAATTTTCCACCACAGTCTCCTGAACCTCTCCATCCAACAGGATTTCCTCTCCAGATTCCACATCCCTATCCATCATACCATCCAAATATCCCAAAATAACCTCCTTCAGAATAGCCATACCAGGAATCCTATTTTCCCCATTTGGAAGAGTCTTCATCAAGTCAGCCTTGAAAAGAATCTCCAAAACCTCCACCTTTACATTCCTACCCATGGCACTCCAAAATACATACTTGGCCCCATCTTCATGTGGTAATATATTATTATATACCAGATAATCCAGAGCCTCCCCAAACTCCTCCATGAATTCTCCATACTGAGAAAGAGAAGTTACACCACCTTTCAATTCCCACTTCCTAGCAATCCCATTAAGATCCACCATTGAGAAAGTAGTAGGCCACCTCTTAACCATTTCAATCTTCAACTTTCCCCAGTCCTTACTCCTATATCCTGCCATGCCAGACACTTCCTTCTCCACCTCCCTATTGCCAATGAAAAAGATTACTTGCCTGAACATGTCCAACAGTGAGGCCCCATCAATCTCAGCAGCAACCTCAAACCTATCCAAAAACCCCATTGCATCCTCCCCCAAAAACCTTGAACCATCCCAAGACTGAATCCTAACCATCCTAGCAATTCCAAGTTACAGCCTCCAATCTCCACCAAAGATAGCCAAAGTCCCCCCAGTAGCCTTAGAGACCTAGGAGGGACCAAAACCAACAGAAAAGAAGACCCCTAGACCAACCACAAAGAGATATAGCACCAAATCCAAAATCCACCAAAGGAGATCCACCAAAGAGAGAAGCCTAAATCAACAGAGATTCCAAAAAGCCAACAGATTCGTACCCCCACGTTGGGCGCCAGAAATGTAGACAATCCTATAGTACTAGCTATAGGCCTTGACCAAGGGAGTTGGAGTAAAAGCAGAAAGAATAACCCCTGTCCCTTTAGAAAAACAAGTGAGATTGACCTGTTGCAGAAAATTGGAGATCTGTTTGCTAGACCCTCTAATTAAACACTCTTGACCCCTTTAAAAGTGAAGATATTAGTCCCAGACAGACTACCAGAAAGAGTTGAAATGAATAGTAATATATTCCAACAAAACACAAGCCAATGAGACACTGAGGAACAGAGAGGCAATGAGTAAAGAGATAAGATGATTCCCTAAAAATCTTCCCACACACGCATCATACAGCCAGCGCACAGACCACCCTAACCAATTCCCCAGCCAAAATCCAGCTTTCCCAGCCTTTTTCATGCATAAAAGTGCATTTTAGAGCCTCCCCCGTGCCCAGGCGGTTAGGCCGCTTGGATGCGGCTCCGCTTAGGGTCAGGCAGGCTGCTTGGGGGCGGGATGGCCGCTTCTAGGCCCTAAAACACCCATACAACCCATAAAAACCCCAAAAACCCTAAAAACCCATAACTTCACTAATAAACAAAATAAACACACATAAGACATACCAAAATGAAAAGAAAATGAAGGAAAATAAGCTGAGACATAATAATTGACCCTAGCTTAAGCCTACATGAGCACCACTAAGCAATAAACATCCAATAAATACCAATAACAACACCATAACTACCCTATAAAACAAGGTAACCACCCATAAGGGATACCAAAATGAAGAGAAAAGAAAGGACATTAAGCTGAGACATAATAAGTGACCCTAGCTTAAGCCTCCATAAAAACTACTAAATACCACCTAAAGATGAAAAAATCCACTAATAACACCATAACCCCAATAACACCCTACATACTAAATACCCCCAAAAATGCACTCCAAAGGCCTACCCAGGTTTGGATCACCACAACATAATTTTTTACCATTATCATTTTTTCTATACTGATTTTCTTTAAATACTTTACCATTCTTTTTTGAGGCACCACTCTTCCCTGTCCAGAAAATCTCTTTGAATCTTGTTATTTGTGAGCTTTCATTTGATTTTTTTGTCATTGCATTTATTAATTTTTTTGGTCTGCTTGCTGTGTGAATGCTAAATATTTTATACGTTATTTTTTTGCTTATTTTTGATTGTTTTATAGTAAATGGACACATCAGGGATGTTGAAGGTGCTAATCCTGCACATCAAATTTCGCAAGCTTTAGCTGCACAAGCAGCACAATTTCAAGCTTTTCTCAAGGAGTTTGCTCATCAACAAGAATCAAAGTATGACAGCATCATTGGCAAATTATCTGACAAGTTTCATGCCCTTGAATCAATGGACAGAAGTGATTCAGTTCAAAATTCTCTCCCATCAAAGAAAAAAGCACATGCTAATAGTTCAGTCGGCTATCCACCTTCAAAAAAAGCAAATGGTGGTCCCACACCCTCCAGCTCATGGAAACTGTAAGTTTCAGCTACAAGGAATGTTCTTGCTGCATCTGCACCACCTCCAACTGGCTATGAAAGTTCAAGAAGCCTGGAAAAGCCAGTAAAGCAAGTCAAAAAAAGCTCTGAAGCTCCTCCCCTCCCATCCCCCCGACATAACCCTGCCCAACTACAAACCGGTGACTTCCCACCAGATTTTGCCACAACTAAGGTGCTATTTTTTGACATATTTTGTATATGTACAGTAATTTAACTATTTTTTTTCAGAATGTGATGTTCATACATATCAAGATCCTTTGGGGGTTATTGAAGCAAGATTCTGTCCCTACAGCACCCCAACCAGCTGAACTGAATTTTTTTTTATTCTAAATTCTCAGACAAAGATCAAATTAAACAGGTCGTAAAGCTAAACTCATCACCTGCCCTTGTTCCCATAAAAGAAGTTATGACACTTGATCATGTGAAGTCTGGTAGTGTGAAAATTGGCCACTCCTTAGTATATGTATATGATAACTTTGTCAAATATGCCAAAGGACTCTTAACGTGCTTAGGTATACAAATTTGGTGTCCAAACCTTGAAGAGGACCCTTCATCATTGCACAATGCTGCTTGTCAAATATCTGCAATAACGACCTTTCGCGAGATTGCTGCTTCAAAAGCTTACACATTTCTCAACATTAATCCAAAATATCTTGAAAACATGCCATTGCTAATTCAAGCATACAATCACTTTGTGCATTATTTAATGCTTATCAGATTCAAGAAGGAGAAGAAGGAGGCAGGGAAAAATGTGAAAGATTCATATAGGCAAAAAATTCAGAAGAACAGAGAGCGAGTAAGTGTCTCAGTATACTCATTTTTTAATTTTGAAATTAATATAATCTTTACAGTTGAGAGATGCGCGAGTTGAGTTTGGAAAGCAAAATAAATTTCTGAAACAATACATGAAAATACTAGATCAAGTCACAGCCCATAGTGATGATGAATTCATTGGAGAAAAAGGGTATTTTCTTATCAAAACATTGCCCTATTGCTCCAAAAATGCTAGATGTTTCATGCGCTGTTTAGATATCAGAATGATTCAAGCTAGTGAGCAAGACCCAACCTCTCATTGAAGGATTTTTCAATTACCTAAGAACCCAATAGAATCAGATTTTAAAGTGGCCCCAAAGCGACTTCCATTTGATTTTTATGACCCCCAATGGTTTTTGAAACTTACCCCAGCTCAAAAGCAAACAATTTTCGACACTGGTAAAGTTGCATTTATTCCAAACGCCAATGACTCCCTTTTGCCTAAAGGCCAAACTCACCCTGATGAAAAAGACTGTGAATCAAAATTCACACCAAAGTTCTGGCATTTCCATGCTGGCGCATACAGATTATTAAGTGACTCGGAGCAGGAAGACTCTTCAGATGAACAAGAGAAGTGTGGTCCTATACATACTGAAGAACGAGGAAAAGATGAATCTGATGATTCCTTTGAATAAGGGGATGCTGGTAAGTTATATGACGATGAAAGTTATGTATATGTTTCTCAGAAAAAACCTACCGAAATTGATCAGCATTTTGGCCAGAATGCTAAAAAGAGGAGTGCACTTGAGGAGGAGGAGGAAGACGAAGAGGCTAATGATCCTGATTATGTTGATGGGGAAGGGGAAGTGGAAGTGGAAGAAATGGAAGAAGGGGATGATGAAGAAGAGGAAGAAGAGGGGGAAGAGGAAAGCAAAGGTGATGATTATAAAATGGGAGGAGTTGAGCAGGGAAACTTTTGATGCTAATGCTAATGATGTGAAATTTTTCATATTTATTGCACATTTTACTCTTTGGTAATGAGATTTATTGATTTATTGATGGTGAAATGATAATATTATTGTTTTTTTGTCTCTAGAGATCAAAATTATTTATACAATAGTTTAGAAAAGCATATGAGTTATATAGAAAATAAAGATTGGACCATTGTTTCACAAAATTCAGGTGAAAATATAGAGCCTCGAGTCTTTTGTGAGATTTCCAGGTAAAATTACATGCATAAAATCAAGTATCATGCCTTTTGTGACAAAACCTTCCACCACTCACTTGATTCAGGTGACACTAATAAATTGTTTCCAGTTTGGTTTTGAAAAATACAAACACCTTTTCGACAAACAGCTGATAAAAAATGAACTGTGCAAAAATTATTTCATATATATTCTGCATTTTCATACTATATAATAAATTTTTAATAAAATAACTTAATTACAAGAATTGAGAAAACATACTATTTGATTTTTAGGACAGCAATTACATGAAAATTAACAAGTGAAGATATGTGAGAACATTGATAAGTAAGTAATATAGTGAAAAAGAAAAACAAACATATCTTGAAAAGAGATTAAGATATAATCAATCAATGTTAGAGATATCAAGGAGAGGAGAATAATTGTGTGGCATGAGGATGATTCCATTAAGAGAAATAGAAAAGGTTTTTTTTGGAAAAAACTTATATCCTGCTACACATGTCACATTGGAAGGCTTGACAATTACCTTCTTTTTATAATTTATTTGCCCTAAAACTACTTTGTGAAGGTATAAGAGGTATCAAAATGCTGAGGATGGGACATTTAATTTTTTTGGGTATATATTTGTGATTGGAGAAACAAATAGGACTTTTTTTAAATTCTTCAAATGATCTCTGAATTCAAAAATTTTTTCAATTAAACCATACTGAACGTTACACAATTCATCTTTCCAAAATATGCAGTTGTTGGGTTTTGTGACAGATAGGAAGAGATCGCCATAGGATAAATTTTGGATTGGTAATGCGAATCCTAAGAACACTTTTGAGTCCACAGGAAGAGGAATTTTGTGTCGGTGTTGAACATTTTTATCTTCCTTTTTGATAAAGTCCCACAAAAGGTTGTAAACATCATCAGGTAAGTCAATTTCTCTAGCTTTTCCATTTTGGCCAATTTTCTTTTTCCCATTTTTCATATCCTGATATTCCTTTTTTGCCATCAGCCTTTGTAGTTCACAACCTTGCCTCATCATTGTAATGTTTATCTTATCTATTTCACAAATACCACTTTGATCAATAGTTAATAAAAAAACTCAAATCGTGTTTATAGCTCTCACCTGCTTTGTTTTTAGTGTTGATTTTTTGCAAAAAACCAATAAGCCTCTCACCTGGAAACTCGGAAATCGCAGTTAAAGGCCCCCAAGTTTTCATTTGCTCAGGCAGGTGGAGTGAAAAATGGTGATTGGGCTTTACTTTACAGTCAGGGAAGAGCTTTTTTACTGAAATGCTATAATTTTCATATTGGATTTCAAGTCTGTTGATTAAATCTATATCAAGACTACTTGAACATAAAATATGTGTACACATAACTAAATGGCCTGTATTGTAAAGAAATTGTAATCGGTTCGATTCTGGTCGCAGCTTCTTGACATTGTTTATAAAAAGCTCCAAGATAACTAGAGGTATTACGTAGGAAAATAGTGTGTACCATTGATATGCAGTGAGCCATCCATGTCTGTCTTCACCAAGATTTTGAGGAATTTTAGCTAATCCACTTGGTAGAACCACACCTTTCATGATGGATCAAAATTTTTCAATGAGACTCTGAGAAAAGAACTTCCCCTCCTGTCCATTTTCCAGCTCCAAGTCATCCTCCTCCTCATCCTCCTCCTCCTCATCATCATCATCATCAGAGCTGGAATCAATGATGGTTTTTTCTATATTGCTATCAAGTTGTACACGTTTCATAGCTTGACTGAGGCTTTGTGGTAGACTTCGTTTCCTAGTTATATATCCCGGAACACTCCTGAATCTCCAACGGTGTTGAAAATGATCACTAAGAACACCTTCAAACCAATTGTGCATCACACCTAGCACTACATTTTGTGTCGGATCCCAGTAATTTAGCCAGTTGAGTTCAGACCACCGTACACCACTTTCCTTAAGCAAAAATTCTCTAGTACTTTGAACTCTTGCATCTTGTGACTTTTTTGCAATTTTGATAACTTCACTTTTAAGCCTTTTTTCTCCACATTTTAAGAATGATATTTGATCACATTTGGCCATACACCATGTGCAAAACTGATTTTCCAAGTGTGATGCAAATCCAGCAGCCTTTTTTGTTGCAGGTAGATCACCAACTAAGGAGAGAAGTCTCACTTGCACCATACGCCCTTCAGGTTTCATAAACGTTGGAATTACAACTCCATTCTCAAGAGTTACCAGCTCATCAACAAATGGCTTCAATATATGATTAATAGTTTTGGTATCTTGAGCATTAGGTCCAGGTGTTATTCCAGCAATACAAATCTGGCCAATCTTGTTACGGAGTCCAGGTGGGAGGTTGAGACAGCTGAAAGATATTATTCCCATTGATTTTAACTTTCCAGCTATTTTATTTCCTTTGGGGTTGAACCAATCAATAAATATACATATAGCCAAGTTCAACGAATCAGGATGTGTATTCCATTCCATGTTCTAAAATGCAGTACCATGCTGCACGTCAGAGAAGAAGCTATTGTTTTCATTGACTTCTTTTGCCCAGTTTTCTATCGCCTTTTCAACATCTGACCTTCCTAGAAGCCATTGAATCCAAGTTAATATTTTCTGAACCACAAATACCAGATAAGGAACACAAATCTCTTTGGGGAACCTATTTGATGCTGCACGGTGTCACGCGCCACGTGACACTCGAGGCAAAAGCAGCTCATTAAATCAATAACAAGGGGGCTCAAATTCATACTTGAAGTGCAGAAAGCAATTTTCCATAGCAACTGCGACTTTCCTTTCTGTACTCGCTATTCAACCGCGCTAGTCTAAACTCTAAATCTAAATTAGTCAATTTCTCAATAGTGTGTCTTAGTCTTTTTCTCAATAAGCGACGCACAGCGTAATAATCAATATAATAGTACATTAAAAGGTTTATGAAATGTCTGTGGGTTATTAAGGGGTAGTGAGAATGGACGGAATGGTTTAGTGAAGGATTAAGGGGTTAACGGATTTTAGTGAGGGGGGTCCAGGTGTAACAGATATATTTTAAATGGTTTGCGGTTTGTGGTGTGCAGAATAGTGGATGGGTATGAGGTCAATGCAAGGAGGAGTAAAGGATATAAAAAGGGTTGGGTTTTTGCTTTGATGTTCCTTAGAATTAAATTATAAAACATATTTATAGTTAATAGTGGTAAAACTCTAAAGTGAAATCATTATTATTGTATCTTTCTTTATTTTCTCAATAATCATTTCTAAATCCTAAATCTTTGATTGTTGAGTTTCCAACCCTTTGTGAGATCTTAAGAATTTTAATATTACCTTTCAATTATATTAGAATCCTTCTCGAACATAACTCGAAGTAGTAGTTCTTCCTTCAAGTCATATTCGACTCACTTCCTCGAACCATCCCTCTGTGCTTCGAAGAAGTATCTAAACCTTTCACCTCACTTGCAGGAACATCCTCGACCTTGTGCGTAGGTTGTCCGGTGACACACGGTTTTTTGTGGGTTGTTGAGGATTTTTAATAGCACGAAGTCCATTTTTGAAATAGAATAGTGGCTCATTACATGGAGTTGAAGTACGAAACATTTTATAAGTACAAACAGCTGGACAACTATCATCCTGTGGATATAGATGAAAACACTTTGGGCAACATGTCATATTCGAGAAATTGAAAATCAAGTCAGACCGCTTCAGATTAGTTTGAGGATCAAGTGGAAATTTATCAAGGGATGAGATAGGAATTGAGGAGTTCTGAGAATCTTTAATAATATTTACAATCATTTTTGTAGTGCTGATACATTTTTCCCTGCTCAGATTACAGCCAACGTAAAGCCAATTGTTTATCATCCTCAAAGATCCTTTTTTAAATTAACTCAGATAAAAGGTCAGTTGAAAAGTTTGAGAAGTGTCACTGATAAAACAACTTACCAGTTACATCACTACTATCATCAGGATATCTTTCTCCATCTTCTGATGGTTCACTAAGTGGAATAGATGCATTAAGAGAAGATGACTTGTCATGTGAGCTGTCCGAATCTCCATGGAAATCCATAAACTTATTTTTTTCCATATCATTTAGATGATGCCTTTCGAAAGTGCGAGGAGAAACGTATTTTCCATATTGGTGTTGGCCTTCGTGATTTAAGCACAATTGCTGGATACATTCGGAGCATTGACAAAATCTCATTCTGAGATAGTTTTATTGATATGAAGAGGAGAGAGAGATACTAAAGCAAATAGTCTTCAACTGGGTGCAATGAGATATGATCAAAATGAGGGAAAATGAGCAAGACAAGATGCAAAAATGGTGCCAACTGGGTAGTTGTCGCTTCATTACAAACACATGATTCTCACTTGTCACCTCACTAAAATCACATGGTACTCACATGTCGCTTCCAAATTTTGGAGCGACAATTCATATATAATGCATTGCCAAATGTTGCGACCGTCGTCGTAACATGATGAAACGACAGGTGTTTCCCTGTTGTGTTACTTGCAACAAGACACAGCCAAATTGTGGCCAACAACAGTGAAAACTGAGTGAGGAACAAGGATATCACCTCTGGATGGTTGTATGATCAATAGATATTCCCCAAACTGTACTATATTGTAAATACACACCGACCACCCCTCTAAAATCCATGCACAGCAACACATTTGGCACCTGTACCAGCCAAATTGCATAAAAAACCCTTCAGAAGCGCTCCCCAACCTCCTAAAACAGAGGTGGCCAGGCCACCTGAAGCCAGAAATCCACTAAAAACATCAAATCTACTTAGAAAAATGCACTACCACTACTAAAACCCTTAAAACACAAAATTAAGCTATGACAACATTGAGACATAAAACGTATAGCCAAATTAGCCCTATCTAATGGTACTAAGCACTTAACACTTAGACTTAAGGTTAGCCCGTAAAACATAAAAAACAAAATTAAACAGCTATCTTTTATAATGAAATATGAGGAAATGACCCCTTAAAATTTAGAATATGAAAAATGTCCTCAAGACATGAAATATAGAGAAAAACCGGGGCTATCCAATGGTAGTACCCACATACCCGCAGTACAAATATTCACGGAATAAATTCAGAAAAACACCCTATTCTTCAAACAATTTCAATTAAGACATGCACAAACAGCACCAAACCGCACAACAAAGGCCCCTGCCAATGTTGGAAGACCACACCGGAAAATCTGTTTATCAATATATATAGGGAAAAATATAATACTTCTTTATGGATAGGGCTCTTATAGCTCTCATTTAAAAGAAACTCAATACAAATGAGTTTCATAGGTCTCTATATTCCCAGATACCTATGTAATTAAATTTAAAGCTTATCATTTACAGAATATACCATTTTATTCATTGTTAAAACTTTTTTAGAAAATTCAAAGGCATTAAACATGTTTAATGTTTAAGTTAATTTGAAGAATGCTTGGGATGAGATTTTCATTGGGAGTACAATCAGAGATCCAAAAAGACTGAGATTAACCTTGTGATAAGGTATTAAAAAATATATCAACATATGATTTTATTAACTAAATGTTTTTGAAAAAAATAATTTCCTTAGGCAAATGAAGGACAAACATTAAAAAAATATTTTTAAAAAATATACTTGAATTAATTGAAAATAAATTGAATTAATCTTTTGTAGATGGTTATATAAAAATTAAAAGTTTATGTCCAAATTTAAAACATGAAAAAAGGTCTTGTATGAAATTTTAATTGGAATTGCATGGAGATTAAGAACAACATCTGTAACTGACAATCAGTACACTATAGGAGATTAAAATTCAATAACTTTATCCCAAAACTCATTTTTAAATTTGTGGAATAATATTTAATTATAGATTTTATTTCATGTAAGATCCTTCTTCTAATTGTTACTAAATATTTTGAAATTTTTGAGTTTTATTGTAGGTTTTTTTCCTCAAAATATTTTATAGGTAATAAAACTTGACTGATACTTCAAAGATATTTATAATTATTATCCTCATATTGATTAATTATTGGAAAGAATGAATGTATTACTATGTATTGATTAATTTCAATATTTTATTACTTTTGATTTTTTCAAATTTCTTATTGATATAAGTAGTAAAAACTTATGTATCTTGAATTACTGAAGATCTATAAAAAGCCATAAAATAGAATTTAATTCAAGTTAAGTCCAAAATAAAGGTCTCCACTTTAGTATAACAGGGTGAAGAATTTAAAAACATAACTCAGCATTCATATGATTTAAATAAAGCTGCTTCTGTAGTAAGAAATATAAGATTAAGGTGAATTCTAATGTTTGGTAATACAATAGCATCCACTCTCTTATTTTTAAAAACTCTTATTTCAATTTTTCTCAACCATATTTTCTAATTTTCTCACTCTTACTAGCATCTTTATATGTGATCATATTTTCTCAACAAATGTTTTTCTACCTTCCTTTCACCCTTCACTTTTATCTCCTCCTTTTTCTTTCACTCGCAATCCCACAAATCTTAACCTGTTTCTTGTCCCATAAAATAGCTCCCCACTCCTTCTAATACCCTTCAATCAAAAATTAAACCCATTCTGATCCATTTTTCTATCCTCAATTAAATTTAAAGCCTCTTTAAAACCGTTTTACTTCCCTCTCTACCCCTTTTTTCAACCCATATCTCCAAATTTTATCATCACCCTTTGTCTTTTGCTGCACTAAACCTCTCATCAATCCCTTTTCATTTTCTTCTCAAAAAAACCTCTTGGCTTCCATGAGCTATAACAGGCATTAAGGTCTGGGGAAGTGATAAATAGGGATGGGAAGAAGTGGAAAGGGGTGGGATGCTTTTAAAGGGTCAGAGAGCATTTTATAGAAGAAGAAAAGGTTAAAAATTGTGGAAAAATTGTGTTGAGAGAAAAGAAAAGAAATTTTTATCAAGGAAATAATATTAAAGATAATTATTTATGTAAGAGAGAAGGTAGGGATGGAGAGGTAAGTAATAGTGTTCTACAAAATAAAATAATAATAAAACATGAGAAATAGGTTATATAGCATGGAAACAGGAATGGAATCAATTCAAAAAAACAAATAGAAATCAAATAAAACATTTTTATACTATTCATTCCAATAAAATTTCATTTTATGTCTTTCTTTTTTTATATTTTGAAGATTAAGATTTAATATATTGTAAAAAATACTATTACATGCATATCTTTTTTATTTACTGAATAGAAAACAGAATAGATATTTATTTTGGAGCGTAATTTTATCACCAAAGTATTATTCTGTTCATTTTTATAAGTGTTTTACATTTTTCAGATACTTTAAATATTAATAATTGTTAGTAAAATCATTTTGAATAATTAGAATTCAATTTTGGTTTAAAATTCTTACTTAGGAAATTTAATGGAAGATATTAATCTCAGAATTATTTTTCTTGAGTGATTTACTATAGTGCCTTATAATTCCACCATATATTAACAATTAAGTAAAATTATTTGAACCTTTAAGATCACTTTTCTTTCAATTTAAAATGGGGTGTGTCTAGTTTTACATGAAACATAGTTTAAAATTATTTCAATCATTTTGTAGCTCTCCAGGCTGGCTTAGCTGTAGGGAGGGCTGATTTCAACATTCCATTAAAAAATGATGTTTTTAATGCTTGAAAATTGTTTCAAAAAATGTTCAAATATACTTCAATAAATAATCAAGCTAGCTTCATCAGAGGTTCATTGTATTTTCACACTTTATTCCTTATTATTTCATCACTAACTCAATTTGTGCTCAATTAGATATGAATTTAAGTTCAAGGTTGCAGACTTGCTATCAGGTAAGCCCTCCATATTGTGTGATTTCAATCCTGGTGATACCTAGGCTGACAGGAGGTGTATACACAAAACCATTTACTGAATACATGTAGTAGTGAAATGACACTATATGAAAAATTTTTAAAGACAAAACCAAGACTCAACCACTTATTAATCTTTGACTCCATAGCTTATGTAAGTGTTTCAAAAGAAACAATAAGAAAATTAGATAACAGATGTAGAAAATGTAGAGTTATCAGATATTTGGAACACTCAAAATGTTGGTTATTTGAAAATACTGAAACTGGAAAATTAGTTTCTTCAGCATTGGCTACTTTCTTTAATCATGCCCCAAACTTAAAAAACAATAAATTTAATGACAATAAAGGTGAAAAGAATAAAATGGTAATAGATTTTATTATTAAAAAATTATTTTTAATGACTTTAGTGCAGTGGAAAAATTTATAGAATAGATAAGCTTGTTGATATTGTTGAAGTATGTTTTAGAGCACATGCAAACAACTTACGGAAAATTTTTTTCAGGAAATGAGATCCAATAACCATAAGGAATGGTTAGAAGCCTTTAAAGAAGAAATGAAAAATCTTTCAAAAATGGACACATGGATAGAAATTAAACCACCGAAGGATAAACAAATTACCAATGTAAAATGGGTTTTTGCAGAAAAACTAGATAGTAATAGAAACTTAGTAAAAAAGAAAGCAAGATATGTGGCAAAAGGATTATTAAAAAAACAGGGTATAGATTGTGGTGAAACATTTTTTCCAATGGCTGCTTTCACATCTCTAATAATTATACAAACAATGGCAGCAGCTAACATGTGGCCAGTCCATAATTTTAATCTATTAGTAGCATATTTAGATTCCAAAATAGATGAAAATTTATTGGTTGAGGCTCCTCTGTGTTTTTTAAGGGAAGAAGAGAAAGTAATTTAAATAAATAAGGTATTGTATGGAACCAAACAATCAGCAAAGTGTTGGTGGAAACTCCCGGAAAATTAGTTATGCTATATGAATTATATTCCCAGCTACTATGAAAGTTTGATGTATGTACTTCAAGACAATAAAAATGATGGAATCCTATGGATACATGTGGAAAACAGAGTAATACCTGGTTCCAATACTCAGATTGAAAAACATTCCAGAAAAAACTTTCAGAACTAGTAAAAATTAAATGGAAAGCTTATATAAGTTGTATTGTAGAAGTAAAAATAGTATATAAGCAGAAGGGTTTCATATTATTTTAAAAAATACTGGTCAAAAAGATATCTGAATATTTTGAGGGTGAAAATCAAAAGAGAACTACTGTTTTACCTAAATACTGAAAACTGAAACAAGGTACAGGGGATAAATTAAAGAGTACCAAATATCTCATCCTGATTGGATCATAAAATTATTTTACAGTGGCAAATAGGCCTGACATTCATTTTTCAGTCAATTACCTGGCCTGTTTTTCTAATCATCCTGATGAGGAACATTGGGAAGCTCTAACACAACTAATCCATTATTTTATAACAACAAAACATTTCACATTTCAGATTTTCCCTGACAAAAGTAAAGGGCTGGAAATATATGGCAATGCAGAATGAAATGATTATTTGGAATAATGTAAAAAATTGTGGCATGATATGCTATATGAATTTTTTAGTTAACTGGTAATCTAAGCATCAACATCTAGTAGATTCATCAATGTGTGAACTAGAAATTTCAGATTTAGAAAAAATAAAAAAAATGTCAATTTGGATTGAAAATATGATGAAAGATATGATAGGTAAGCAAATATTAACAGCTCTTCACTGTGACAATTAATCTACAATAAAAGTAGCTACTAAAAAACCATCTAACAAATGAATCTGAAATATGGAATGAATTTTTTTTTATGTAAAATTGCAATCTTACAAGAAGAGGGCAGTATTAAGATGGATTAAATAAACAGAAGGCAGACATTTAAAACAAAAAATCTAGTCCCAAAACTAATGGAAATATCTAGGGGACAAGTAAAGATATATAATAGTGTTTTAGGGTGGAAAAATGTAGTTGAGAAAAATGGTTTTGATGTGTGACATCTTAGACATAACTAAGTACTCAAATAATAGACATAAAAGATGTATCTAAACATGATTTTGAACTCAAGAAATATAGAAATATAATTTGAACCAACCACCATCTCAGTTTTGGCAATCAAATTTCCAAATTATAATGAAATTTGATTCACTAAAAATAATTCTCAACATTTTAAATATTAAATTTAATATTATAGATTTAAGACTATGAATCAAAAATAGGGGGTTTCAGTTCTGGCAAATACTCACTTAAATTTTGAAAAAAAGTCACTTATTTTTAAAAAGCATGTCAGTTATGACCTCAAATCAGCACTTTTTTCCCATTTTTTTTCACAACCACATGTTGGCCACAACATCCCTGTCACATGTGACACACTGACCTTCCTTGCTCCCTACCCATCAATCCTTGGCACACATCCCTTCCTAACATTTTCAACATTTTATTACAACATTTTGACCCGGCATGTTTACATTCTTTTTTACTTATTTCTTCTACCTCTTAATCCCTTTTCTTGTTATGTACCAGTTTTATAATGCCTCCCAGACATTCCAAATCTCAAAAGTTAACTCAAAAATCTGCTTTGTCACAAAAGTCTCCTCATAAAGCAAGCCCCACACCTGAAAAATCAAAGTCAGGTCAGCTAAAAAAGGATGATTATCTCATCATAATCAACTTCCTTAAAATAAAATCAAATTTTGAAGCATGTTTTGGATGTGAAAAGTCCACTTGTATTGGACGTCCACCTTCTTCAAAGGTTAATGGCTACTTATTGATGGCCAAAGAAGTAAGGAAGAAAACAAGGGAGAGAATCGATATAAATCCTAAACAAATGAAGGAGAGATTTAAGAGTTATCAATCAAAATATAAAAAGGCTCATCATGCTGCAAATGAGACTGGCTTTGGTATTGACGATGATGATTTGGAGATTGGAATTACTACTGTTTCCAAAAAGCTCAATGTCATGTGTCCTTTCTTTGAGGAAATGGATAATCTTTTTGGCTCACGAGTTGATGTAAACCCTTGGTTTCTACACAATACTACTAAGGATATACGCTCTGGATCTTAACCATAAACTAATCCTTCTGAAATACCTGTACATCAACAGGATCAATACCCTCCACCTTCTAGCAATAGTTCAGCTGAAGATTATCCCAACTATCAAGCAGAACAATTATATTGCAGCAGATCTGAGTCCTCAGAGCCCCAAAATTTAAATATATGTTTAATTTTTCTTTTTTCTTCAATTCTTCTCTGAATTTCTCTTTCATTCTAGTCTCCTCCTACTCAAAATCAAACTCCATTAAATAATTTTGATTCTGGAAATGTGAATCCCGTTTAGAAGCTGCTTTAGATGAACTTCCTGAAGCCCCTTGCTCAAGCTCCAAACTAAAGCGTTGAGCCTCAACTTCAATGAACTTGAAACATCTATTAAAACATGGTAATACTTCAACAAGCTCAATTGGCTCCCTTGAGGATTATTTTGAAAAAAAGATATAAGTAAGATTTGTTTAC
This sequence comes from Hemileia vastatrix, assembly GCA_030280995.1. NCBI lineage: Eukaryota > Fungi > Basidiomycota > Pucciniomycetes > Pucciniales > Zaghouaniaceae > Hemileia > Hemileia vastatrix. The sequence continues at coordinate 36,085,416 of JASXTE010000005.1, read as the reverse complement.
TATATATCTTATTCATTAACTTATTTTTTCATTTCTCTTTTTGTAGCAAAGACCTGTATTGCAAAAATGCCCTTGACTTTGAGAAGATGAAGTTTGATCATATGCTAAGGAAAGATCAGCAAGCCTTAGATTTGGAAGAAAAAAAATTTGAGGCAGAGCAGATGGAAAGAGTATATGACAATCAATTTCTAAGAGAAATGGCTACTTGTTAATTGGAAAAACAAGAGAGTTTTAAAAAAAAGATTTCATTATGGAATGTGTAAAAAATGGCCAATCTTATGAGGACATTAAATAATTGCTTGACCTATTCAATTGATAAATTGTTTTTCTAGTTAAATCAATTTTGTTTGATTTCTTTTTGGTAATATTTTCTTATATTCTGACTTATAAAAGGTCTTGAATATAGTACTTTTTTTTGATTAATTTTTGAAAATATCATACAATTTTTCTATCTTTACATTCAAGTCAATAAGTTTGCTTATAATTTTTTTTTGATGAAAATTTGAAAATATAATACAATTTTTCTATCTTTACTATCAAGTCAATCAGTTTTCTTATCTAAATACTGCTAAGTCATTAAAATTCTATATCTCTTTTGAAAATTTGGCAATACCTCCCCTTGAATTATATTGAAACAAGGGGTGGGTACCACCAAATTTTTCTAAGTCATCAATTTCACATGTCAGATTTAAAAATTTGGCAATACCCTCCCCTGCATTTTATTGAAACAAGGGGTGGGTACCACCAAATTTTTCTAAGTCATCAATTTCACATGTCAGATTTAAAAAATTGGCAATACCCTCCCCTGAATTTTATTGAAGTAAAGGGTAAAAGTCACCAAAATTTAATATAGTTACATAAATGAATTAATATATAAATAAGATATGTCAAATATACTACTTTTAAGGTAATGACAATTCATCATGCCAAAATGCAGATCAATTCTAGAAACTAGGTTTTGGACTTTCCACAGGTATAGGCTAGAGGAACCCCATAAAACAAATTAATTTTGTCATGATTGCCTTTTATACAACCCAAGGTCATTGGCTCATTACTTTAATTTAGTAAAGTGACATATCAGATTTATTTATTAAAAATTCATGGAAGAATATTAAATATTTGGTGACTCTACATATCCCCATACTTTTTAGATCTACCTAAAGAATTTTTAAATTTATTACTTTTTTCTTCTTTTTTTAACTTGTTTATTTGTTGGATTAAATTTTGACTGATCTGGAAAGAGCAACCGAAATGCGTGAAGTCTTGACAAGATTCCAAACCTGGAGGAGCCTTTGTGGTTTGTTGATTATTGTAAGAAGAATTCCAAACTGTTTTGATGATTCCATTTCCTAATCCAAAATTGATTATACATCTATGATCCGAGAAATATAATCCATGTCCTTTAATTTTTGCAGGCAACAGAATAGGTTGTCCAGTGATAGGATTAATATATGTGAAAATTCCATAAGTGAGGTAATTGGCATCATTTGAGTTGGTGTGAATTCGGTTATGAAATACAGAATGAGTGATTATAACATTTGAAAACATTAGATAATCACTGCTAATATCTTCCCATTCAGAGTCACACCAATTTTGCATTCCAAGTCTCGTAGCAAGTTCATTATTTTTTTCAAAAGCTTTGTTGCAGAGTTTTTTAAGTTGAAGAGAAATAAATGAATTAAATAAAGGTAATGTATTCCATTTTCTAAAATCAATATCCAGTTCAGCTTTAGAGAAAGATCTGAGAAAAGAATATATGCCTATATAATTAAATTCAGTAATATGATATTAAAAAATCCAGAAATTTTTTAAAAATACCAATAGAAAAACCTTTATCAAATCCAGGTCTCCATCCAATACCAATCATAATACCACCCAACAAATTCTTATTCCTTAAAGGTAAGCAAACCAAAGCCATTTTATAGAGTGTTATGATGAGATCACAGAGTTGATTAAATGATTCATCTTTTAAACCATTAAAAGAATGGTTTTCAAAAAAATAAATTGAGGTTTGAAAGTATTATTAATAATATCTATAACTTCATCACCTCCAATTTCAGTTAAATAATGTACATTTTCAGGTAACATTTTTGGAATTTTTTTTTTTCAACTTTAGTTTTATAGTACTTGATTTTTGAAATATGGCCAAATATTTGATCCAAGTGAGTTTTTTTAAAAATATCTTTTATTTCAATACTCTTCATTTTTCCTCAATGTTTTAGATGATGATTGAAAAGAAGTTGAATTTGAAGATGATAATGAAGTTAAAGAAGATGAGAGTGAGGTAAGTGGTGAATCTGAAGTTAATGACATGTATTTTTCTACATAAAAATTTGTTACTTTTCAAATACCCAAAATTATACATTAAAAAAAATCTCACTTAATATAAATTTTAAAAAAAAATCTCAAAAGACAAACAAGAATTTTTTTTATTTCACTTGAACTTGATGAATATTTTTATCTAAAATTCTGAAAAAAAAAATCAAAAAAACTGATTTTTTTTATCTCTTCCTCATTCCCCTCAATTCCCCCCTTCAAATCCTCCTCCCACCTCCCCAAAACCCTTGTACAACCCCCCCTCTAACCTCCCCACATCCTTCAAATCCCCCCTCCAAATCCCCTCTTCAATCCCTCCTCCTATCCCCCTCATAACCCCCTAATTCCCCCCTCAGAACCCCCCCAATCCCCCTCAAAACCCCCCTCAATCCCCCTCCTATCCCCCTCAAAATCCCCCCAATCCCCCCCTACCCCCCCCCCTCAATCCTCCTTAATGATTTACAAAAATGATTCACTAACGAATTGTTATGGAGGATTGAGGGGGGAGGGTAGGGGGGTTTCAAGGGGGGGATGGGGGGGATTTTGAGGGGGATTAGGGGGGTTCTGAGAGGGATAGGAGGGGGAATTAGGGGGAATTGGAGGGGGGTTGGAGAGGAATGAGGGGAGGAAATGAGGACACCAACAAGGGGGAGAAAAGGTAGGTTAAAGTGAGCCAAGGAGGGGGAATAAGGCAGCCAAAGGGGGTAAAAGGGGGATATATCCATTCCAAGGAGAGGGTAAAGGTGGGAAAAATCCCAGGCCAAGGGGGGATAAAGAATAGGATGAATGAAAGAAAAGAGGGAGAGAGAGAGAGAGAGAAAAAAAGGTTAATTTTACCTATAAATTTAAAATAAACCACCTACAAAAAAAACCAAAAAAAAAATTAGCAAAAAATTAAGTAAAAAGGAAAAAATGACTTACCTGTAGAGATGAGTTGAGAAAAAAGAAATTGAATTGAAATTGTTTGAGTGATGTAAGAAGAGAGGAGGAAACAAAAATGAGTGAAGAAAAAAAGAGAGCGACTAAAAAAATATGTGATTTCATGTTGATTTGATGAAAGAAAACACAGAGAGATAAAAAAATAAGACTTTAACAGCAAATTCAAAAACAAAATAAATATGCAAAAAAAAATTACCATTCTCAGTGAATAAAACATGCAAATTGATCATTTGAAGAGTATGAAAAAAATTTAAAATTGTGTTGAAAAATGTTGGAGTGTTATTGGAAGAATTTTCGCCCTTATACTAGTTGATTGAGAAATAGAAGTGTTGGATATAGTCAGAGGTGAATCAACTTGTTCATTTTCATACAGCTCTAACCATTGATCTTTGAGGTCAGCAAGTAGGTTATAAAGTATAGTGAAACACAGAATCCAGTTGATCACCGCCTCCATTTCAGATTTATTTCTAAGAGGACTTCTTAACTCCCTTAAACTAGAAAAAAGGCCTTTCAAGATTCCAATAGAATGTTCAATACGGACTCTTGAATTTGCCAAATGATTGTTGAACTTGGCATTTTGACTGTCTTCTGAAGCTGCTCCCCAAAAAGCAGGAAGTACATACTTTCCATTTGCATAAGCAGAATCTGAAAGAAGATACTGATCTTCATCAAAGAATTTTTCAGGTTTATTTGAAATTTGCATTCTTTGGAAGACGTAGGAGTCATGACATGAGCCAGGATAGCCAGAAAAGAATGATATAAATTTTTTGTTTACGTCACATATAAGCTGAACGTAAATTGAATATCTATGAAGAAGATACAGTTGTTTGTGTTAGTTTAAAAGATAATGAAAGGAGTTAAAAATAATATACCTCTTTTTACGGTTAAAGTAATTGTTCCAACCTTGAGCAGGTTTCTGGCTCAAAGGAATAGTAGTACCATCAACAAAACCAATACATCCTGGGAAGTCCTCTTCTTGCATAACCTGAGATTATTCAAGTCACTCTTCTTTCGTTGGCCAGGTGAGAAGTTGAGATTCCAAGGAGTTGATGGCAGTCATGCATCATTTGGTATAAGTGTTAACTGAACCATACCCTAAATCAAAGACATTTTCTAAACGCTTCAAGGCAGCTCTGTTACCATTGGAACCCAAACAACATAGTGTGATGGCCAATTGAATTGAAGGATGTCATTGTTCTTTTTGAGAATTATTGTGAAATATGGGATGATCCTGAATAAGCTCAAGCAATTTAAAGAAAAATTCTGGAGAATTCCTGAAAAACTGTCTAAAACTGGGTGTTGATAGGTTAAGAAGTGTTTGGATGGTGTACTTGGGGGTATGAAGTACTTGAGGCTTTCTGGGAAGAAGGTAATTTTTTGTGGCCATTTTTGATAAAAAGACAAAATCTTCTTCTAGATCAGAATAAGAATTGCAATCAGAGTCCAAGAGAAGTTCAAGAGCTATGAATGTCATTGCTTTATGTAATTTATCACGATTTGAACGTGAGGAAGGCATGACTCTTATATGATATGATATGAAAATGTAAATGTTGTAAAATGTTTTGAGTTATGAAGTGTTATGCTTCCAAGTCCTTGTATGATTGGGATGATGCTGAAAAATCAGTGAAATGGGATTTGATGGTGAAATCAGCACTTTTGGTTGAGAAAGTGTGGATTTGAGTGAAATAAGTGACTTATATCATTTTGAAATCCACCAGTGTTGGGGCTAGTGTGTTTTGGAAATCGGCACTTAAATAAGTGTGGATTTGTAAGTGCAGATTTGCCAGAACTGACAGCCTCTAATATAGAGAAGTTTTAAGCCATTTAAGTCATTATTTTGAGGTCAACCAAATATTTTAAACATGATGAGGACTTTTTTCTAGGGGCTGTACACAATATCAAAGCTATTGAATACTTCTATAGCTAAGTTTCATATTAGGGGGTGTCAGTTCTGGCAAACCCGCACTTAACTTAAGTGCGGATTTCAAACCAAATCAGCACTTAAATTTTGCAAAAAAGTCACTTATTTCAAAAATGGGTGTCAGTTATGACCTCAAATCAGCACTTTTTTCCCGTTTTTTTTCACAACCACATGTTGGCCACAAAAAATCCCTTCCTTTCTTACCCCATCCCTGTCACATGTGACACACTGACCTTCCTTGCTACCTACCCATCAATCCTCAGCACACACCCCTTCCTGACATTTTCAACATTTTGACCAGGCATGTTTACATTCTTTTTTACTTATTTCTTCTACCTCTTAATCTTTTTTCTTGTTATGTGCCAGTTTCATAATGCCTCCCAGACATTCCAAATCTCAAAAGGTAACCCAAAAATCTGCTTTGTCACAAACTTCTCCTCGTAAAGCAAGCCCTACACCTGAAAAATCAAAGTCAGGTTCAGGTCAGCTTAAAAAGGATGATTATCTCATCATAATCAACTTCCTTAAAATAAAATCAAATTTTGAAGCATGTTTTGGATGTGAAACGTCCACTCGTATTGGACGTCAACCTTCTTCAAAGTTTAATGGCTACTTATTGATGGCCAATGAAGTAAGGAAGAAAACAAGGGGGAGAATCGATATCAATCCTAAACAAATGAAGGAGAGATTTAAGAGTTACCAATCAAAATATAAAAAGGCTCATCATGATGCAAATGAAACTGGCTTTGGCATTGACAATGATGATTTGGAGATTGGAATTACTACTGTTTCCAAAAAGCTCAATGTCATGTGTCCTTTCTATGAGGAAATGTATAATCTTTTTGGCTCCCAAGTTGATGTAAACCCTTGGTTTCTACACAATACTACTAAGGATATACCCTCTGGATCTCAACCATCAATTAATCCTCCTGAAATACCTGTACATCAACAGGATCAATCCCCTCCACCTTCTAACCATAGTTCAGCTGAAGATGATCCGGACTATCAAGCAGAACAATTATATTGCAGCAGATCTGAATCCTCAGAGGCCCAAAATTTAAATGTATGTTTACTTTTTGTTTTTTCTTCAATTCTTCTCTGAATTTCTCTTTCATTCTAGTCTCCTCCTACTCAAACTCAATCTCCATTAAATAATCTCAATTCTGGAAATGTGAATCCCACTTTAGAAGCTGCTTTAGATGAACTTCCTAAAGCCTCTTGCTCAAGCTCCAAACTAAAGCGTCGAGTCTCAACTTCAATGAACTTGAACCATCTATCACCACGCAATATAGGGGGAGGACTTGCTAGCAAGTCCGCAACTTGAAGTCAGATGGAAATCAGATGGAACTCAGACTGAAGTAATACTGAACTTTCACTTGAAGTATCACACAAATAACAATGGATCTATATTGAAAACATAGTGAAAGTGTGAGGATAACTGAATGGAAGCCAGAAAAAATCATTCCATGAGTCTACTCAATGCAAAGTATTTTTTGAAACAGCTTATTAAAATAATACTTTATTAAATTAATTTGATCAATAAAAATTGATTGACAATATTGCAATTCTTAAATACAATAATTTTATTAAAAAATTTCAGATTACATATAAAAAAAATCAGTGACTTTTTCTATTACTTACAACTGTTTTTACAGAATTGAAAACTATGTTTCAGCTAATATTTTATGGAAGTGAACTCTGTTCTTCGCCCGAGGAACAGAGTTCATCCTCCTATTTTCACACTCTGTTTGCACCAATCTCCATCCCTTTCAATTCTATCAACACATGCTTGTCTTCCCTTCCCATGCCTTTCGCTATCCTCCCAGCCCCATTGTATGCCATCCTCTTTTGATCCCCATTTCACCCCTCTCAACCTCTCCCAGACCCTTTTCTTCATTTAAAATGCCTCGGAACCCTTAATCTTCCCTTCCAACTCTTTCCCAACCTTTTCGCTACCCCATACACCCTTCCTCACCCCTCTCTCCAGCCTTTCCAGCCCTTGTAGCCCCATTTGTGTTCACATGAGCTTCAAGGTGTGTTCAAAGTAAATTCAATACTTCTTCATGATGGTTTCATCACTTCCTCAATTTGTGCTCAAAAAGATATGAATTAGGGTTCAAGGTTGCGGACTTGCTAGCAAGTCCGCCCCCCCATATTGCGTGGTGTATTAAAATGTGGTAATACTTCAACAAGCTCATTTGGCTCCCTTGAGGATTTTTTTGAAAAAAAAGATATAAGTAAGATTCATTTACTATATATCTTAATCATTAACTCATTTATTTATTTATTTCAATTTAATTTTCTCAGCAAAATCAACTATTGTGAAAAATGCCCTTGACTTTGAGAAGATGAAGTTTGATCATATGCTAAGGAAAGATCAGCAAGCCTTAGATTTGGAAGAAAAAAAATTTGAGGAAGAGCAGATGGAAAGAGTATATGACCATCAATTTCTAAGAGAAATGGCTACTTTTTAATTGGAAAAACATGAGAGTTTAAAAAAAAAGATTTCATTATGGAATGTGTAAAAAATGGCCAATCTTATGAGGACATTAAATAATTGCTTGACCTATTCAATTGATAAATTGTTTTTCTAGTTAAATCAATTTTGTTTGATTTCTTTTTGGTAATATTTTCTTATATTCTGACTTATAAAAGGTCTTGAATATAGTACTTTTTTTTGATTAATTTTTGAAAATATCATACAATTTTTCTATCTTTACATTCAAGTCAATAAGTTTGCTTATAATTTTTTTTTGATGAAAATTTGAAAATATAATACAATTTTTCTATCTTTACTATCAAGTCAATCAGTTTTCTTATCTAAATTCTGCTAAGTCATTAAAATTCTATATCTCTTTTGAAAATTTGGCAATACCTCCCCTTGAATTATATTGAAACAAGGGGTGGGTACCACCAAATTTTTCTAAGTCATCAATTTCACATGTCAGATTTAAAAATTTGGCAATACCCTCCCCTTCATTTTATTGAAACAAGGGGTGGGTACCACCAAATTTTTCTAAGTCATCAATTTCACATGTCAGATTTAAAAAATTGGCAATACCCTCCCCTGCATTTTATTGAAGTAAAGGGTAAAAGTCATCAAAATTTATTATAATTACATATATTAATTAATATATAAATAAGATATGTAAAATTTACTACTTTTACAGTAATGACAATTCCTCATGCAAAAATGCAGATCAAGTCTAGAAACTAGGTTTGGGACTTTCCACAGGTATAGGCTAGAGGAACCCCATGAAAAAAGTTAGTGTTATCATGATTACCTTTTATACAACACATGGTCGTTGGCCAATTACTTTAATTTCATAAATTGAAATATCATATTTATTTATTAACAATTTATGGAAGAATATTAAATATATGGTGACTCTACAAATCCCCATACTTTTTAGATCTACCTAAAGAATTTTTAAATTTATTACCTTTTTCTTCTTTTTTTAACTTGTTTATTCGTTGGATTAACTTTTAACTGATCTGGAAAGAGAAACCAAAATGCGTGAAGTCTTGACAAGATTCCAAACCTGGAGGAGCCTTTGTGGTTTGGTGATTATTGTAAGAAGAATTCCAAACTGTTTCAATGATTCCATTTCCTAATCCAAAATCAATTATACATCTATGATCCGGGAAATATAATCCATGTCCTTTAATTTTTGCAGGTGACGGAATAGGTTGTACAGTGATAGGATTAATATATGTGAAAATTCCATAAGTGAGGTAATTGGAATCATTTGAGTTGGTGTGAATTCGGTTATGAAATCCAGAATGAGTGATTATAACATTTGAAAACATTAGATAATCACTGCTAATATCTTCCCATTCAGAGTCGCACCAATTTGGTATTCCAAGTTTTGTAGCAACTTCATGATTTGTTTCAAAAGCTTTATTGAAGAGGAAGAAATGAATTAAATGAAGGTAATGTATTCCATTTTCAAAAATCATTATCTAATTCACCTTTAGATAAAGATCGGAGTAAATAATATATGCCTATATAATTAAATTCAGTAATATGATATTAAAAAATCCAGAAAATTTTTTATACATACCAAGAGAAAAACCTTTATCAAATCCTTGTCTCCATCCAATACCAATCATGATTCCACCCAACAAATTCTTATTCCTTAAAGGTAAGTGAACCAAAGCCATTTGATAGAGTGTTATGATGTGATCGCAGAGTTGATTAAATGATTCATCTTTTAAACCATTAAAAGAATGGTTTTCAAAAATAAATTGAGGTTTGAAAGTATTATTAATAACAACTATAACATTATCACCTCCGATTTCAGTTAAATAATGTATATTTTCAGGGTACGTTTTTGGATATTGTTTTTTTTTTCAACTTTAGTTTTATAGTTCTTGATTTTTGAAATATGGCCAAATATTTGATCCAAGTGAATTTTTTTTTTAAATTTCTTTTATTTCAATACTGTTCATTTTTTGTCAATGTTTTAGATGATTATTGAAAAGAAGTTGAATTTGAAGATGATAATGAAGTTAAAGAAGATGAGAGTGAGGTAAGTGGTGAATCTGAAATTAAAGACATGTATTTTTCTACTTAAAAATTTGTTACTTTTCAATCACCCAAATTTATACATTAAAAAAAAAATTCACTTAATTTAAATTAAAAAAATAAAAATTCTCAAAAGAGTAATAAGAATTTTTTTATTTCACTTGAACTTGATGAATATTTTTCTCTAAAATTAAAAAAAACGAAAAAAAATTCAAAAAACTGTGAAATTTTTTTATCACTTCCCCATTCCCCTAAATTTCCTGCTCTAAACCCTTGTACAAACCCCCCCTCCAACCTATTCACATCCCCTTTTAAACCTTTCCAAAACCCCTTCCAAACCCGCCTTCAATCTGCCCCAAACCCCCCTCCAAATCCCCTCCAAATCCCCCTCCAAATCCCCCTCCAAACCCCCCTCCAAACCCCCCTCCAAACCCCCCTTCAATCCCCCCCAAACCCCCTCCAACCCCCTTCAACCCCCTTCAATCCACCTCTATTCCCCCCCTCCAAACCCCCCTAACCCCCCCCCCCTCAAAACCCCCCTACCCCCCCTCAATGTTCCTTAACAATTCGCTAACAAATTGTTAAGGAACATTGAGGGGGGGATTGGTTGGTTTTGAGGGGGATAGGAGGGGGGGTTAGGAACGGAATGAAGGGGGGTTTGGAAGGGGGGTTGGAGGGGGTGATTGGGAGAGTTTGGAGGGGATTTGGAGGGGGGTTGGAGAGGAATGAGGGGAGGAAATGAGGACACCAACAAGGGGGAGAAAGGGAGAGATGAGACCAAAGAGGGAGAAAAGGGATGTTAGAGTGAGCCAAGGAGGGGGGAATAAGGCAGCCAAAGGGGGGGAAAGGGGGATGTATCCATTCCAAGGAGAGGGTAAAGGTGGGAAAAAGCCCAGGCCAAGGGGGGATAAAGAATAGGATAAATGAGAGAAAAGAGGGAGAGAGAGAGAGAGAGAAAAAAAGGTTAATTTTACCTATAAATTTAAAAAAAACCACTTAAAAAAACAAAAACAAAAACAAAAATAAAAACCCAAAAAACCGAAAAAAAATTAGCAAAAAATTAAGTAAAAAAGATAAAATGACTTATGTCAGTATAGTCTAGTATATAAGTATGATATAATAGTGTTATTTTATGGTCCTACTACTTATTAATAAATGATTTAGTGATTAAACCTCAGGGGAAGACTATTAGAATAGTTATACTCAAATAAAACTCACAATACTTGGATTTAAATGCATGCTAGTGGTGGAAAATAGAAGAATAAAATATAGTTATAGCTTATATAAAGATAATATCAATTTATAATGGCTTTATAATATATTTCTGAATGCTAATAATTGTATTGTAGTGTTTGTTTGAAGTGTAGTAATTGAATTATGATAATAAACCGTCAAAATCCCTCCTTACTTATACCCAAATCCACTGGAGTGCACAGACCTTCAATCCAGATGATGTCACTGCTATCCCCGGCAATTACAGCACTGTGAGGGCCCATCACCTCCTCATGGCTTCCACTTCAAGCAGTTTCAACACCCAGACCTCCAGTAAGGACCCTCCATCACTATTAATAATAACACAGAGTCATACCATAAATAGAAAACCCAGATAAAAGCGGATACCATAAAGAAACAGGTAAAATATATAATCAAAAAGTGATTTTAATGAAACTAAAAGCATATAAAGGAAACAAATAAAATGTCCAAGCCCCCAATAACATCCCCAAGCATCCACATTAACCCAGAAACATCCTTCCAACCCATAAATCCGTGAATAACCATCCAAGGAAGTAATTTTAGTTGTCCAAACTGGGTGTATGCGCCTGATATAGGTGTCTATGCTTCTGTAGGCGTTGTGAGTCCACTGATTTCGTCCATATGACCTAAAATAAGCAGAAAAACAAAGGTTATAGGCTATTAAGGGGCTAAAACCCACTTATATGCCTAAATATACATAATATACTGCATATTTCACTGAATATGAGATTTATGTATACATATAAGCTTATGTATGTCAATAATTACTTCATATCACTTAAGATAAGTATATTATGACTCCATTTACACCTTAATAAGTATTATTAGGCCATGGATAAGCTATTTAAACTATTATAAATTATATAATAGAATAATAATTATATATATATATAATAAAATAATATATATTATTATTTTAACCTTATTTTTAAGATATAAGCTTAATCTAGTTAAGGTTATCTTATTTTAAGCATAAGAAATACTCAGTCCTAAGGATATTTAGGCTGACACTCCCTCACCCCAAAAAAACAATAAAAAAAATGTTAAGACATTTTAATTAAACTTAAGGAATGAAATAATAAAATAAAAAAATTCTATAATACATATACTGAATGAACAGTATTATTTAGATTTAAATTTTTTTAAGAGATTTTTAAGATCAGAGATTTCATTTTCTGGAATCCACTGGTCATATTCACTTGATCTATTTTTAAATCTTAATAGATACTCAACTCCCTCTTCTTTAGTAAGGTGTCTCTTTTTAAGTATCTTTTCAATTTCTGCTTTTTCCACTATTTCTTCAGGTTGCTGTTTATGCCTTCCTGATCTTCTTGGAAATAGAGCAGTATCATTAGAATGGTATGGTTTTATAAGAGAAATATGAAATACTGGATGTTTTCTATCATAAGGTGCATATAGAATAACCTCAACAGCATTATTACCAACCATCTTTTTAACTACAAATGGTCCAATGAATGGATCCTTCAATTTAACATTACCATTTAAATTGAAATGTAGCGTTGAAATAAGGACTTCATCACCCTCTTTGAACATTTGTTCTTTATGGGCTTTATCTCATCTTTTCTTTTCATACTCAAAAGCCTTATTTATACATTCTTGAGCATGTTTTCTGCATAGTTCCTGCATCTGAAGAAAAGATTTAGTACCTGTATGAATATGCAATCTAGGTAACTTATTAAGAGTTTTAGCAGGGGTATTAGGTACATAACCCAACCATAACTCAAATCGCTTTTTTCCAGTGACAGAATGTACTGTACTATTATATGCGAATTCTAAACATGGGATAAGGGTTACCCAATCATGCGTGAATTTGTCATTGTCTTTAAAATTAAGACCAAAAGCACAGTATCTTCTTATCATATCTTCTAAGGTTTGTATCATTCTTTCTGCTAGCCCATCAGTTTGTGGGTGGTGTGCTGTAGAAAGTTTTAATTGACACCCTGAAACATCCATAAGTGACGTCCAGAACTCAGAAGTAAATTTAGGATCTCTGTCAGAAACTATTGCTTTGGGGAAACCTGCTGTATTTAACATTTGTGTCCACCATAAAAAAGCTAAGTCCTTTGCACAAACCTCTTTGTGGGTAGGAATAAATTTACACATCTTTGTAAATCTATCTACAATTACCCAGCAGGAGTTATAACTCTTATGCCCTGCTATTGGCAAACCTGTTACAAAGTCCATGTTAATGATTTCCCATGGAGCTTTTGGTTGCTCAATTTGTTGTAATAAACAAGCTCTTTTTCCTGTTAATCTTTTAGATTTTTGACCAGAATCACATGTTTCAACATATTTCTGAACATCCTCAGACATGTTAATCCACCAAGCTGTGTTTTTTACTCTGGTTAATGTTTTATGGTAGTCAAAATGACCTGCTAATATATCATCATGACATATACTTAACATTAACTCCTTCATTGAAGGGGGAATTACAATTACATTACTTAATTTTTTCCTGTAATATATAAAACCATCCTCAATGGAAAATTTTCCTTTTTCTAATGCCTCTTTATACTTAATTGGTAATGTTTTTATTAAAACATTCATTGAAGCATTAGATGGATCATTTAATATTGTAGTTAATTTACTTAAGTCAGGATCTGAATTATAATTATCAAGAATTGATTGCATAAATTCATCCTCAAGATCTACAATATAAATGCCATAAATGTTAATAATCTCTGACTCAGGAACATAAGCAGGATTATCATCATTATTAGGCAGAGGTACTCTAGATAACAGATCTACATTAGAGTGCAAGGTTCCTGCTCTATGTGTAATAGTCATCCGTCCTCTGTATTCTTGTACAGCTAATTGTCATCTAAACATGTGTCTATTAGGAGTTTTCATGTTTAAGAGTGACTTAACTGCACTACAGTCAGTTATTAACTCAAATTTTTGGTCTTCAAGGTAATAATGTAGCTTTTCAAGAGCCCATACTACTGCCAAACATTCAAGTTGAGTAGCACCATATTTCAATTCACCACTTCTCAGAGTACGTGAAATATAGCAGATTACTACTTCTGACATTTTACCTTCAATAAGTTGTTTTTGATGTAAAGCAGCACCCAGTCCAATAAAACTTGCATCTGTATATAATACAAAGGGTAATTGGAAATCTGGTAATCCCAAGATAGGAGCCGTCATTAAACATTCTTTCAACTTATTAAAAGCTTGTTGTCTTTCATTATTCCAAATGAAAGCTTCTGATTTCTTTATCAGTGTGGTCAGTGGTGCAGCAATTGATTGGTAGTTTTTTATATATTGTCTAAAATAACCACACATTCCAAGAAAATATTGTACATCCTTCACATTTTGAGGAATGCCAATATTTTTTATTGCAGCCACTTTATTTTGGTCTACACATATTTTTAAGCCAGATACAATATGACCAAGCACTTTTAAAGATTCAAACCCAAATTTACATTTTTTCAATGCAAGGGTCATTTTTATTTCATCCATTTTCTGGAATACTTTCCTTAAATGGATTAAGTGTTCATCAAAAGTTTTAGAGAACACTATGATGTCATCAATGTATACCATTAACCATCCCTCAATCATTTCATTATGGAATGTTATATCCATTAACTTCTGAAATACTGATGGAGCATTTTTTGGTCCAAATGGCATTCTGACATACTTATAAATTCCCATGTGTGTTGTTATCAACAAAAAGTTCTGTGAATTCTTTTCAACAGGAATTTGATGGTACCCTTTATTTCCATCTAGGCAACTTATATATTTAGCACCTTTAAGGGTAGCATGTATAGAGGCAATCCTTGGCAAATGATAAATATCTTCTACTTTAAATGTATTTAATGCTCTATAATCACCGCACAGTCTTGCTTTATCTTGTTCATAAGAAATTAGCACTGGTGATATTACACAATATTTTGGTGTAGTTTCAACCTTCTCAAGAATGTTCATTTTTAATAACATCTTAATATTATCCTCTATGTCTTTCCTCTTCATTGGTGAAGCAGGGTATGGTTTCTTTTTAAGACTAGCAGGAATATTATCCATATCACAGGTTAAACTAATTTTCATTTCATGATCTTTTACAAGGCCAAGTTCATTTGTACCATGTGCAAAAGCCATTGGAAAAGCTTTAATTAATTCCAAAATATTATCTTTCTCAGTTTCACTTATCTGAGTGCCAAATGATGCTTTTGAAATTTCTGTTTCCAGAAGTTCCATCTCATTGGATTCTCTTCCTTTAGACGGGGAATTTGTTACTGACACAATGTGTAATACTGTGTTAAAAGAATTTATTTTAAATTTCCTTTTACCATTCATGCCAATTGTAAAATTGTTATTAGCAGGGTCTAATTTTACACCAAATTTAGTCAGAATATCATTTCCAATGATAAAACAGTTACTACAATTAGTATTATCCATTACTACAAAGTCACAAGTTACCCTTACATAACCATGTTGGTGTTTAAAGAAAACAGCAGCTTTGTATTTACCAATGGGGTGTAGTACTGATCCAAAACCTCTCCAATTTTTATTCTGAAGTGGTTCAAGCTTAAACTTATATTCACTTTCAATTTTCTGTAATGTATTAGTGGAAACAACTGAACCAGCAGCTCCTGTGTCCAATACTATATTAACATTTTCACCAGAAATGATAGCTGGAACCGTGATAGGTGTCATTCTAAAGTTATCAGCTTGTATATCCTTAATGATTTCAGCATCCTCAAAATTCATTAAAGATTCATTTGAGTCCATATTTAATATTGTATTTTCAAAGATGGACAAATCATCTTCCAACATACAGACTTCATTTTCATCACTATATGAGATATTGCTGTCATAATCACTTGATTCTTTACTTTTTTCAGTTTCAGTTTCAGATTCACGTTGATTTTCAACAATATTTATGTTTTTCTCAC
This sequence comes from Hemileia vastatrix, assembly GCA_030280995.1. NCBI lineage: Eukaryota > Fungi > Basidiomycota > Pucciniomycetes > Pucciniales > Zaghouaniaceae > Hemileia > Hemileia vastatrix. Next base: position 36,069,542 of record JASXTE010000005.1, on the reverse strand, counting down.
ATTTGTGACCTTTGACCCAAGGTTTGTTACACTTATAACAAGTATTTTTTTCATACTTTTTAGGTACTACAGGTGCAGTAGGTTTTTTCTGCTTCTCCTGAAGTGTTTTTGAATTCTGAGTTTTTACAGGTTCAACATTTTGCTTATAAGTGGAATACCTTGATTCATACTTATGGTTTAATAATATTTCATTGCAAATATTAATAAAGTCAGAATATTCAGTAACATTTAATGTTCTAGCTACAACAATGTATCTGACAGATATAGGTAATTTGTATATTATCTTATCTTTCCATAAGTTAAAATCCATATGAGGCTCAATGGCTTTTAATATTTTGTTTAAATTCATTAAAAATACCATAGGTTTGTCACCATTCAACGGATTATACCTAGTCTTCTCATACAGTCTCTGCTGAGTAAGCCTGAATTTAGAACCTCCAAATTGTTTTTCAATAAGTTGATTCCATTCAGCCCAAGAGTAGTCTCTACCCTCACTTAAGACAGCTTCAAACCATAATAAAGCAACATCCTTAAATAAAGAAATTAATTTTGATGTTATCTCTTCATCTGGTAACTTATATGAGAATTTCAAGTTGTCAATTCTTTGAATAAAATGTTGCCAATCAGAGCTGGCTTCCCCATCATAAGTTGGGTACTGATCTATCTTAGGCCAGTTCTTCTGATTGGATTTTATCTCACTAATCTTGGGTAAATTCAACAACTCATTCACTTTTGATAAATGGTCTTGTATTTCTTCCTGCACAGATTTGTGACTTAAATTTTCAGATTTGACACTACCACCAGATGGTTTTAATTGTGGTGGTACAGGGAAGGAATGAGATTCACTTTTGCCAATGAAAGGATTATTATTATATTGATTATACTTATGATTATACTGGTTCATCAGTAGATTGGCTGTTTCAATCTCAACTTTAGTTAATCTTTGTAGCAACTCAGAGATACTTTGATTTGTCTGGGCAAAAGATAACTTTGTTCTTGATTCAGTTTTTAATAAATGTGTTTCATATAATTTTTCTAACTCAAAAAATTTGTTTGAAAGGTCATTATATTTATTACTCAATGAATCATATTTAAGGGTTAGAGACAAATGTTCTTTCTCTAATTCTTTATTACGTGTTGCTAATTGAGAAATGTTCAATGTCAAGGATGAAATTGTTTCACTAGTGAGCTTAACTGTCTGTTCCTCACAATCAGTCATTCTATTCCACAATGCTGAAACAATTCTATGGACAGTTGGATTATTGTTAAAATATTCCATGTCCTCCTTTTCAATTCTCTCACTCTCCTGTGAACTTCTCATCTCACTAGTAGGTGGTTGCAACTGAGGATTAACTGTATTATCATTGTATATAGTACTGTTATTATGGACAAAAGACAAGTCAGGTGTATCTACTCTAAAACCTAAATTTCTTAAATCCTCCTCTATTTTTTGTACAGATTTAACATCAATAGAATTACCTATATTGTAATTATCAGTATTATGTCTAATCTGAGAGGGTAAGTTACTTACCAAGGGATGGTTGCCAGTCCTGATTTTTGGCGCTTTTTTCCCTTGTAAGGGTGAGCTGAGGAAGTCAGATGAGGGGGTGGATCCCTGTTGCAACTGTGGCTTGTCCACCGTTGGTGAAACCAGTCCCATTTCCATTTGTCTACCAGGATTTTCTCCTGGGAGTGAGTGGACCCTCCTTGGGTAGGGGGTTGCTGATTTGATTGACTGGTCTGGCCTCCCTTTAATTCTGCCATTGCCTGATTCATCTGCTGAAACCCTACCTTGCAATTGTTTTGCAACTGCTCTACTTCTTTGAACATGAGAGATTTTGATTCCTCCAACTTCAGAACCTGTTTGGCCAGGTGGGACAGTTGATCCTGAAGAGGAGGAGACGCCTTTTTTATAGTTATCTTTTTTAAGAGGGCGTCCTTTTCCTCTATACTCATGCTTTCTGGTTGGGGGTACTGTTGTCCCTCCATGGTGATGTCCTGGAAAGTATTTGTTAGCTTTAGACCTGGTATTATAAGCAGGCTGTTCACTTACAATGTCCTGGGGAGCACTCATATTGTTCAGAATGACAATATTTTACGTCTACAAAAGGAAAAAACTCTATGGAATTAGTAGACAAAAGATATTAGCAATTATATTACTAATAAAAAGCAATGGAGCTTACCCTGAATTTATATCTTTATTTATTTAAATAAAATGTAAGAAAAAATCGAAAAAATCTGTTAAAAATATAAGTTTAACTAGACCTCTATAAGGGTGAATAATTAGCTTACCAAGCTTTAGCCAAATACCAATTTAATTGGGTGTTATATTGGTGTCCAAATACCAAGTGAAATTGGGTTTATATTGGGTACAGTTACTACTTTAAATATCTAATTTTTATGATAAAAAATTAGTACAATTATTTTAAGGATTCTTTTCCGCAATCAATGAGTTATGATGACCCACTAATATGCAGCAGATCCAAATATTTGGTTAATTTTGAGCTGTACTAAGGTAAAAATCACGTCCCGAGGCTTATACTAAATAATAAGTAAAATATAAGGAAAGACCCCCAATTGTCAGTATAGTCTAGTATATAAGTATGATATAATAGTGTTATTTTATGGTCCTACTACTTATTAATAAATGATTTAGTGATTAAACCTCAGGGGAAGACTATTAGAATAGTTATACTCAAATAAAACTCACAATACTTGGATTTAAATGCATGCTAGTGGTGGAAAATAGAAGAATAAAATATAGTTATAGCTTATATAAAGATAATATCAATTTATAATGGCTTTATAATATATTTCTGAATGCTAATAATTGTATTGTAGTGTTTGTTTGAAGTTTAGTAATTGAATGATGATAATAAACCGTCAAAATCCCTCCTTACTTATACCCAAATCCACTGGAGTGCACAGACCTTCAATCCAGATGATGTCACTGCTATCCCTGGCAATTACAGCACTGTGAGGGCCCATCACCTCCCGATGGCGTCCACTTCAAGCAGTTTCAACACCCAGACCTCCAGTAAGGACCCTCCATCACTATTAATAATAACACAGAGTCATACCATAAATAGAAAACCCAGATAAAAGTGGATACCATAAAGAAACAGGTAAAATAAATAATCAAAAAGAGATTTTAATGAAACTAAAAGCATATAAAGGAAACAAATAAAATGTCCAAGCCCCCAATAACATCCCCAAGCATCCACATTAACCCAGAAACATCCTTCCAACCCATAAATCCGTGAATAACCATCCAAGGAAGTAATTTTAGTTGTCCAAACTGGGTGTATGCGCCTGATATAGGTGTCTATGCTTCTGTAGGCGTTGTGAGTCCACTGATTTCGTCCATATGACCTAAAATAAGCAGAAAAACAAAGGTTATAGGCTATTAAGGGGCTAAAACCCACTTATATGCCTAAATATACATAATATACTGCATATTTCACTGAATATGAGATTTATGTATACATATAAGCTTATGTATGTCAATAATTACTTCATATCACTTAAGATAAGTATATTATGGATCCATTAACACCTTAATAAGTATTATTAGGCCATGTATAAGCTATTTAAACTATTATAAATTATATAATAGAATAATAATTATATATATATATAATAAAATAATATATATATATAATAAAATAATATATATATATAATAAAATAATATATATTATTATTTTAACCTTATTTTTAAGATATAAGCTTAATCTAGTTAAGGTTATCTTATTTTAAGCATAAGAAATACTCAGTCCTAAGGATATTTAGGCTGACAACTTACCTGGAGAGATGAGTTGAGAAAAAAGAAATATAAGTGAAATTGTTTGAGTGATGTAGGAAGAGAGGAGAAAATGGATATGAGTGAATAAAAAAAAGAGAGTGACTGAAAAAATATGTGTTTGCTGAAAATATGCGATTTCATGTTGAGTTGATGAAAGAAAACACAGAGAGATAAAAAAAATAAGACTTTAACAGCAAGTTCAAAAACCAAAAAAATATTCAAAAAAATTTACCATTCTCAGTGAATAACACATGCAAATTGATCATTTGAAGAGAATGAAAAAAAAAAATTAAAATTGCCTTGAAAAATTTTGGAGTGTTATTGGAAGAATTTTTGCCCTTATACTAGTTGATTGAGAGATAGAAGTGTTGGATATAGTCAGAGGTGAATCAACTTGTTCATCTTCATACAGCTCTAACCATTGATCTTTGAGGTCAGCAAGTAGGTTATGAAGTATAGTGAAACACAGAATCCAGTTGATCACCGCCTCCATTTCAGATTTATTTCTAAGAGGACTTCTTAATTCCCTTAAACTAGAAAAACGGCCATTCAAGATTCCAATAGAAAGTTCAATACGGACTCTTGACTTTGCCAAATGATTGTTGAACTTGGCATTTTGACTGTCTTCTGAAGCTGCTCCCCAAAAAGCAGGAAGTACATAATTTCCATTCACATAAGCAGAATCTGCAAGAAGATACTGTTCTTCATTAAAGAATTTTTCAGGTTCATTTGAAATTTGCATTCTTTGGAAGACGTAGGAGTCATGACATGAGCCAGGATAGCCAGCAAAGAATGATATAAATTTTTTGTTTACGTCACATATAAGCTGAACGGAAATTGAATATCTATAAAGAAGATATATTTGTTTGTGTTTGTTTCTGTCACCGGACGACCTACGCACAAGGTCAAGGATGTTCCTGCAAGTGAGATAAAAGTTTCAGATACTTCTTCGAAGCACAGAGGGATAGTTCGAGGAAGTGATTCGAAGATGACTCAAAGGAAGAACTACTGCTTCGAGTTATGTTTGAGAAGGATTCTAATATAATTGAACGGTAATATTAAAATTCTTAAGATCTCACAAAGGGTTGGAAACTCAACAATCAAAGATTTAGGATTTAGATATGATTATTGAGAAAATAAAGAATGATACAATAATAATGATTTTCACTTAGAGTTTTATCACTATTAAATATAAATACGTTTTATAATTTAATTCTAAGGAATGTCGAACCAAAAACCCAGCCCCTTTTATATCCTTTACTCCTCCTCGCATTGACCTCATATTCATCCACCATTCCGCACACCATAACCCATTTAAAATATATCCGTTACACCTGGACCCTCCTCACTAACATCTGTTAACCCCTTAATCCTTCAATAACCATTACGTCCATGCTGACTACCCCTTAATAACCCACAGACATTTCATGAACCTTTTAATGTACTATTATATTAACTATTGCGCTGTGCGTCGCTTATTGGAAAAAAGACTAAGACACACTATTGAGAGATTGACTAATTTAGATTTAGAGTTTTAGGCTAGCGCGATTGAATAGCGGGTACACAAAGGAAAATTGCAGTTGCTATGGAGAGTTGCTTTCTGCGCTTCAAGTATGGATTTTAACCCTTTAGTATTGATTTAATAAGCTACTTTTGCCTCGAGTGTCATGTGGTGCGTGAAAGATGCCCGGGTATAAGAAGGCAAGCTCCGTTGAGCGTAAAACATATTTCCCACACTAATTTCCCTTCCTCTTTTACTTGATTATTAATTTTATTACTTTGAATCACTATGACGGATTTCCCTACACCGACTCCCACGCCTCCACACCCTAAAGCGGATGTGGGTGTTGTCACACGGCAATTTTCGAAGACTTTCACGGCTTGTGAGTCGATGGAGTATTTCTGCGTGGAGAGCACGGCGACACGAGGGCCTCACCAGAAGTGTGAGTTTTGCCGATGGAGAAGAGTGGCGTGTGTCGCCTTAGCGAAGAATGCCGACATTGAGAGTCAGTTTACTAAGATGAAGTATTGGGTGATCTCTAAAATGAAGGAAGTAGTCAAGGACATCTGGGATGTGTCCATTGGGGACAATCAATTGGTGGGGGAAAATGAGGAAGAAGTCGAAGATGATGTGAACATCTGGGTGGCTAGGGCTGCGAACAAGAGGGGGGTCGTCAAGGAGGAAGTTGACTAATTGGTCGAGGAGGAGGAAGAAATTCCCATCTCAAGGAAAACCCCGAAAAAACGACAGGTGGTCATTGAAGATGACAAAGAGGGAAGGGAGGTGGCAGAGAAGGTCACTCCTAGATTATTTTTGGAGCCTGACCCAATCTTCGAAGTAAGTTCACCCTTTTATAATTTATAAATTTAATTACTAATGATTCTGTTTTTAGAATTCAGACGTCATCATCGAGGCCCCTACGACGGAAGCTTCAAATGTGGAAGCGACCCTTGTGGGACCCATTGCGGTGGAAGTGGCAGTGGAGGATAGATTACCAATTGTTACCTCGAGTGAGGAAAACGAAGAAACCCTTGATCAAGTATGGTCGAAGAAACCTCATCAGGTTTGACGAGCAAGATATATTGAAGAATTGAGCGGCGATATTGATAACATTGTCGATGCCGCTTCCTTCAACATAGCTGAGGAGTTACTTGAACTGGGGGAATTGATTCCGGTAGGAGAGGGGGAGAACTTTGAGAAATGTAGAAAGGAGATAAGGGAAATTTTGGAGAAGATGAAGGGATTGGTTCGGGAGAAGATAAAAGAGAAAATTTAAAATAAAAAGAGAAAGAGAAAAGAAGAAAAAAGAATGTAAAAACAATTTGTATTTAATTATTTTACTTTGTTATTTTATTTAGAATTTTATTTTTTTATTTTTTTATTTTTTATATAAGATTTTGGGAGAAAGGAGGAAACAACAGAAAAAAGATTTAAATAGAATTTGTTTTAAGATTTTGAAAGAAGAATTTTAAATGAGAAAAACAAAGAAAGAATATTTGATTGAAGGAGTTTTAGTTTTAAAGTTCAAAAAGAAAAGAATTAAGTAAGAAGAAAGAAATAAGAAAGAAATAATTGATTAAGATAATTGAGGGGAAAAAAAATTGTTATTTAAGTTTGTTAATTGACTATTTGAGGGATTTTAGTTATTTGAAAAAAGAAAAGAAAGAAAAGAAGAGATGAAATAAAATTTCTAAGAGGATTTTGAAGAAAGAAGTAATTTGTTTCGAAGAATTTAAAAAAGGTGATTTAGAAGCTAAAGTGAAGTTCAAGAAAGATGTTAGTGTAATGTTCGTGAAGAATTTTGATGGTTTGAGGAAAATAAAATTTTAAAGAAGAATGTATATAGAAAATTGAGAAGAAAAAAAATTATTATTATTATTTTTTTTATTTTTTATTTTTTAATTTTTTATTTGTTTTATTTTGATTTTGATTTTAATTTGGTTTTTATTTTATTTTAATTTAATTTAATTTAATTTATTTTTATTTTTATTTTATTCTTTTAAAAAGAAGGTTGAAACATTTTGAAAAGAGAAAGAATAAAGAAGAAAACAAAAAAGATATTTTAGAAATAAAAATGTTTTAGATTTTAAAAAGAAAGAAAAAAAACAGAGAAAAGAAAAAAAAGAGAGTTTTAAGATTTTGGTTTTAAAGGGTATGTAAGATGAAAAGATTTTAGGAGTTCAGGGGCGTTAGAAACATTGATGGCTGGTTCCCAGGATGTTTTGTCTGAGTCATCAAGGAAGCCTTCCCATTCCACGAGGCATTGAAGTTTCCCCTTGCGCATTCTTGAATCAAGGATACGGCTTACTTCTCACTCTAGATGGTCTTCTACTTTGACCGGTTCCGGAGGAGGTTGGTTCTTGCCCGGGTATGTTTCTCGAGCCAGTTCCAGGAGAGATACGTGATAAACAGGGTGAATAGCCCACCATTTAGGAGGTAGCTTGAATCAAAATGCAGTTTTAGAGACTTCAGAGTCGATTTCGAATGGCCCCAAGCGTTTTTCAGCCAGTTTCTTTGATGGTTGAGTTGTTTGAATGTTCCATGCGTCGAGCCATACTTTGTCACCTGGTTTAAAAGGAGGAGCAGTTTGTCGATGTTTTTCAGCCTGTTCCTTGTACCTTCAAACCGCTAATTCCAGATTTGATTTAAGTTCCTCTTGGAGTCGTGATATGGTTCAAAGATGATGTTACGCAGGATGATTAGTTCCTACATGGATTGAATTGAATCGAGGATGTCTTCCATAAACAGTTTCAAAAGGAGATTGTTGTGTCAAAGAATGAGTCGAGTTATTATAAGCAAATTCGGCCAATAGTAGCCATGTGGTCCAATCCTCTTGTTGGTAACTGACATACATTCAAAGGTATTGTTTGAGGATTTGGTTGACCCTTTCTGTTTGCCCATTGGTTTCGGGATGATAGGCTGTGGAGAGGTTCCTTGTGATATTGAGTTGTCGACACAGTTGAGTCCAGAATGTGGATACAAACAATGAGCCTCTATCTGAAATAATATCATTAGGTAAGCCGTGTTTGGAAAATACATATTCTAGAAACAATTTTGACAGATCTTCTGCAGTAGCAGTAGGAGTGGTTTTAATGAAAATAGACATTTTTGAGAATCTATCTACTATTACTAATATAGCATCAAAATTATTAGAAAGAGGAAGTTGAGAAATAAAATCCATTGATAAAGATTCCTAAGGTTTAGAGGGAATAGGAAGTGGTTGAAGCAACCCATACTTCCGGTGACGGGGAGCCTTATTCCTATTACATTCGTAACATGCTTTTATATAGGCCTTGATTTCCCTGGTCATAACTGGCCAGAAAGAATCCCTCGCTATTAACTGGTAGGTTTTATCAACACCAAAATGACCAGCTAATGGAGAATCATGTTGACTGTTGAAAATCCATAATTTTATCTTATTGTTGTCGGGTATGACTACTCTACCTTCGAAGACTAATAGACCTGATTCAATACTAAATCTTTTGGCCCCTTGCTTCGAGAGTATTTTGTCTTTTAACCCTAAACAATAATTGTCCTTTGACTGAGCTTCGAGGATGTTGGATAGTGGATTTTGAAACGATTGACTTGTCATCAAATTAAGTTGATGAGTCGTTAAAATTGATTTGTTGAAGATTAATTTCACATTTGCTGGATTTTTGTCAGTAAATGCGTCCCCCCGCTGTGGGCAAATGTCATCCCAACATGACAAGATATCTGTGACAATGCAGTTCTTACCTGGGCGATAGGAAATAGAAAAGGGAAATTCAGACAGAAATTCAGCCCACCTGGCTTGACGCCTGGTTAACACTTTGGAAGACATAAAGTATTTCAAAGCATTATGGTCTGTTAAAATTTGAAAAGGACTATCTAGGCTGAGAAGAAAAGAGCGCCATTTTTTAAGACAGTGAATAATAGCTAAAAGCTCTTTGTCATGAATTTCATAATTTAACTCTGCTTCAATGAGTTTGGGTGACTCAAAAGCAACAGGATGAGACAGTTTTGTTTCCAGATTCAATTGAGAAATGACCCCTGCAATAGCATAATTGCTTGCATCTGTCTTGACTATTGTCAAAGCAGTAGGATCAAATTTTCGAAGAATTGGAGCTGTGGTGAACGCCGTCTTCAATGCTTCGAATTCCTTTTGCGCTGTAGAAGTAAAAACAAAAGGAATATCTTTTCTAAGAAGAGAAGTAAGATTGGAAATAGTTTTAGAGTAATCTTTAATAAATCTTCTATAGAAATTTGCAAAACCCAAAATTCCTTGGATGGATTTAACAGATTTGGGCTCAGGCCATTCCAGGACCTTTTGAACTTTTTTGTTGTCCATGACTAAACCATCAGTGGATAATGTAAAACCCAAAAAATCAATAGATTTAAGATGGAATTCGCATTTGTTATGCTTGGCGTAGAGTCCATGGCCCCAAAGTTGATTTAAAACCTGTCGAACATGATGAATATGTTCATCCAGTGTCTTTGAGAAAATTAAAATATCATCTAAATAGACAACAACAAATTGTTCGTCAACATCTTGAAAGATGTCATTGACAAAGGTTTGAAAAGTAGATGGTGCGTTACACAATCCAAAAGGCATAACTAAATATTTAAAACTACCAAATCTAGTGCGCATTGCAGTCAGTGGTTCATGACCTTCCGCAATGTGAATAAGATTGTAAGTGCCTCTAAGATCAATTTTAGAAAAGAAATTAGCACCATTAAAAAGGGTAAGAAGCAATGACATAGGAGGAACAAGATATGCATTCTTCTTAGTGACTGTGTTAAGCTTTCTATAGTCAACACACAACCTAAGACTACCATCCTTCTTTTTTACAAAGAGGACAGGGGAGCCGGTTGGAGATTTACTGGCTTTGATGAAACCTTTGGCTACATTCTCTGCAATGTAGTCTCGAAGAACTTGAGATTCTTCCTTCAACAAAGAATAGACAGGACCTGCCAGAGGTACTGGACCTATTAACTCTATCTGATGGTCGTAGGGTCGATGAGGTGGTAACTTATCGGCCTTGCGGATTGAAAAAACATCGAGGAAATCATGATAGATTTCTGGTAGAGTCGATTTAATGGCTTCAACATCAATTTGGTCGTCCTCATCATCTTCGAGTGAATCTGTTGAGGGAAGACCAGAATTGAGAGAGAATAATTCGATTACTTTGAGGCAATTTAAATCCTCTTTGAGTGAATTCATCGAGCTAGAAGGGTTAGCCAATTGCTCATTTAAAGAAAGATCAGATGCTTGCAAGTCATCTGGCAGAGGTTTGTCCTCTAGCAGGACATTGTCAGGTGGGTTGTTCAATTCCCTATTGACATGCATTGAAGAACTAGAAATATACTTAGTCCGTGGGGTGATAAATCCCCGTGTCCAATTAATTTCAGGATTCCAATGCGTTAAAAAGTCATGGCCAAGAATGGTATCATCCATCCTTGGGGCGTCCAAGACTGATAGTTCCCACTCGAAGGGGGGGAAATTTGGAAAGTTTAAAACCCATAAATCTTTCTTACTGACCCAATATTTGGGTTCCTCTGATTCGACCAAATAAATTGGAGTTCGATTGATATCTGTAAATGTCAGCTGTAATTTCTCGGCAAAAGATAAACTGACAAAAGAAATTGAAGCTCCAGAGTCTATAAGACAACTGAAGGGGATATCCTCCTTAAAAAGAATGAATCTCAAGCGGTTTAAGGCAACTCCAGTCCTTAAGACATGAAGGTTCTGTGCACTGGGAGATATAAGATAGTTTGCTTTGCACACAAGTAAGCTATCTACTAGTTTTTTGGCTTTGAACTAGTACCTTCTCTTTCCTTCAACTTTACACAATCTTCCAGCTTGTGCTTACCCCCACAATACATACATAACTCATTATCTGTTCGCCTCTTCCTCTCAGCTTCTTTAAGTTCTCCTTTAGAACCAGTACTTTACTGATATTGCCTGGGGTCGAGCTTTTTGGTTGAGGTTTGTCCTTTCCCTTAATAGGTTTGGATTGAGTCGAGGAGGATTGAGTTGTTCGTGGGTGTGAAGAAGGTCCCGATTTGAAATTTAAGCCTTGAGATTTGTTGGTGTATCGACGATGTTGAAGTTGTCCTTGGTAAACGCCGTCAAGTTCGAGGGTTTGATCCATTAAATCTGTTAAAGTAGTCATCTTCTGACCGTGAAGATTTAACTGATCCAGAATCCTCGAAGGAAGTCCTTTTTTGAAATGATATTTAAGGGCAGCATCATTCCAACCTACTTGAGTTTGAAGCGCTCTGAAGTTCGTGATATATTCAGAGGCTTTCCCATTATCACTCATGCAAAGGAAATCAAGTTCAATTTCTGCGTTGTCAGTTTCATTAGGGTCACCAAACAACGTGAAGAGTTGGTCTTCAAACTTTTCCCAGTTATTAATAAGTAAGTGGGTTTCGGTTGAAGAGAGCATGAGAAGATAAGGTTCAAACCATCTTTCTGCTTTTCCGGCCAGGAATGAAGAAGCATAAACAACTTTTGATCGGTCGTTATTGAAGGTTGGAGGGTAATTATGGAACATAAGCTTGCAGGTTTTCAAGAAGGGTCTCAATCTGTCTGGATGTTCTCCATCCAATTTATCAGGAGATTTCATAGAAGGAGTTTTGAATTTAGATCCCTCTGAAGACGTTGAATTTGAAAGGGTCTTCATGAAAAGTCTCATGAAATCTTCCAGAGAATCGGATGGTCCAGGTTCTGAAGGTTGACCAGAAGGGTGGTTAGCAGGGGCTGATGGTGCCTCGTGCATTGTATCCTCTCCTTCTTCATCATCACTAGAATCATCAAAATCTTGTGGGATGTCTTCTACAGATTGGACTGAATGTTGCCATTCCCTAAGGTCGAGTGGCTCCAAGGAGTGAGTGCGGGAAACAGGCCTAGTGGCTGTTGGCCTGCCTCTGGCGCGAGCTCTAGTAGTAGTGCCTGTAGGAGGAGTGCGTTGAACAGGTGCCATTTTAAGAATTTAGAGAAAACACCTGAAAAGGGACGTAGTAGTGCAAAGAATGAGAACTACGGAGAATTAAATTATACTGTCACCGGAAGACCTACGCACAAGGTCGAGGATGTTCCTGCAAGTGAGATAAAAGGTTCAGATACTTCTTCAAAGAACAGAGGGATAGTTCAAGGAAGTGATTCGAAGGAAGAACTACTGCTTCAAGTTATGTTTGAGAAGGATTCTAATATAATTGAACGGTAATATTAAAATTCTTAAGATCTCACAAAGGGTTGGAAACTCAACAATCAAAGATTTAGGATTTAGATATGATTATTGAGAAAATAAAGAATGATACAATAATAATGATTTTCACTTAGAGTTTTATCACTATTAACTATAAATACGTTTTATAATTTAATTCTAAGGAATGTGGAACCAAAAACCCAGCCCCTTTTATATCCTTTACTCCTCCTCGCATTGACCTCATACTCATCCACCATTCCGCACACCATAACCCATTTAAAATATATCCGTTACACCTGGACCCTCCTCACTAACATCCGTTAACCTCTTAATCCTTCACTAACCATTCCGTCCATGCTCCCTACACCTTAATAACCCACAGACGTTTCATGAACCTTTTAATGTACTATTATATTAACTATTGCGCTGTGCGTCGCTTATTGGAAAAAAGACTAAGACACACTATTGAGAGATTGACTAATTTAGATTTAGAGTTTTAGGCTAGCGCGATTTAATAGCGGGTACACAAAGGAAAATCACAGTTGCTATGGAGAGTTGCTTTCTGCGCTTTGAGTATGGATTTGAACCCTTTAGTATTGATTTAATGAGCTACTTTTGCCTCGAGTGTCACGTGGCGCGTGACAGTTTCAAAGAGAATGAAAGGAGTTAAAAATAATATACCTCTTTTTATGGTCAAAGTAATTGTTTCCACCTTGAGCAGGTTTCTGGCTTAAAGGAATAGTAGTACCATCAACAAAACCAATATATCCTGGGAAGCCCTTTGCTTGCATAACCTGAGATGATTCAAGTCGCTCTTTATTTGTTGGCCAGGTGAGAAGTTGAGCTTCCAAAGAGTTTATGGCAGTGATACATTGTTTGGTATAAGTGTTAACTTAACCATACCCTAAATCAAAGACATTTTCTAAACATTTCAAAGCGGCTCCATTACCATTTGAACCCAAATGACATAGTGTGATGGCCAATTGAATTGAAGGATGTCATTGTTCTTTTTGAGAATTATTGTGAAATATGGGATGATCCTGAATAAGCAAAAGCAATTTAAGGAAACATTCCTGAGAATTCCTGAACAGCTGTCTAAAACTGGGTGTAGATAGGTTAAGAAGTGTTTGGATGGTGTACTTGGGGGTATGAAGTACTTGAGGCTTTCTGGGAAGAAGGTAACGTTTCATGGCCATTTTTGATAAAAAGACAAAATCTTCTTCTAGATCAGAATCAGAATCGGAATCAGAGTCCAAGAGAAGTTCAAGAGCCATGAAAGTCATTGCTTTATGTAATTTATAACAATTTGAAAGTGAGGAAGGCATAACTCTTATATGATATGATATGAAGATGTAAATGATGTACGATGTTTTGAGTTATGAAGTGTTATGCTGCAGAGTTCTGCGTATGAATGGGTTGATGCTGACAAATCAGTGAAATGGGACTTGATGGTGAAATCAGCACTTTTGGTTGAGAAAGTGCGGATTTGAGTGAAATAAGTGACTTTTTTCACTTTTGAAATCCACCAGTATTGGGGCTAGTGTGTTTTGGAAATCTGCACTTAGATAAGTGCAGATTTGGTCAAACTTAAGTGCGGATTTGCCAGAACTGACACTCCCTATTGAATGTCTCAAAAAAAGGTGGAGCAGGCCAATTTTATCTTCAAATATAAAACTAAATTGGAAAGATGAATTGAGTGGATGTAGAAATAACTGATAAAAGAGTGTTTAAGTTCTCCCATTACTTATTCTAGTTTATAAGAGCAAGTCTTAGCTCTCTTAGAAAAAAGAAGTGAATTTTGATCAAATTAGAACTTAAATTTTTTTCCTATTGGTAAATTAAAATGAAATCAACACTGGTGTATTTAAAAAATAAAATGACATGATTTTCAAATTCAAACCACCAATTCTTCAGCAGAGAAATTAGATTTATTATCTTGAAAAAGCCAATTTATTTATAAAAATAGAAGTTAATATGCAATGACAGATTTCTAAATTCTAATTTGCTCACTTGAACACACCCTAATTAGGGGGTCTCAGCTCTGAAAAATCTTAACTTAACTTTAGTGTGCATTTCAAAGCAAATCAGCAATTAAATTTTGAAAAAAGACACTTATTTTAAAAATGGGTGTCAGTTAAGACTTCAAATCAGCACTTTTTTCCTGATTTTTTTTTCAAACCCACATTTTGGCCACCTCATCCCTGTCACAGGAGACACACAGACCTCCATCCCCTCATTGATCCTCAGCACACACTCCTCACTGAGATTCAAAACATTTTATTGCAACATTTGAACCAAGAATGTTTTTTTCCTTCTTTTTTTATATTTTAAATCTGTTAACCTCTTTTCTCGTAACATACCAGTTTCATAATGCCTCCCAGAAAAACAAACACTCAAAAGGCAACTAAAAGAAATTCTACATCACAAAGGTCTTCCTGTAATGCAATCCCTTCACCAGAGAAATCAAAGTCTGGAAAGCTTAAAAGGGAAGATTATCTCATCATCATCAACTTCCTCAAAATTAAATCAAATTGTGATGCATTGTGGTACGTGTCTTGCATAAGCACGTTATGGTAAGGTAAACTCTTACAGTCGCCTTGCTGTAAGCAGAATACGGAGGAGATGTGTGGATTTAGTTGAAAACCCCGTTCTTCCAATAAAAATAACAAAATGGGAATTCTAAATCACTAAGCTAACCAGTCTACTTGGATCTGATTGTTAAAAAATAATGAAACTCTAAAATATTTAACGCTTATTGAGATTTAAATGAAAGTGGCTTTTGAGAAAGAAATACTGATAACAACAATTAAGGTGTACCAGTGAAAGATCTGAAAAGATTGACTTTTATGTTTTTATAATAATTTGAATTTTTATGAGACAGAAATAATCAAGTCCCAGTGATGAAGACCTTTCTAAAGATACCCTGATGAAGTGTGATTTAAATTGTTGAGTAGTATTTCTAAAATGTTATATATAAAATATAAAGTTATAAGGGTATTACAATTTATTTAGTTTGTTGAGTAATAAAAAAAATGAGACTGTGGTGGTTAAATATTAAGCTGTATGTTCTATGATGATTGTAAGATGATGCCCAATTTTGAGTCTGAGAGACTCTTAAGTATACCTAGTCACGTGCCTAAGTTTTCCCCTCCAGAGCTCACCCAGAGTCAATCCGGAGCCCGTACGGAGTCCAAGCAGAGTCCGTCCGGACTCAATTAGAACCTTTAAAACTATAATAAAAAATCCAGAAAAATTACACATAATAGAGCCACTTTCCTTTTACATTTAAAACTAATTTTAGTAGTCTGCGGAGCTCTAATCACCCCGTGAAAATTTATCAAAGTTAAGTAATTTCTAAAAACGTAAATATTTCTATAAAACTTTAAAATTCATTTAAAAATATAAGAAAAATAGTAAAAATTCTGGGAAAATTTCCCAAGGTTCTTGAGTGACTCGACTTGATACTTATAAACTCTTCAGACCGTAAAAATAAGTTTTCTCTGTAAAATAAATTTTTTTCGCGTAGGCATTTGCTCTTGACCAATTTCTTCATATTTAAAACTCAAATAAATTAAATAAAACCCTTTTATAAAAAATAATAACGCCAATCTTGCACGCCGTAATAGCTCCATTTACGTACTTAGGTGCCATACTAAACTTTAGGCTACCACATCCTCCCTCCAATTGAGATTGTCCCCATTCTTAAAACTTTGCATAAATGGTTGAGCAATTCCAAAAGAATTATCCTTTCTAATAAAATAATTTGATAAATTTGTTTTAGCTGGTCTTCTTTTAATTCTTTATAATAAAAACGTTGTTTCTTCTTCTCTGGCTTGATATAACATAAAATAAAATAATATAAATCTTGTGATGATTCCACTACTGAGAGCAAGGTTTGAATCCCTTCAGACTCCCATATACCAGTCTTCCTTCTTCTCACAGCATTGAGAGAGTGGATCTTCCTATGAGGCGAATACTCCTGATTCCAACCTCATAGGGCCCCCCACTGAGCCAAATTCTATGATTCCGGTCTCGCCATAAGGTCCTCCAAGCTTCACACCAAAAAAAATGGCCTAACTATGAGGCACTAAAAAAAATCATT
Source organism: Hemileia vastatrix (assembly GCA_030280995.1). Lineage (NCBI taxonomy): Eukaryota > Fungi > Basidiomycota > Pucciniomycetes > Pucciniales > Zaghouaniaceae > Hemileia > Hemileia vastatrix. The sequence continues at coordinate 36,052,945 of JASXTE010000005.1, read as the reverse complement.
CCCTAAAATCCAACTATCATCCTAACTTCTGATTCCTTCATCACAATTTTCAAACTTTGCTATGCAGCAAACCCATAAAATACTTTTGCCAGGCTTCCAATAATAATATTAACTTTAGACCATGTTAAAGCGCCACAGATTTCACCTAATTAACCATTATGCTTTCCTTAGCATCATCACCACCTAAAATTTTAACCTCCTAAAGCTTATCAGCACCCAATTCCAGAAATGATTGAATAACCAGTTTAGAGTCTTAGTGGGCAGTGATAAATTAAAAGATTGAATTGAGTTATCCAAACAAGATTGACTTTCCAGTTTAAAGTCTTGGTGGACCAAAAATATAATCGATTTCCAGTTTATGGTCTTGGTGGACCAAAGATCGTTTAAGTGCATAAATAACTTGAAATATTCCTAAGTAAGGCCTAGGCTTGACCAAAGATTGAATAAATTTGATAATCCAGTTTAATGTCATAGTGGACCAAACATTTGATCGACAAGTAATCCAGTAAAAGGCCATAGTGGACCAATGAATGTTGAATTATCCTGCAGATATTAATTTTCCAGTTTAAAGTCATAGTGGACTAAACAATGAATGAACTACCAGTTTAAAGTCATGGTGGACCAAACATTTGATCGATAACAAATCCAGTTTAAGGTCATGGTGGACCCAACAGCTTGATAATACTCCAGTTTAGGGTCTTGGTGGACCTAACATTTGATAACACTCCAGTTTAAGGTCTTGGTGGACCTAACATTTGATTTATATATAAAAAAAAAAATCTGTCTCCAAAAAATATCCATAAAATCTTGAACATCCTTGAAATTCAGTTTAAAGTCTTGAAGGACTAACAGCTCCAATATAAAATCTTTAATGACAGTCTTGAAAATTAGCCAGTTTAAAGTCTTGGAGGACTAACAGCTCCAAAATTCGTATAAAACCTTAAGGAAAGTCTTGAACAGTAGCCAGTTTAAAGTCTTGGAGGACTAACAGCTCCAAAATCCGTATAAAAAACCTTAAAGAACGTCTTGAACAGTAGCCAGTTTAAAGTCTTGGAGGACTAACAGATGTTGTCAGCCAGGCTACTAGACTTAACCAGTGACATAATTAATTATTTACCGGATGAATCCACACCTTATCATTTTAATTATTATTTAATTATAATTTAGTTACATTAAAATTAGTTATAATAAATTAACTAATTACAGAATGATAAAAATAAATAAATAATTAAAATTAAAATATAAAATTGTCCCTTATATTTTTCTCTAACACCGTTGATCATTTGACAGGTTGGAAAAAATAAAAATTTTAAATTAAAAAATAGATATTAAGATAAAATAAGATTTTAATATTCAAATAATATTAAGTATATACAAAAAATTAAAATTTCTTATTTAGGATTGACTTCTACAGTAAATATTAAATAAATTGATGTATTTCTGACATACTCTGTAAATACATCTTTTTGACGCCTTCTTTTTAGAATAAATTTATTATTTGAAAATACTCCTTCTGCAATATTCTTTTCTCTCTCTCATACTACTGTTTTTAGAATTTGATTGCCGTGCTTTGTCTCTCCTTTGCCTATATAAGGCCTCTCTTTTTGTTGTCTTTTCATCATTCCTTTACTACATCACTTTATTACAATAATAACAAATCAAAACTTATTCTTATAATCTATAGCATTAGTATTTACAATACGTAACTCTAATATATAATTTATATTAATATTTTAATCATACCTCTTTTAATTGAGTAAAATAATCATCTTTGATTTAAGAGATACGTACAAATTTGTTGAGTGTCAATTTAAACCTTCAGAATCCTCGTAAAAACTTCATACCAATCTTCTAGACCAAAAGTGTACCTTGAAAGATGTCTTGAAGTAAGATCCCATAGGTATTGAGTTCCCCTATAACCTGTTTCCTGTCTAAACTAAATAAATAAACTAAAAAGAATGAAGACTGAAAAATAAAACTAAGAAATATAATAATAATTTTGATTTAATTAATTAATTTGTTTATTTTATTATTTTATTTTATTTTATTTTTTTTATTATTCATATTTTTTTTTTTTTTTTATTTTATTTATTTATTTTATTTTTTTTATTTTTTTTTAATTTAAAATAAAAGATTTTAGAAAAGATAGTTTTGAAATAAAAGTTAAAATTTAATTTTAAAGAAAGATAAAAAAAGTAATAAAAAAGAATTATCAAAATTAAAATCTTAAAAGATGCCCCCCGGACATTTGATGAGCCATACCCTCAACATCATACCCACATCCAAGTGCAACTTGATGTGGTTACACAATTTTGAGAAATTGAAAAGAAAGAAAATAAATGATAGTTTTTAGAAGATAATTTTTATAATGATGATCACTGGGTGGGCTCCCTCCAATTTATAAAAATGATTAGAGACCACCAGTGAGCATCACCTTTACAATAATTCATAATATATATTAAAGAAAAGAAATCACAATCTAACATAAAAAAAATCAAAATAAAAATAAAATAAAAAGAATCTTGAATCCGGTGTTGAGAGCGGTGTCTCTTAATTCGTTCCAGTTTATAGTCTTAGTGGACTTCCTATATTTTAAAGACAAAGCCAGGATTCAACTAGAAACAGGGAAAATTTTGGAAACAAACATTATGGGGTAATTGTGTATAGAGCAGCCAGCCCATCAATTACCCCCACACTTGCCAATATTAAATTAAGAAGGTTCCCCTGTGAACATTTCTTCCAATAAAATTTTAAAATTTTCCAACCCTATCTTCACCCATATTTTAAGAATTTTTAATTTTGAAAATTTCAAAGAAGGTTTTCTTGCATTTCGTTAAGTTTCATCACAGTTTTGTCGCCCATATGCAGTGTAACTATAGTAAAGTATTTTGATAAAAAAAAAGATGGTTTATCCTCGTTGCGGAGGTTGATAAAATTTGATAAATGTCATATTTTATCCTCATTGCGGAGGAATCCATAAAATTTTGTCGATATCATAGTTTATCCTCATTGCGGAGGAACCCATAAAATTTTGTCGATGTCATAGTTTATCCTCATTGCAGAGGAATCCATAAAATTTTGTCGATATCATAGTTTATCCTCATTGCGGAGGAATCCATAAAATTTCATAAATGTCATAGCTTATCCTCATTGCGGTGGAAGACTTTGGCACTCCTGTTGCCTCTAGGATAGAAACGTTTCACTTGATTGGCCGCTACCCTCTTCTTCAATACTACTCCATCCAACTCTTCTAGCACATATAAACCTCCAGAAACTTGCTCCTTAACTTTATACGGTCCATTCCACCTATCTGCAAACATTTTCCCCCATTGACTCTCTAGAATTCTATTATACACCAGGACCATATCACCTGGGTTCAAAGGTTTCCTTAATCGATGTGCCAACCGCTCATCCCAATATCTAACTGATTTATTTTGGATCTTCATCATCTGCGAATATGCCTTTTCTAAATATTCTTCTTTCTTTTCTAGCTGCATCATTCTTGCACACAATAATTCTTCAGTAGTTTTGACCATGTCCCAGTCAACTCCAAGATATGATTCAGCTTCTAAATCAACCGGTAAAACTGCTTTCTGTCCAAAAACAAGTTCATAAGGTGAAAATCCGGTCGTCCTTTTGGCAGTGATTCGATCAGCAAATAAAACTAAAGGTAAATAGTGCCTCCACTTTTTGGCACTTGTCCCACACATTTTAAATAAAGCATCCTTAATAAATTGATGCCCTCTTTCAACCATGCCTTCAGCTTCAGGATAATATGAGGGTGCTACCCTAACCTTTGATCCAACTTTCAATACGGCCTCTTTAAACTCTGTCCCAAATTCAGGACCTCCATCTACCATCACCAACTTCATCACCCCATACCTATATACCCAATTATTCAACAAAAATTCTGCCACATTTTTGGCAGTTAAATTAATAAGAGGCGCTGCCTCTACCCAACCAGATAAATCATCTCTGGCCACAATTAAATATTTATTCCGTCCCTCTTTTATATGAACGGCATCTAAACTAACTCTCCCAAAGAGCGTATATTCACCGGTCGCGCGTCCAGGTTCTTTTGACCTTAAATAACTTTGTCTTTGACATTCTTCGCATGACTGAACCCACTTTTTAACAGCCATCTTCATGCCAGGCCACCAAAATTGTTCAGAAATTCTTCTAAACGTTTCTCCAACGCCTCTATGCCCAAGATCTTCATGCAGTGATTTCAAAACTAATTATTGCCCCTTCTGTTGAGTTATAACTACTTGAGGATTTGGATACCTTCTCCTCATTAAACGCCAACCAGATAGGTAAAACGTAGATGACTTCCTCTTGATAGCCACCCATTCATCGTCTTCACATTCTTCTGGCCTCTCTAAAGTCAACAAATATTTGACTAACAAAAAATAAAATCCAGTCTGACCCCAGACTTCATCTTGAAAATCAATTAATATAACATCAATAGGGACTTCTCTATCACCAATATCACCTGCACATGAATGAGCCAATAATTGTTGACCCCTAAATAAATCTTAAATCGAGCTATGTCAAAGTTTTTCTTCTGAACCTTTGGATCCTTTGTAAACTGTATTCGAAAATACCTCTTTCTATTTATCCACCTTTTTATTTAAATTCTCTAATTCTCCAACATATACACCATTCCTTAACTTACTACTATCCCACACTACCAATCCATCTTCCTCTACATACACCACATCTTCTTCTACCTCCTTTCTACCGAATTTATCTACACCTTTTCCAACACCTTTATTAACATAAAAACTATTTTCCAGTTTATCCTCTTGGTGGAGGTCATCATCACCATAATCTAGACACAATAGTCCTGCCAGTTTAACCTCATGAGGGAGGTATGGAAAGTCTTCAGCTCCTTTAGTTCTGGCTTTGATAATAGGTATATCTTCATCGAACTCTTCTGAGTCTGAATCTTCTTCAGTGGGTGGTCTCCTTGATAAACCATCTGGCATAGTAAAAGTTTTGCCAGGCTTATGAACTAAATCAAACGAAAAATGTTAAATAAAAGCTACCCATCTCGTCATGGGTGCGTTCGGTAAACTTGGGGAATTAATCATCTGGATTAACGATTTTGCATCCACTTGCAACTCAAAATTTTGCCCCCACAAAATATGCTGAAGTTTCTTCAGTATTTTTGCCACACCACATAATTCCAATTTTGGTTGAGAATATCTTGATTCGACCTCAGTAAATACTACAGATTCATACCTAACCGGCCTGATGTAACCAGCTTTATCCATCTGAGACAAAACTGCCCCAGCTGCAACCTGACTTGAATCAACTGCTAAATAAATTTTTCCAGCTTCTTTTCCATAATCCAACTTGTGCAGGACTAAATCCTTCCCTACAACCTCCTTCAACTTCACAAATGCCTTCTCACACTCTTCATCCCACTCCCAGTCTGCATCCTTTCTCGTTAACCATCTCAATGGAGCTGCCAATGAAGAAAAGTCCTTGATAAACATTCTAATATATACGCAAATGCCTAAAAACCCTCTGACTTCTGTCGTATTCTTGGGTCTTGGCCAGGACTGAATTTTGTTAACTTTCTTCTTGGACATAATCCTACCCTCTCTACATACCACATGGCCTAATATTTCTAAGGCTGGCACACAACATGAAAATTTTGAACCTGAAATAGTTAAGCCAGCCTCTTCAATTCGAAACAAGACTCTTTCTAAAGTAATTGAAAACTCCCAAATGAATTTGCGTATCCCAGGATTCTCTTCCAACACCTGGTTATCATAGTCGGTTGTTGGTCCCTTAATTCCTCCATCATCTATAAAGATTCCAGCATATTGTGGAATTTCGTCTTGAAGGATCCAAGCCATCTGAGCTTGATAAACTGCAACCGAATTTGTTGCTCCTTGAGGTAATCTTGTTAACTGTAAACGTCCTAGTGGTGTATCAAATGTAGTGAGAGGCCTTGAGTCCGGATGTAACTCTCTCTCATCATATCCACCCATAATATCTCCCAAACCATTACACACTCTCCCTGCAAACACTTCAACAAACTCCTCAGCACTAGGCGGTATACCAGCATCCTTTATTGTAAACCTATTTAATTCCCTAAGATCATGAACAACTCTAAGCTTGCCATTCGGTTTCTTGATACAAAATACCGGACTAGAATAACTTGACGTTGATTGCTCATACAGTCCAGTGTGTATCCGTTCTCTGACAACTTCAATATAGGCTTCTTTTAATGCAGCCGGAATAGGAATTGGTTTCTGCTGCCACGGTTCATGACATACCACAGGAATCTTGTAAGGCTCCCCATAGGAATACTTCAACACACCCCTCTCCTCTTCTACAAAAGCAATGGCTTTCTCTCACTTGACCATCACATCCAACAACAACTTCTTCTCTTCTCCAGACAACCAACCATCAGGTCCAAAATTAACAACACCCAGTCTCTCAAAAGTGATTCTTGACGTCTCAAAAAATTCAGGTGGATTCTTTACCAAGGGACTTTCATAAGGATCTCTTGATAAGCTTGGTCTTCTCAAGGGTGGATTTAATTTGGCAGGTAGCGGTTCATTAATAGGTCGAACTTTATTTGCTACTTTCTTATATTTGACTGCGTCCACATCTAAATAAACTTGAGGTAAAACATTTATTTTGGATTTGCCATTAAAAATTTCATCAAATGAATCTTCTTCATCGTCAGAATCGGAATAAGAAAAATTAGAAAAATATTTTATTTCATTTTTAAATTTTACCCTTTTCTCCTTTCCCTCGTCTAATTTATAAACAGATTTTCCAACACCTTTGCTTCCCTTATTCAACAGTAAATCGCCTGTAAAGAAAGTTGGAAGTTTAACCTCTTGCTGGAGGACCGGAAATGAATTTTCACAAAATTTTTTTTTTGTTTTAATTATACTGAGATTTTTAATCTGATTTTGATGTGATTTTTGCAGTTTACCCTCTTGCTGAAGGTCCATAGTAGAAGGAGATAATTGCAGTTTAACCTCTTGCTGGAGGTCATAAAACATACCCTTCCAATTTTTATCCAACCTAATTTGGCCCATTTTGCCTTTTTCACCATTTTAATTTAATAGAAAAACAAGGTAAATCCAATAAACATATAGAAAAGTCCAAAACGTATTTGCACTCCAAAGTAATATTAACAGAAAATAATTGAGAATCCACTTGAATTATCTCCAAGTGAGCTGACCTATTGCAATCCGGGATCTCATCCTGAGGAGAGATTACAACATTAGAGTGATCATCCCCTGCTACCCCAAAAAATAAGGGCATTCATCCCTTTCCAACAAACATAATTCACCAGAAGCCGTATGTTTTATATGCCGCTACTTGGTGCAAACACAACACTGGCACAGAGTAGTAATCCCTGGCCGTGTTTCCCAACCTTCATCTCCAGGAGGCGCTAACCGCATATGTAACCTCCGCATATCTTCACCAGTGATCTCCAAACTAATCCCCATGCAAGCTTGATACCCTATCCTGGCCTCAAAATCCATCAAAAAAGGACCACCAAGAACAGTTTTGACTGCTCTTCTGGCCACATAAAAGTGAACCTTACCAACAGATCCACCAATGCCTAACCTGACATGCTCAGCTGTGCCCATCAGCTCTGTTGCATGCCCTCCAATGCCTCTGAGGTTTCCCCCAGTTCCACTTTTAATTGGCAAGCCTATACTCGTTGCTTGCTCCAATGAAATTAAATTAATTTGAGACCCTTAATTGACCAAGGCCTTTACTTCTTTACCGTTAAGAGTTACCACCAGGTAACCCAGAGGAGCGGAAAAATGCGTATCTACATCTTCCCCAAACTTTTCAACATTTTCACAAATATATTCCACCTCTCCAGTGGAAACCCGACGCCTTGTCAAATGCTTCTTTTGCTTTTCAGAAAGCGCCGGACTAATCGTAAATAACTCCCCCAAAGATAAGGGAATCTGCAGTTGATTCACCCTATTCAAAACTTTGTCCATCGCATTAGCTTGACCAGAAACTACTGGCCACTCATACTGGACCTTTAATTTAACAACCTTGGCCCTGGGTACCTCTTGAGGTCCAACCAAGCCATCTTCACTTTCTATAACCCTGACTCCGTCACCAGCTTCTTGCACTAATCCTGATCCATTGCTAGTCCTTCTTACACCCTCCATTGGTATGGGACCGCTAAAACTTGGTCTGGGTAGAGACACCAACGGTACGTCCTCCTCAGAATCCGAATCATCCTCTGGCATAGGCTCACCATTTAAATCAAACTTGCCATAACTAGGGGGCCCCATATCAGCAATCCCCTTCTGCATTTTATATAATTCGTCCTTAGAGTAAGGGTTCAATTTGTTGGCGGCAGTTTGAGCACTAGAATTTTTGTCCTTAGAGTAAGGGTTCACTTTGTTATTGGCCTTGCCAGGATTAGCCCTCAGTTGGCTTTGAATGCTACTTTTTGCCTTAGTAGCAGCTGCTCTTCTAGCAGCATTAACATCGTATTCGCCAGCCATACAGCTACCCTCCACCTGGGCAACCGTCGCCAGCTCTAAACCTCCAAAAGAAGTAGAAAATGTGGCTTTACTGACCTCTTTCTCTTTACCTTTGTCAGCCTTTCCACCATTACCATTACCATTTTTGCCACCCTTGGCATTAACATCTTCATCATTTATCTCTTCAAATATGGCTCTCCTTTCAGCCATTAAATTTCCTCTGACCAAATCAGAAGGAGACTGTCCATCACTGGGCTTGATGAATGAACCATCAGGAAATTTATAAACTTTACCATCAAATAAAACTCGCCCAGCATCCATATCCTTATCAAGAGCAAAACAAACTGTTTCTCTGTGCCCCCTCCTATTACAATAGGAGCACATCTTTGGCTCATTGTAGCTACCTCTATAATTACTACCACCATTCCCACCATTTCTCCCATTGCCTGGGAAGCGGTTACCATTATTATTGCCATTATAATTTCGACGTTCATAACCTCTGGACTGATAAGAAGTTGACGTCGACAAAGAAGCAATTAGGGCCTTGTTAGCTTTCTGTGTCTCTTGAACAAATATTTTTAATTGTTTAGTTAAATCGGCCAGGTGATTGACCATCTTATTATCCACATTACCCTCAACTTTAGAAGCAGGTAATCCCATTTGTGCCTTATTGGTCTCCTGTGCTTTGACCATAATATCGTTGTTTTTGGCCAAAACTTTGCTAACCTTGCTAACATATTGAGTGCAGGACTCTTGATATTTGTCCAATGCTAACAACTTGAGATGGGCCTGAATGTTCTCTTTGATAACCTCCAGTGCCGGCAGTTTCTGCTCACCATTAGGCAGTTCATTCATCAAATCTTTTCTTGAAGGATCCTTCAAGACATCAATTTGAATATCCCTGCTGCATGCTGACCAAAACAAATCTTTTGCTTGATTCTCATGCACTAACTCATCCACCAGTATGAGATATTCCACCACTTCATCAAACTGAACACAGAGCTTTTTGAAGTCAGCCATAGAAGAAACTCCACCTTTTGCTTGCCAGTCTCCAACAATTTTATTGAGGTCCATCATAGTAAACCTAACACCCCATCTATCAACCATAGCTTTAGAAAGCTTAACCCAATCCTTTTCCTTAAATGCCTGCATAGCAATAACCTCTTTTTCCACCTCCCTATCAGCAATAAAAAACCTAACTTGCTTCACCATATCCACATGAGAAGCACCATCAACAGCAGCAGCAGCTTCATACCTGCTAATGAACCATTTAACCTCCTCCCCATCAAACTTTGGGCCATCCCAAGAAACAATTCTAACTGAGGGAGTAAGAGGGTTATAAGATCCAGAAGCAACAGCAGAAGACATCCCAATAGGTAAAGAAAAGCGTTAAAAACCGTTAAAATAAACAAGCCTCTTGCAGGATAATAACAAAGATCGATTAGAGTTACAAAGAATAAGCCTCTTGCAGGCTATTAACAAAGACCTTGACCCAAAAAAAGTCCTAGAAAAAGCTAGAGATTTTGAACCCCCACGTTGGGCGCCAACTATGGTAAGGTAAACTCTTACAGTCGCCTTGCTGTAAGCAGAATACGGAGGAGATGTGTGGATTTAGTTGAAAACCCTGTCCTTCCAATAAAAATAACAAAATAGGAATTCTAAATCACTAAGCTAACCAGTCTACTTGGATCTGATTTTTAAAAAATAATGAAACTCTAAAATATTTAACGCTTATTGAGATTTAAATGAAAGTGGCTGTTGAGAAAGAAATACTGATAACAACAATTAAGGTGTACCAGTGAAAGATCTGAAAAGATTGACTTTTATGTTTTTATAATAATTTGAATTTTTATGAGACAGAAATAATCAAGTCCCAGTGATGAAGACCTTTCTAAAGATACCCTGATGAAGTGTGATTTAAATTGTTGAGTAGTATTTCTAAAATTTTATATATAAAATATAAAGTTATAAGGGTATTACAATTTATTTAATTTGTTGAGTAATAAAAAAAAATGAGACTGTGGTGGTTAAAGATTAAGCTGTATATTCTATGATGATTTTAAGATGATGCCCAATTTCGAGTCTGAGAGACTCTTAAGTATACCTAGTCACGTGCCTAAGTTTTCCCCTCCAGAGCTCACCCATAGTCAATCCGGAGCCCGTCCGGAGCCCATCCGGAGTCCAAGCAGAGTCCGTACGGAGTCCAAACAGAGTCCGTACGGAGTCCAAACAGAGTCCGTCCGGACTCAATTAGAGCCTTCAAAACTATAATAAAAAATCTAAAAAAATTACACATAATAGAGCCACTTCCCATTTACATTCCAAACTAATTTTTGTAGTCTGCGCAGCTCTAATCACCCCGTGAAAATTTATCAAAGTTAAGTAATTTCTAAAAACGTAAATATTTCTATAAAACTTTAAAATTCATTTAAAAATATAAGAAAAATAGTACAAATTCTGGAAAAATTTCCCAAGGTTCTTGAGTGACTCGACTTGTTACTTATAAACTTTTCAGACCATAAAAATAAGTTCTCTCCGTAAAATAAATTGTTTTCACGTAGGCATTTGCTCTTGACCAATTTCTTCATATTTAAAACTCAAATAAATTAAATAAAACCCTTTTATAAAAAATAATAACACCAATCTTGCACGCCGTAATAACTCCATTTACGTACTTAGATGCCATACTAAACTTTAGGCTACCACAACGTGAAAAACTTATTAAGCGCAGTAATTGCTACAAAGGGGTTGTCATGTCATTAAGCGAAGCGCAGAGAAATATGAGTGTCGCACTTGCAGTATGGGTTTACATGTCAAAAAACAGCATAGTATGGACATGGAGTTCATAGTATAACTATGTTTTTAGCAAAAGGCATGCAGCTGGTTATCACGTGGGGCTAGTAGCACAGTATCAAGATAAGGAAGTATGTGTTTAATTAGGAAGAGCTAAATAAGAAGCAGCGCTAGCGCTAGTTAGAAAAGTCAACTAAGAAAGTGCAACAAGTCAGGGTGAAAGGAGCTCACATACGCTTGAAGCAAATATTGGAGGGTAGCCCAAGGATAATACTTACAAGTAATGCATGAGTAAGTGAGATCTTTTACTAGTAGCACATCATTAAGTGGGGGAGGTACAGGCTATAGTATACATTGTCTTCCTTAGAAAGTGTAGGGTAGGTATAGCTAGATCACGGTAGTAGCTACAAGTTGCTAAAGGGCGATAAAGTTGTACATACAGGCTACTAAAGAGAGGGGACTAGAGCTTGAGCACTGAAACTTGTAGGAGAAAGCTGATAAGGCAAAAAACTAGCGATAATATATAAGGGAAAGGATCTCTATAGAAAAAGGGAGATCAAGGAAGCTAGAAATACAAAAATATACAAAAAGAGTAATAATTATATATATATATATAGTAATCAAGTAACAATGCTGAAGATTTTTTTAGGATTGTAGAGTAGTAGAGCGCTGAAAGGTTATTTTATTTCTGCAGTAAGGATAGTATTTGTGTATAGCGCTTGAAGAGGGAATAGCTGAGAAAATTAAGCGCTTGACTGAGAATAGATAGTAACTGGGCTGTAGCGCCACTCTTATCTCTACTTTTCTAATTTTTCTATATCATCACCTTACAGTTATCACTGTTTCTTTTCTTAGAGTGGCAGACACTTCTTCTAATTAAGAAGAACCAACCCATCTCGTGCTGTGTCTATTGCTTGGTATTATAGAACTGTCTACAATTGGTGTCCCAACAGTGGCCTAATTGTAAGTGATAATAGTATTGTTATTTTCTTGATTTTTGTTTGTTTTTCAGGATTTTTTCAACGGAGATGATCAAGCTTGAGCTTCAGAGGAGAGTCATAGGTTCTACAATGAGTGGATCAAGAGCCATTATCAAAGGATATTTTAGGATTGTATCAAGGGGTAAAGTCATCTTTTATTAATTACTTGTTTTTTATCTTTAAACAAGGGAAGAAATGGAGCCAACTGTGACTTCATCAAGGCTTCCTTGAGAAGGAGTGAAGTCACCAAATTCAACTGCTTCAATACCTCAAAGGGTATCAACTATCATTAGATGCAAGGATGATAGTTTACGCTTTACTGTTAGTAATACCAAAAAGTTTTTATGCAGGTTTGAACAAGTTGCAGAAGTTCATGGGGCCACTGATTATGATATGGTGCGCCAGATGTTTTTTTTTGTTTCGAACAATTGTAAGGACAACTTAGAGGACCTCAAAGGGCATGAGTCTCGAGATTGGAAAGCGCTTAAGGCTCAGATGCTGAGGAGGTGGCCAAAAATTATGGAGGAAACTAAGTACATGATGCGTGACTTGAATGCTCTAGTAAATAAGGCTAAGGAAAAAGGAGGAATCAGGGATCCTAGAGAATTTAAAGACTTTAGGGAAGAATTTGATCAAATGGTCAAATATTTAGTCAGCAACGAGGATTTTAGTGATGTTAATGGATTGCTACCTTGGTTTTGTGAGGCGTTAGCTCCTGATGTTGAAGATTGGGAAAAGAGGAGCCTAGATAGTGAGGGAAAGCTTATCAAGAAGAGGGATGGAAATTACAAATACCCTGGATTGGAGGCAGTTGAAATTGCTGTTGAATCGGAAATGAAGCTGTGACAAGTAGAACAAAGGGCTTCTAGGGTAGCATTGGACAATTTGGAGGTAATTGAAGTTGAATCTGCTGCGGGGCCTTTGACTCCAATAAATAGTCCTTGAGGAAAACCCATCAAGAAGGATCCAGACTCGGTAATGGCTAGAATTGATGATCTGGAAAAGAAGTTAGCTGAGGCGGCTAAAACTAAAGGTTTTTATAAGCCAAAATCCAGTCCTCAAGTTTCTCGTTTTGCTAGCATGGTGTGCTACTACTGTAATAAAGAAGGGCATTCTAGAATGAGATGTAATGCGCTGCAAAAGGACAAAGAAGATAAGGTTGTCTATGAGGATGGGACAGCACTGATGTTGTAAGATGGTACTAGACTTACTGTAGATAGATAACACGGTATGCAAGCTAAAGTTATTGATTACATCAATAAAAAAACTATGGAGGTTAAGGTTAGTAAAGGAAAGGAGCCAGAGCAGGTGGATAAAGGAAAGGGGTCAAGGGCGGTCAACTTCGCTTTAACTTGTGCGGTTCTGGACTTTAAAGCTAAAGAAGGGGCAGTTGAGATGCCACTTACTGCTGCGCGTCTGGAAATATTCATGGCAAAGAAAAAGAAGATGGCGCCTCCAACCATTGCTAGGCCAAGAAGAGTGGGCGCTAGATATGCTAATGCTAAAGATATGGAGGAAGTAGGACATACTACTAGGGAAAATGTACCTATTTTTAAGGATGATGTTGAGATGGCAGAAGGGTCAAGCGTACAGCATAACCCTGAGGAACAGCACTTCGAGGAGGAAGATGTTTTGGAAAAACAGGAGACAGAAAGGGTTTGTCAGAGGGCAAAAACTGTGGAAGGAATGCCAGGGGCTAGGCATGTGACACCCAAAAATACTCCTGGTAAGGCAAAGGCTGGCGCTAAAACTGCGCAACCAAAGTGGAAGATGCAGTGTCCAGTTCATTCAGAGTTTCCTAGTGCCGCTGAAGAATTAGTTACTCATTTTTTGAATTCAAAAATTATGGTTCCATTAGGGATACTTACGGCTGTGGCACCTGATGTGGCAAATGGGTTAGTAGATAAATGTAGGAAGCATAGGGTATCTAACTGTTTGCAGTATGAAATAGCTCAACAGTTTTATCAACTGACTTTGGGTTTATCAAAGGATCCTCATTATGCAGGTCCTTTAGGTTATTTATCCTTGCCAATAAATGGAAAGCAAATTAGAGCGCTAGTTGATACAGGCTCTCAGATTAATGTAATATCAGCGGATGATGCGATAGTGCTAGGACTACCAGTAAAAGATGATGAGGGTACTGTCGCAGGTATTGGAGTGGGAAGACTACCTGTTATGGGGGTAGCAGAGTTTGTGAAAACTTGAGTTGCAGGAGCAGAGAGGGATCTGCATATTTATGTCCTTATAGGAATGGTAAAACCAGTTTTAGGTATGCCATTTCTTATAGATTATTTGGCTACTATAGATTATGGTCAAAATAAAACAATTGGAATAAGGATTATGGGGGATGATGGAGTCCCAGTAACAGCTGTGCTAGTAGCGCCTAGAGATGATGGATGGGAAACTAGATATACTGGCGCTACAGTTTTAGAGAAGGAAAAGAAGTTTTATGAAGGATTTGAGGAGGAGAATAAGCTCCTGCCAGGGGTGCATCCTTCTTTTCATTAGGAGCTGGTATTTTAGGTGTTACTATCTCCCCAGAAGAGAAGAACCTGGATAGTAACAGGCCAGTCCATAACGGGATATGAAAAGGGGAACTTCATAGGTGTTTAGGTAATACTACTATAGAATGTATTATACCTAGGTTATTTGATTTCTTTGAAATAGGTTTTAGTTATTTGTTTGTTAAAAAGGAAAGACAAAAGCAAGGTGTGGGTGTTACTTGTAGTTACATTAGAAGGACTATGATTTTAAGTAATGAAGGAAGTGATTGGCGAAGTTTAGTGTCAAAGTATAAACCAGTTGCAGTAAAGGTTAAAACAGTCAATGCTCCAATGCCGGATTTAAATTCTCCTTTACAGAGGCCAGTGTTGTCAAGAAACCCTTATGATATGCTTTTAACAAAGTTTCTGCCAGAATTTGTACCCACAGAAAGGATTATGTGGGAGAACTTGAAAATGGTTAATTTTGGACCAGATGATTGGCTGTCTAAGGAAGAAAAGGACTTACTGTTGAATGTGATGGTTTTAAGAGAGAAATAAATTGCGTTTTCAGAAGAGGAAAGAGGGTTGTTAAAACATACCTATGGTAAACCTTATATTGTTCCAGTTATACCTCATGGGCCATGGCAGAAGAAGATGTTTCCTATACCAGTGGCAATTAGAGAGGAGTATACTGAACTTTTTAGGGAAAGGTTACAGATGGGATTGTATGAACAATCTATGTTTAGTTATTCAAGTCCGGTGTTTTGTGTGGTTAAACACAATTGGAAATTAAGGGTAGTTCATGATTTAAGAGAAATGAACAAGATTACAGTGAAGGACGCAGGAATTCCACCTTTTCCAGAAGAATTTGTGGAATCTTTTGCAGGGTGTGCTTGTTATGGATTAGGAGACATTATGGGCAGATACGATGAGCGTGAGCTAGACTTTTCATCAAGACCTATGACAATTTTTGAAACACTGCTAGGACGCTTTAGGTTGACAAGGTTACCGCAGGGCACTACAAACTCTGTTGCAGTGTATCAGGCACAGATGATGTGGATACTACAGGATGAGATCCCAGAACATGTGGGAATATTTATTGATGATGGTGGTATAAAAGGGCCAGTTAGCAATTATGATGGAGAGTTTCTAGAGGAGAACCCATCTATTAGAAGGTTTATTTTGGAATATGTGAATACCTTAGAAAGGGTACTCTTTAAAATAGAGGAAGCAGGTTTGACTGTTTCAGGGTTGAAATTTGCTTGTTGTGTCCCAGTGCTAGATATCGTTGGACATGTTGTATGTAGGAAAGGAAGGATTATTGCAGAAAAACAAAAGAACAAGGTCTTTACTTGGCCTAGACCTAGAAATACTACGGAAGTGCATGGATTTTTAGGAATTTGTACTTACTTAAGGATGTTCATCCATGATTTTGCTTTATTATCCTCTCCCTTGAGGTGCTTGACAAGGAAGGATGCTGTATGGGATTGGACAGAGGAATGAGAAGAATAATTCAAATTAATGAAAAGGATTGTAAGAAAAGATATTCTTTTGAAAAAGTTGGAGTATGGGCCAGGCGCTGGTAAGATTACTCTAGCAATTGATTCTAGTGTGTCTGCAGCCGGCGCAGTATTGATGCAAGAGGATGAGGAAGGGAATGATAGACCAGTGTTGTATGAGTTTAAAGCATTCACAAAGGTGGAGTCTAGGTATTCTAAGTCAAAGTTGGAGCTTTGTGGAGTTGCAAAAATTCTTAAGAAATTGCAATGGATGCTTTGGGGGCAGAACTTTGAATTGCAGGTTGATGCGCTGTCATTAGTACAAATGATTAGAAGTCCTAGTTTACCAGATGCGCCTATGACAAGGTGGGTAGAGCAAATCTATTTGTTTTCTTTTGATTTAGTCCATAAGCAAGGAAAAACTTTTACTATGCGTGATTCTTTGTCAAGAAGGCCAGTATGTGAAGAGGATTCTGAAGCAGAAGAGTTTGAAGAAGATAAAAGATGGGTAAATGGGATTGACTATAGTTATCAGAGGTTTAAGTATGAAGTCTGCAATGACTCTAAACTACTAAAGGCGCAAGTCCGTGATGACTTTAAACTAGCTGAAAAACAAGTTCAGGATAATTTAGGAAATAAGGAAACCTTTAAAAGGAATTTTAACGTGATATTCAGGGAAAAAGATAAGGCGCTAGACGCTGAAGCTAGCGTAATAACTTGAAATAGGCAGGAAGTTGGATCTGATAACCTAGATGGTAATGTTGATTCAGAATGTAGTGAAGAAAGTGATACGTCAACCAATGGGGAAAGTATTGACAAGGAAATATTAGAGAATAAGGAGTCAGAATGGTTAAAGTTATATTTGAAAGGAAGTAACCGACCTAGCGATTGTTCAGAAATAGAATGGCACAGGATAGAAAGGAGCGCTAAGAAATATTTTATCAAAGATAATAAAATATGGAAGAAACAGGCTTCAACACCACAGTTGGTTGTAGAAGATAGGTACAGAAAAGAGAAGATTCTCGAAGAGTTGCATGAGAATCTAGGACATAGAGGAAAAGATGAAACCTATCAAATAGTTAAAGAAAGGTTTTGGTGGCCTAATATGAAAAGTGAAGTTAGTGACTGGGTTAAATCATGTCCAGAATGTCAGCGCAGGAGTTACAGAAAGCCTAAGGAGAAAGGTAAGGCAACTGGTGAAGACACTATTTTTGGAAGGATCAGTCTGGATGAAGTCCATATTAAAGAAGGACGGTTTAAATACTTGGTAGTAGCCAGGGATGATTTATCAGGATGGGTGGAAGCGGTGCCTCTAGTTAATCTTAAGGCAAGTAATGTAGCAGAATTTTTAAAAAGGGAATGGATTTATCGTTATGTGGTGATAAAAATGGTAACAGTAGATGGTGGTGCTGAGTTTGCGGGAGAATTTCAAGATGTAATCAAGGGTATTGGTGCTAAAATTTGAGTTGCAACTCCATACTATCCTGAAGCTGAAGGAATGATTGAACAAGGACATCAAGTCATTAAAGATGCGCTTGTTAAGCTATGTGGAACTAATGGAGCAAAATGGAAACACTATTTGCCATTGGTGTTGTTTGCAGACAGGATTTCAGTTAAAAGGACTACAGGATTCTCGCCATATAAACTTATGTTTGGTCAAAGGGCAGTTTTACCTATAGATCTGGAGGCTGGATCTTTTCTAGGGTGTGACTGGGATCATGTATGCTCTACTGAAGATTTAATTTTGGCTAGAGTAGCACAGCTAGAAAGAAAGGACAAATTTGTGGAGAAAGAATATGAAAGAATGATGCAAATTCGAGATAGATCAGTTAAGTATTGGGATGATTGTTTAGCCCATAGGTTAAGAGAACCATTAAAAATAGGTGATCTAGTTCTGGTCTATAATAGAAGCTTAGAAAGTCAATGGGGCAAGATGTTTGTGGATAGGTGGAATGGTCCTTATAGGTTAAGAAAGCAGATAACAGGGGGTTCATATTTACTGGAGGAACTAGATGGTACTGAATGGAAGCTTTGAGTTGCGGCTGATAAGATCAAAAGGTTCTAACCACGAGTAATACCAGTAGAAACAGAATCTCTGGAATGAGAGTAAAATATCATGAAAATTTAAACTCCGGAAGTGAGTATAAACTAACATTGATTAAGAAGGCAAAAGGCATTATTTTCAAAAGAGGTCTCAAGAAGAGAATTTTTGGCGCAGTTGGGACAGATGGGAGACATTAACAAGGGGTTTAGCAAACCATGGCTGAATAAGCAATTGGAAAAAGTGCTGAAATTGGGAATAGTAAAAAAAGGGGGTCTCAATCTCCTAACCTTATTGGAGGGGACATGATAAGGAAAGAAATTAGACTAGAGAAATGGCTGTCTGGGCAAATCAAAGAAACTGCTGTGCCTTTAGCAATGGCAAAAAAATTATGGCTGAAGCATGATTGGCAGATGGAGAACCCAAGTCAAATTTATTAAATGTTTATGAGATATTGTAAGTGCAATAAGGTGGTGAGTATGTCCTTTAAAATACTAGGTTGAAAGTCTTTTAAAGAAAGTAGAGGGAGAATAGCTCTCTAGATTTTTAGCGCAAGCAAAAGTGCCAGCGCAAGGAGTGGAAAAGATCCATATTTATTTATTATTTATTTAGAAAAGAAGAAGTTTAAAATAGGTTAGGAATGATTGCTATCAAAGCTAGCAGGATAACCCTTCCATTCCTCAGGCATAACAAAACTGTTGGGATTGGTGGGATAACCAGAGATAGAAAATGAGCTGATTTTGTTCATGAGTTCACCAATTAACTCAATATGCTCAAAGCGGGAGTCAAGCTTGTGCTCAGAAAAAGAAGGGGAAGCTTTTATAGGAAGATGACATGGCATCATAGATTAGCCAAAGTCGGGAGAAGATGCTCATGGAATTTACAGAAGGTAGCGGGGTTGGAACCCATCCTAAAGAAATGGATTTGGAGAAACCTAAGAATAAGCAGGTCTTCTTTAGTACTAGATAGGCAAGTCAGTATATAGAGCTTACTAGCTAGCAGGTATGCGGGCTGTGCAGAAGGAGAAGAAATTTGAGGCGGAGTGTTGATGGCTGTGGCGGATGTTTGCATAGGAAAGTCAATAACATCAGGAGGAGGAGACTCTATTTTGGGATGAATAGAAATTTCTCTTCGAGAAAAGGTAGGAAGATTTGTACTAGAATTTTGGGAAGTATTACTAGAGCCAGCAATAACTGTAGGAGCGCTAGAAGTATTACCAGGAGGGAATTGTACAAATCCATTAATAGAGGGTGGAAGGTTATGAGAAAAAGTGCAAGTTTTATGGTATCTAAAGCAGTTATCACAGGTGTGTCTGAAATTGGTGTAACCTCTGGGTCTAGAAAAGGTGAAATTGAAATTACGGCGCTGACAGAAGGCGCACAATTGATCTCTAGGTTCAGTACGGTATTGGGTCATGATTATACTAGGCCTTGATAGTTGAAAGATAATAAAGAGACTATAGAGCGCTATATATATAGGTTAGATAGTAGTAATGAGGATATAATCAAGAGACATCACAGGAAGAAGCTGTTGGTTGTACCCATGAAGGAAGCACAAGTTTAGGGGGATGGGTCCCACTTGTATTGGTTCCAGATCCTGGGAAGATCTGACAATTGGTTGGAAACAATGAATAAGGAGAAGGATTGTCTTACAGTCAATTCCTTCAATTTTTTTTTCTTTTGATGCAGGCATCTAAGGGAGATGTGCGCAACTTGTAGAAGGAGTGGGATTTTCTTTTTATCTATCAAGGTTATAACTCAAAATGTTGTCGTCTCATTTCTCACAAGTTTAAGTTCTTTTTGTTAAGGATAAGTTTTTATTGTTTTAAAAACTATTTACAATTTGCATATAAGTAAAATAAAAACAGGTAAAGAATATAAGAAGGGCTGAAGAAAGAAGGAAAATAATGTCAGTGTTTAAAAAGATTTCATAATTTTTTTGAAAAGGAAAAAGAAATAAGACTTACGATTAAGGACAATCTAGGAAGGTATACTCCCAATCGTTGAGGACTTCCTCATAGATGACTTGTAGCTGATCCACCAGAGATATAAAATTATGGAAGTCTTTGTCGCCCAACACCGGAGTATCTTCCAGATATTTGAATATTGCATTGAATGCAGTATTAAATTGGTTGATCATGCGGTAGTAGGGAGTGGCTACCACATGATCAAGAACTTGCCACGTTTCAGGATGAGGGGGGCGGATTGGAGTATCAACAGTGTCTTCATTGTACACTGTTGCATTTTCATTCATCAGAAGCCTTTCAACGGTGGGAGAGAACCTGTCAAGGAGTTCACAAGGAGGTACCGGCACAGAGAAGGCAGACCATTGGGGCTCTGGCTCTTCTACTGGGGGGGCTGCTTCAGGAGTTGGGGAGCCATCCCAATTTGTTATCTCTTCAAGGAACAACCAAGGATCTGGTGGTGGATCAGCATAATTTGTTGCTGGCGCATCCTGTAAAGAGATGAAAGAAAAATTTAAAGTCAGCAATTAGAAATGAAGAGAAAGAAAGATGCTTACGGTATTCCTGGTCTCTTCTGAGAAAAGAGAGTGAAACGGGGAACTGGATTCCTCAGGCATGGGAACCCAATGGAAGACCCGTTGGCCTTTTGGTGTAGCTGCTGCTTCAGGAGCAGGGCAGGACTGTTTGATGTTCATTTGATGCATCAAGTTTGAGGTGGAAGCGTTTGGGTCAACCGTGGTAGCAATGGGTGGACTGTCGTAGCTACATTTTTTTGTGTTGTTTGCAAAAGTTACATGACTAGAGTAAAAAAATAAAAAAATAAAAAGAAAAGGAGAGAAAAAATTTTTAGTATTGAAGAGTAATAAGGAGAGAAGGGACTTACCTTGTAGTACCCACCACCACAGAGGGCTCTGGCAAATTCACATATAGGAACTCCATTTTCCCTACATCTATCACAGCAACAAATGCCAGTGAGCATGGTATCTATGCGGGTACAAGGTGTGGTCATATCTAAAAAGAAAGAAAGAGAATAAGGAAGAAGAAAAATAAGAGATAATAGAAGAAAAGAAAAGATGAAGAGAAACTTACTAATTTTTTGAAGATGGTGGAAGAGAGGAGAGTTGTGAGGAAGATAAGTGAGAAGCGCACTATGCTTTTATAGCGCCTGGGGACAGTCACAAGTAGAGGGAGGCTGCGGTACGCATCTTGCATAAGCACATGAAAAACGCGTGAAGTGCAGTTACTTTTACAAAGGGGTTGTCATGTCATTAAGAAAAGCGCAGAGAAATATGGGTGTTGTGCTTGCAGTATGGGTTTACGTGTCAAAAAACAGCATAGTATGGACATGGAGTTCATAGTTTAACTGTGTGTTTAGCATAAGGCATGCAGCTTGTTATCTCGTGGGGCTAGTAGCATGGTATCAAGATAAGGAAGTATGTGTTTTATTAGGGAGAGCTAACAAAGCAGCAGCACTAGCGCTAGTTAGGAAAGTCAACTAAAGAAAGTGCGACAAGTCAGGGTGAAAGGAGCGCACATACGCATGAAGCAAATATCAGAGGGTAGCCCAAGGATAATTCTTACAAGTAATGCATGAGTAAGTGAGCTCTTTTACTATTAGAACATCATTAAGTGGGGGTGGTACAGGCTATAGTATACATAGTCTTCCTTAGAAGCGTATGGTAGGTATAGCTAGAGCACGGTAGTAGCTACAAGTTGCTAAAGGGTGATAAAGTTGTACATACAGGCTACTAAAGAGAGGGGACTAGAACTTGAGCACTAAAACCTGTAGGAGAAAGCTGATAAGGCAAAAACCTAGGGATAATATATAAAGGAAAGGATCTCTATGGAAAAAAGGGAGATCGAGGAAGCTAGAAATACAAAAAATATATATAAAAAGAGTAATAATAATTTTA
Source organism: Hemileia vastatrix (assembly GCA_030280995.1). Lineage (NCBI taxonomy): Eukaryota > Fungi > Basidiomycota > Pucciniomycetes > Pucciniales > Zaghouaniaceae > Hemileia > Hemileia vastatrix. Next base: position 36,030,781 of record JASXTE010000005.1, on the reverse strand, counting down.
TATAGTAATCAAGTAATAATACTTAGGATTTTTTTAAGATTTTAGAGTAAGCTGAGTGCTGAAAGGTTATTTTATTTCTGCAGTAAGGATAGTATTTGTGTATAGCGCTTCAAGAGGGAGTAGCTGAGAATAGATAGTAACTGGGCTGTAGCACCACTCTTATCTCTACTTTTCTAATTTACCTATATCATCACCTTACAGTTATCATAGTTTCTTTTCTTAGAGTGGCAGGTGCTTCTTTTAATTAAGAAGAACCAACCCATCTTGTATTGTGTCTATAGCTTAGTATTATAGAGCTCTCTACAACATGGCAATGAAGGTCTATGCGGATTCAAGCTGGGGTGGTGAACATGACAGAAGTGCTCATGGTTATGTTATTACTGTCCTTGGTATCCCTATTTCTTGGAGTGCCAGATGACAGAGGATGGTGGCCCCTTCCACATCTACAGCCAAATATATGGCTCTATCATTTGGTGTTAAAAATGCTTTATGGATTAAAAATTTATTGATTGATTTTATTAATTTTGCTGGTACTATAGATTTATTTTGTGACAATCAAACTACAGTAGGTAATGGTAATGATAGATACTCGACATTGTAAGCAAGATTTTTATTTTGTCAATCAATTAATCTATGATAAAGAAATAGTTTTGTCATGTATTAGTACTACTGAACAAACAGCAGACGTTTTTACTAAACCTTTAGGCCCTATCAACATTAGAAAAGCACTTAATGACTTGTGTATATCCTGACTCCGTTATTTTTTTTCTCTTTCTTTATATTCTTTGTATATCCATTTCTCCTTTTTATACGTCTTTCCTTTATTTATTTGTCTTGGTGTTGGGTACTTGCCGTGTGGGGGGGTGTTATAGTAGAAGTTAGGTTAGATTAGGTTACACAGCAAATGTTGTATATAGTGTGCCGCGACCCACTCGTCCGTTCCTCATTCCTACCGGAGAGTGGAATGGCGAGACTGACTACCCGTGGATTTGGGTACTGGCACAATAGGTTAGTACAACTTAGTAATAATCTTTATTCCTACCGGAGAGTGGAATGGCGAGACTGACTACCCATGGATTTGGGTACCGGCACAATACCTAGTAGTTATTGAATGAGTTATGCGAGTGATGAATATTTGTTTAAAACATGTTTTTTTATAGAATTCACATGTGGCTGATGAATAAAGCAATTAAGTAACAAATGGTTCCAGTAAAATGCATATAGCTGCTGACACAGCAAAAAAAAAGTAGTTTGCCCGCAGACATACTGGCTCTGACATACCAGTTACATCTTTTCCCTATGCATAAAATTGTATTCAACTTTGAGTTTCATCACGATTTAACACTGTAAATCAGGTGATTTGGCTACTTAATAGATTGTAATAAGTCCATATTCTGACACAAGTGATTTAATTAATCAAGGGGCTTGATACATGCATGATGTATATTGATTTTAAACCCCCTCTCCCTATTGTTGCCCTGTTCCTTCTTACTCTCAGTGTCTTCCCCACATATGTATTTAGATATTCAAGTCACGCTTGCCTCTTTCATGCCTCCAGTTGGGTGAGATTGTACAAAATAAATAAAAAATAAAAAAAACCCTCCCTTATCCATCTCTTGCCTAAGATCCCTTTTAAAATTATTCATTAAGTCACACATCCTCTCTCCTCCCAATGCTGACTTGTTTAGGAAATTGAGAGACAAGTTTAACCCACTTGACATGTATAAGACCTTGGCTAGCCTCCCTAGAGCACGCTCCACGCCATCATACAATTTTTCTTGGGTCACTCTCCCTTGAAACATTACCTCTTCCAATTCAAAGCATTGGATTCACCATATTACCCCTCTGTCCATCTTCCTTAATGGACACTCCTGAACATATTATCCTTTTTGCCCTGCTCTGTTTGATAGTCACCGCACCCTCTTAAAGGCTACGCAAAAACATAATAGGCATCCTCCTTGGGCTTCAGCTCTTTTCTGCCAACCCTCTCCACTTGCTTTACCACTCACTAGCCATCTTCACCAACAATCAAGCCGTCATCCGCACCCTCTCCTCCCTTTCCACATCTACTTCCAACTCCTCCATCCTACTATGCATTCTCACTGAAACCCACAAACTTTGTCACCTTTGCCCTGATCTGATCCTCACCCTTCACTGGTGTCCAGGACACTAAGGCATCAAAGGTAACAAGATTGTTGACTCACTAGCAAATGGAACCCACCCCATGTCCAACCCAGCTAAGTCACTCCCCCAATTTCACCTTCCCCCCCCTCTATCTCTCACCTGAAATCTCTAATAAAATCATATGCTAAATCTCTTCTTCTCACCCACCCTCCCCTAATTCACTCAAGAAACTTAGGGGCAAATTTGACCCAGCCAACATGTACAAAATGTTGGCCAGTCTCCCTAGAGCTCATGCCACAACTTTTGCCCAAAGCCGATCTTGTCACTCTCCCCTCAAACACTACCTTTACTGCTTCATTGCCTCACCCTCCCCAAACTGCGCGCTTTGTCTCTTACCTTTGAAAGACACTCCTTAACATGTCCTCCTCTCATGCCCAGCTCACCAAATCCAATGTCGCGCCCTTTTGAGAGCGGCCCAACAACATAAAGTTCCCTTTACTACCTCTGGCCTCCTTTCTCACTCTCCTATTGCCCCACTAGTAGCTGCATTTCTTGTTCATTCCGGTAGATTCCCAAATAATTTTCCCCTTACCCAATAGCTTCTATACTTGTGTTTCCTCTGTTATTGTCCCGTACCCTCCCCAATAACCTCACTCCTCATGTATTTACACTTTACTTTCCCCTTACCTTCATTTAGTTGGGTGAGATTGAATGATAATAAAAAAATAGGGGGAGGGGGTTTAAAATTAATATACATCATGCATGAATCAAGCCCCTTGATTAATTAAATCAATTGTGTAAGAATATGGACTTATTGCAATCTATTAAGTGGCCAAATCACCTGATTTACAGTTTTAAATCGTGATGAAATTCAAAGTTGAATACAATTTTATGCATAGGGCAAAAATATAACCGGTATGTCAGAACCGGTATGTCTGCGGGCAAACTACTTTTTTTTCGCCGTATGAATAGTTGCTGAAACGGCTGCGGATGCTCTTACAATCTCACCCAGCTTGGGTATGAAGGTGGAGTCAGACAGTTTTAGTAATGTTATTGATATAATCCCACTCCCACTTTTCAATTACTACAGCTATACTAGAAATGGTTTGTGCAAAAACCAAAATTGCGGACAGAGTTACCCAGCACTTTTGGCACCAAAATCTGACAGATCCTGACAGATTCTCGTCAAAAAACTTAAAACTTGCATGAATGTATATCCAGCTAAATCGAAAAAGGTTTGTGCAGCTTTTCAAAATTTTGATCAACTTACCCAGCATTTTTAGCGGGTGACAGGCTAGCGAAATGAAAATATGAGTGAAAATGCTGGGTAAGTCGCGCAACTCTTTTGGGAAGTTGCACAGAGCTTTTTCGATTTAGCTGTACAACAAAACCATTGAGGATTTGTCACTGGCGGCAATCCTGCAGGATTTTTGCAATAAAAGTGCTGAGTATCTCTGCCAAAACAATTCGTTTTTGCACAGATAATTTCTAATCTAGCAGTAATCATTTTTGCTTCTCATCACAATCTTTTCTGATCACCCGTTTATTCAGCGGTCAGGCTGATATTGAACATTTTTAAACTGATATCCAAGGCCACTATGAAGAATTTCTCATGGGGTTTTAAAGCGATGTGAGACTAGAAAGGTCTGGATGTTTAGCCAAGCAGAACGTGATTAGTAGATGGTATTTAGATCCGTTGAACAAGAAATTTTTTTTTCATCTGTTAACTGTAAATGTGAGAGTGGAGGAGTTGCTTGCTTGCACTATCAAAGCCGTTTTTTTTATACATATTACTGGAGAAACAAATCCACTTTCGCGTAATTGATCTTTCCAATTCTGCGGCGGTAAGATTGGATGGATTCTCAACAGAGCAGCAAAAGAACAGCGGCAGGAAAAGGGTATGAATTATATTTGCACAAGTTAGTAATGAAATCTTAGAAATTTCAGAAGCTAGACAGCCTCTTCCGATCCAAACCCACGAGTTTTTATTTTTGGTTCACACAGTGATAGTGATGGGGATACATTTTCACACATTTATTAAAATATATTGGAAGACTGTTTTCGCAATAGTAAATCCCATATGAGAAATTGACAACCAATGAAAAACATTTTACTCATAAACTGACCGGAGGTTGTTGGAAATAGAAGCAGGATGTAGGTTCGCAGCGGTGGAAGTTTTTGCCTTGGACCCCCTTCATCCTAAAAAATACTGTCTCACTATTTTGTTCCGCTACTAATCTGTAGACCAGTAAAACACCTCATCTCCTTACCTTCCGAGTATATAAACGGCACCTCCCACCATCCGATCATTCTCTCATCAACCGAAACCCAATACACTCATCGTATCTTTACAACTACCTCTACTCAATCCATATATATTAGTCACTTCCTTCCATTTAGACCTTTCACAATACTTCCCAAAATATAAAAAACATGTCTTCTAACGATTCCAACACTCAACTTAATGGAGATAGTTCACATTGTCTTGTGTCATTTTTCAACCGTAATGCCGACTATGCCTCCCAGGCTGATCCAGAAACCTTGGCTTCTTCTTGCAAAGGACAGAGCCCAAGTGTTTTTTGGCTTGGTTGTTGCGATTCTCGAGTCCCTGAGGCTGTAGTTATAGGAGCCAGAGCTGGAGAGGTGTTTGTCCACGTAAGCAGCTTTTACTCCTTAATTGATATTTAGTCATGAAGTAAAGCTGGAGCGTATAACTGATTTTTAGATATTTTGATTCATATACCTAAAAGCGCAACATTGCTAACGTGTACAACCCTGAGGATACATCAGCAACCGCTGCTTTAGCTTATGCCGTTAAACATCTCAAAGTGTCACACGTCGTGGTAGTAGGTCATGAACATTGTGGTGGATGTGCAGCTGCGCTTCAATTTGCTAAAACCAAAACAACTACCTTTCCTGATCCTTCGGATGTCGGTGACCAAGCGATCGCTAAATGGATCTCACCCATTCGTGCTCTGGCTGTCGCTCAACTTAAAGCAGAAGCAGTATCAGGAAAAGAAGGTGGATTGAGTCAACTTATTCAAACTAATGTCTGCGCTCAAGTCTCAAATATTGCGACCAGTGATATTATTCGAAAAGCTTGGGCTGCGGGCCATCCTGTTCAAGTTCATGGCTGGGTTTATGATCTTGGAAGTGGAAAGATTAAAAATCTTGAAGTCACTGAAGCTCCCTCCAAAAATTAGAGGTTGTTACATGAATTTTTGTTATCTATTCAGTCCATCAAGCTTTCATATATATTTTTCTGTTTGTATTTATTTCGCATTTGCAATGAATTACGACTCTTATTTTAATATTTACCTTTTTTTTCTTAACCAAATCTTTTATTTTTGAAGTCATTCATTAACATGATAATAATTCAAAATTCAGATGATTAAATGGTATTTGAATTCTTGAATCGAATTCCTGAACGATACCTAAAAAAACTGGGATGAGTATTAAGAAATTTCAAATTTATGATAAGACACCTTTAATCTTGCCAGAGGTAGCGAAATATAGAAAACCGAAGCGCGCTAAAAAACGCACATGATGGTGTTTCCATTAGAAAAAACTTCTTTAAAACTTAAGTAAAACTTATTATGGTCAACTTAAACCTGACGATTTCAAACATGAGCATAAGTATTAACATTTTTAACTATTTTTTTGTAAATTCTTTTTGGAAAATACCAAAAATTAAAGGAATTTCGCAGAGATGACCTTAGGTGAAAAGGTAGACATAAAAAATAATTTTCTGAAATGATGAATATATTAGGGGGTATCAAAGTTATAAATTTGTAATTATTTAAAAGGCATTTCACAACACAAAAAGAAAGCCACAAACTTGACATTAACTCTCGATAAAAAGGTGTTTTTGGGGCACAATATGTCATATTTTTAAAAATAGTCATGGTTGATTTGGTGAATAAATAAGGTATTTTGAAATGGAAGATTTCTAACTTTGATACCCCCTATTATTTTATTTTATTTTAAAAAAAAGAATATTTCATCATTTCCAATCATTTCAAAAAAATGAAGAATACTGCCATGAGTGGACTGGAAATAATAATTTTTTTAGAAAAATAAAAAATAAAATGAATAATTTGATTTTATCATTTCACAAAAATCATTAGATGTCTCAAAAATTAGCATGTGCACCTGGAAGACTTCAGCCTCAATACACCATTCACCACAGGAAACTTGGGGGTGAACTGCTAGCTATTCTCCCCCTTTGAAATAATTAAGAAATGGTCTGGAGTAGGTTGGTAAACTTTTGGGAAATTTGATTTAAAAAAATTGAAAAAAAATTGGTCAATGATTGAAACCAGATTTACCCTTACTTGAAGTTATCTTGATAAGAGCAATGAAGTTACATTGAAAAAAATATTAACCCAGGTTGATCAAAGGTTAAGCACTGAGTTTAATGTGCCATATTATTCAAGCTGCTAATTTACATATATAGTTAAATTGCTTGTAGTATTCATTATAGAAATTCCTTCATTAGTAACAAACACATTCAATGGTGATACATCATGTCATATTTAGGCGTCCTTAATGAAAGGATGACTTGAATTCAGTGATAAGTTGAAGATAAAGAACTCATGAGATCTATCTAATAATGGCAAAAAGTTTACTGCAAAATTTTTTTTCATTTGTAAGGAGGATAATTTTAGAATAAATGTTGGTCTGGATGTAAATCTGTGCAACATAGCTTGTATCAATTATTAAAGTGCCCTTCAAGTGGACACTTTATGTACTGTGTATGACATGATCTCTTTTACTAGCCATGGTACTTCAATATTTGCTAAACATGAAATTAATGGTATCACAGACTTGGTCAAAAGTGTCCTTCTGAAAGAAAATCTGTAGCTGAGAAGGACACTATTTAGATGCATAAAAGATAGATAGGTATACATAAAATACCTATAAGAATGCATTATAAAAATGTCCTTCTCAGCAACAGGCCATCCTTCAGAAGGACACATTTGAAAAAGTCTGTAACACCTTCACCTTTAGGATTAGTCAACTTTTGAGTAACAAGACAAGTAAAAGTGCTCATGTTATACACTGTATCTAAATTATCCACTTGAAAGATGGACCAACACTGAGAAGGACACTTTTATAAAGCACAAAAGTAGCACTGATTATTTATAATACCTATACAATAGGTAATTAAAAATTGTCATTCTCAGCAACAGACTATCTTTTAAGTGAACAATTTTGAGGAACTCTAATGCACCTTCACTTTTATATTTAAACAATAAACAAATAACATGGCCTTTAGAAAACTTCATGCCATCTATTTACACATTGCCTAAAGTGTCTTCCTGAACAACAGTCCATTACTGAAAAGGACACTTTTATAATGCATAAAAGATACACATGTATACATATGATACCTAGTTGATATTAATTATAAAAGTGTCCTTCTCAGCAATGGAAAATTGTTCAGGGAGACACTCTAGGCAATGTGTAAGTAGATGGTATGAGGTTTTCTAAAGACCACTGTATTTGATTATTGTTTAAAAATAAAATTAAAGTTGCACCATACTTGTTCAAAATTATACACTTGAAGTATGGCCTGTTGCTGAGATTAACACTTTTCTTATGCATATCATATAGGTATCATATATAACCATTATATCAATCAAAAATTAGAAAAGTGTCTTTCTCAGTGATGGACTTTTGTTCAGGTGAACACTTTATGTACTTTAAATGATATGAACTCTTTTAATAGTGTTGATACTTGAACATTGGTTAAACGTTAAATTGAAGGTGTTACAGGCTTGGAATAAAGTGTCCTTCTGAAGGACAGTCTGGCACTGAGAAGGACACTTTTATAATGCATAAAGGATTTATATATATATATATAATACCTGGATGATATGCATTATAAAAGTGTCTTTCTGAGTGTTGGACCATCCTTCAGAAGGACACTTTTGAACAAGTCTGTAAATCCTTCACTTTTATGGTTAGCAAACAATTAAATATCATTGAAATTAGAAAAAACCTTGCCATCTTTTTGCACAGAACCTAAAGTGTCCACCTGAGCAATGGAGTGTTTCTGAGAAGGACACTTTTACAATTCTAAAAACCCATGTTTCATAGACTTTTAAACTAACTTATATGCTTTATAAAAGTGTCTTCCTCAGCATCAGCCAATGCTCAGAAAAACCCTTGGTGCCATTTAAGGCCAGATAACACAGTTTCTTTTTAATTTTGTTTAAAACATTGATCCTATATTTTAAAAATGCATTTTATTAAACTATTATTATTTAAGGTAAATAAATCAGTCCAATTTATTTGGAACAAAAAATAATACTACCTCAAAAATTAATAATATAATGGAAAGAATATTTCACACACACAATTATTATTGAAAGCATAGCATTAATAAATAAGAATATATAAAAAGCTAAAATTTATAATTTCTTAAAAGATAATGAATATATTGAACTGCCAAACATTCTTTTATTATTATAATAAAAGTATAGAATTCTTCCAGATGCATTTGGCTCAAGATTCAACAATACCCCAATCTTAGATAATAAACTGGTAAGGACAAGATTATTATATTAATGTTATGAAAAGAAAAATATTTTCCCATACATATGTGGAAACTTTGCATTCTGAATTTTCTTCACTTAGGCCATTAACATGAATATGATTTAGGAAAATCTATGGAGTTGTAAAATGATAATGCTCAAAATCTCTTCACATTTATAGTTTAAATAACTTTTCCCAAGTAAAAGATTGATTGATTAATCAATACATAATCTAGCACAAATATAGATGGTAAAAGAAATTAAAACCCTTGATTTTCAAAGGTGATAAAACCTATTAATGTATGAATTGGACCTGTCACAGCCTTTTCTATGCTTTATGTCACCCAGTTGCACAAACACTTTTCTGACCATAAGTCAAGTACTTTCTGGAAGCCAATAATCTAGAATTAAAGTGTTAAAAAAGTATCTTTTTAACAAGTACACACAATATTTGATGTGGTGAGAAATGATTGTTAATAATGCATGAAAGATGATAAGGTATACGTATAATACCAAGATGATATGCATTTTTATAGTGTCCCTCTCAGCAACAGAATTTTTTTCAGAAGGACACTATAGAAAATGTGTAAGTATATGGCATGAATTTTTTAAAGGCACTAATATTTGTTTTTTTTAAACATAAAGTTGAAGGTGCACAATACTTGTTCAAAGTTATACACTTGAAGGATGGTCTGTATCTGAGAATGACATCTTTGTGATGCATATCATCTAGGTATTATATATAACCATTTTATCTTTAAAATTTATAAAATTGTTTTTCTCAGTGATGGACCATTTTTAAGGAGGACAGTTTAGGTACTGTAAATGAAATGAGCTCTTTTAATAGCCTTGGTACTTGAAAATTGGTTAAACATTAGATTGAAGGTGCTAAAGATTTGGTCAAAAGTGTCCTTTTAAAGGATGGTCCAACACTCAGAAGGACACTTTTATTATGCATAAAATACAGATATGTATACATATAATACCTAGATGATATGCATTATAAAAATGTCCCTCTGAGTGTCTGACCGTCCTTCAGAAGGACACTTTTGACCAAGTCTGTAACACCTTCACTTTTATGGTTAGCCAACACTCAGATACCATGGAAATTAGAAAAACCCTTGCCATCCTATTGCGCAGAACCTAAAGTTTTCACCTGAGAAATAGTCCATTTTTGAGAAGGACACTTTAATAATTACAACTACCCAACATTCACATACTTATACCCTCACTGATAGACTTTATAAAAGTGTCTTCCTCAGCATCAGCCAATTCTCAGAAGGAAACTTGGTGCCATTTAAAGCCAGATACCACTGTTTTTTAATTGTATTTAAAAAATTAATCTTATATTTTATAAATGAATTTTATTGAATAATCATTATATAAGGTAAAACATTCTGGCCAATGCTTTTAAATGTCAAAAGAAGACTAACTCAAAAAATTATAATATAATTGAAAAAATATTTCAACACAATTATTGTTGAAAACAAAGCCTTAAGCCATGGGAATATATAAAAACCAAGAATAATATTTTCTTAATATATAATAAATATATTGAACTGCCAAATATCCTTTGATTATTATGATCAAAGTATAGCATTCTGCTGGATGCATTTAGCACACAAGATTCAACAATACCCCAATAATAGATAATAAACTGGTAAGGACAAGCTAATTATATTATTATTATGAAAAGAAAAATATTATCCCATACATTTGTGAAAAGTGTGATATCTGAATTTTCTTCACTGAGGCCATTAGCATAAATATGATTTAGGAAAATCAAAAAATTGGTAAAATAATAATGCCCCAAATTTCATCACATTTCTATTTAAAAAAATTCTTCCCAAGAAACAGCTTGATTGATTAATCAATACATACTCAAGCACAAATATAGGTGTGGAAAAAATATTATTGCCCTTGCTTTTCAAAGGTGCAAAAACCTATTAATTTACAAATTGGACCTGTTACAGCCTTGTTGATGCTTTATAACACACACTAGCACAAATAATTTTCTGACCATCAGTCAAGTACTTTATGCAAGCCAATAATCTAAAATTGAAGGGGTTAAAAATGCATCTTATTAACCAGTCCACACAATATTTATGTAGTGTAAAATGATTTTTTATAATGCATAAAAGATACAAATATATACATTTATTACCAAGATGTTATGCCTTTTAAACACGTCCTTCATATTAACGGACCATTGCTCAGGTGGAAACCTTAGGTTCTTTGCAATAGGATGGTAAGGATTTTTCTAATGACTATGGTATTTAATTGTTGGCTAATAATTAAAGTGAAGGTGTTTCACACTTGGTTTCTTGGTCAAAAGTGTCCTTCTGAAGGACAGTCCGATGCTCAGAAGGACATTTTTATATTTTATATCATAGATATTATATAAAACCATTTTATCATTAAAGTTTATAAATTTTTCTTAGTGATGGACTAATATATAGGTGAAAACATTAAGTACTGTAAATGAAATAAGCTCTTTTTATAGCCTTGGTACTTGAACTCTAGTTAAACATTAAATTTAAGGTATTACAGACTTGATCAAAAGTGTCCTTCTGTAGGAAAGTGTAGACAATCCCATAGTACTAGCTATAAGCCTTGACCAAGGGAGTTGGAGAAAAACCAGAGAGAAAATCCCCTGTCCCTTTAGAAAAATAGAGTGAGATTTACTTGCTAAAGTAAGTTGGTTCCTGTTTACTAAAGCCCCTTTTTCAACACACTTGACTGCTTGATGAGCCAAGAAAGTAGTCCCCAGAAAGACTACCAGACCAAATAACTGAAATGTAGACCAATGTCCACACCAGAGAAAGCAAAGATACTTGATGTAGGCTGCAAATCCACACCAGAGACATCAATAATAATTGCTATAGCTTGCAAGACTATAACAGAGAAACAGTTTCCAAAGTTAAGTTAAATGAAGAACTCACTTGCAACAAACACAGCCAAATTGTGGCCAGAAAACAGTGAAAACTGAGTGAGGAACAAGAATATCACCTCCAGATGGTTGTATGATGATTAAGGTTGCCCCAAACTGTCTTATTCACTATGTACACACAGACCACTATCTAAGAGCCCATGCACACCAACAAATTTGGCACCTGTACCAGCCAAATTGAATAAAAACCCTCCAGAAGCGCTCCCCAACCTTCTAAAACAGAGGCGGGCAGGCCGCCTGAAGCAGCCCACCCTCCCTGAAGCCAGAAAACCAATAAAAACACCTAATCTACTTAGAAAAATTCACTACAACTACTAAAACCCTTAAAACACAGAATTAGGCTATAACAACATTGTGACATGAAATATAGAGCTAAATAAGCCCTATCTAATGTTACTAAGCACTTAACCCTAAGACTTAAAGCTAGCCCATAAAACATGAAAAACAAAGTTAAACAACTATCTTTTGTAACTGAAAATGAGGAAATGACCCCTTAAAACTTAGAATGTGTAAAATATCATCAAGACATGAAATATAGAGAAAAACCGGGGCTATCCAATGATAGTACCCACATACCTGCAGTCCCAATATTTACGGAATAAACCTAGAAAAACACCCAATTCTTCAACAGATGTCAATTAAGACATTCACAAACAGTGCCAAACAACACAACAAAGGCCCCTGCCAATTTTGGAAGACCACAACAGTACAATGCTCAGAAGGACACTTTTATAATGCATAAAAGATAGATATGTATACATATAACACCTAGATAATATGCATTATAAAAGTGTCCTTCTGAGCGTTGGACATTTGTTCAGAAGGAAACTTTTGACACAGTTGGTAACACCTTCACTTTTATGGTTAGCCAAAAATCAAATACCATGGACATTAGCAAAACACTTTCCATCCTATTGCACAGAACCTTTAGTGTCCACCTGAGCAATGGTCCATTTCTGAAAAGAACAATTTGATATTTTGAGCTTTCCATGCTCTACAGACTTATACACTTACTGATATGCTTTATAAAAGTATCTTACTCAGCATGAGCCAATGCTCAGAAGTGTAATTGGTGCCTTGTAAGTCCAGATACCACTGTTTTTTCATTGTATTTAAAAAATTAATCTCATATTTGAAAAATGCATTTTATTGATTTATTATTATTCATGGTAAAAAAATCATTCCAATTCCTTTGGTACTAATAATACTACCTCAAAAAATAATAATATAATGGAAAGCATATTGAAACCCACAATTATTATGAAAAAAATAGCATTAAGACATTTGATATATGAAAAGCAAAGTGTAATATTTTCTTAACATATAATAAATATATTGAACTTCCAAATATCCTTGTATTATTATGATCAAAGTATAGCATTCTTCCAGATGCATTTGGCACAAAAGATTCAAAAATACCCCAATCATAAATAATAAACTGGTAAGAACAAATTCATAAAATTATTATAAAGAAAAAGAAAAATATTATCTTATACATATGTGAAAACTGTGATATTGGAATTTTCTTCACTAAGGCCATTAACATTTATAAAATTTAGGAAAATCTTAGGAGTTGTAAAATAATAATTCTTCAACATTCTTCAAATTTGTATTTTAAATATTTTCTCTTAAGTAAGAGATTGATTAATTACTAAATAGCTACTGTAGCGCACTTATAGTTGGAACAAAAACAATTAATACCCTTGCTTTTCAAAGGTTTTAAAATCTATTAATTTTAAAATTGAACCTTTTACAGCCTTGTTGATGCTTTATGTCAACCACTGGCACAAAAATATTTCTGATCATAAGTCAAATACTTTCTTGAAACTTAAAATAAAGAGTTAAAGGATCAAAAAAGTATCTTGTTAACCAGTCCACACAATATTTGATTGTGTGCACAATAATTTTTTATAATTCATAAATAGTACAAAGGTATATATATAACACCTAGTTTATTTGAAATTTAAAATTGTCCTTCTCAGAAACAGACCATTGTTCATGAGGACACTTCAAGTGATGTTTAAGTATATGGAAAGGGTTTTGCTAATGTCCATAGTATTTGATTGTTGGCTAACCATTAAAGTGAAGGTGTTACAGACTTGGTCAAAAGTGTCCTTCTGAAGGACAGCCCAACACTCAGAAGGACACTTTTATAATGCATATCATATAGGTATTATATATAACCATTTTATCTTTAACATTTATAAAACTGTCTTTCTCTGTGATGAACCATTGTTTAGGTGAAAACTTTAAGTACTGTAAATTACATGAGCTCTTTTAATAGTCTTGGTACTGGAACATTGGTTAAACATTAAAATGAAGGTGTTGCAGACTTGGTCAAAAGTGTCTTTCTGAGTGACGGTCCAATTCTCAGAAGGAAACACTTATAATGCATTAAAGATAGATATGTATACATATAATATCTAGATGATATGCATTATAAAAGTGTCCTTCAGAGTGTCAGATGTCATTCAGAAGGACAAATTTGACCAAGTCTGCAACACCTTCACTTTTATGGCTAGCCAACAATCAAATACTATGGAAATTAGCAAAACCCTTGCCATCCTGTTGCACAGAACCTAAAGTTTCCACTTGAGTAATGGTCCATTGCTGAGAAGGACACTTTAATAATTACAACTACCCAACTTTCACAGACTTATACCCTTACTGATATGCTTTATTAAATTATCTTTTTCAGCTTCTGCCAATGCTCAGAAGGACACTTGGTGACATGTAAATCCAGATACCACTGTTTTTTTAAATGTACTTAAGATATTAATCCCATATTTGAAAAATGCATTTTATTAAATTATCATTATTCAGGGTAAATAATTCTGGCTGATTTCTTTGGAACACAAAATAATACTACCTCAAAAATAATAATATAATGGAAAGCATATTTCAACACACAGTTATTATTAAAAAAATAGAATTGAGCCGTTGAATTTTTGAAAAGAAAACAATAATATTTTCTTAACATACAATAAAAATATTTAACTGCCAAATATCCTTTTATTATTATGATCAAAGTATAGAATTCTGCCAGATGCATGTGGCACATGAGATTCAACAATACCCCAATCATAGATAATAAACTGGTAAGGACAAGTTCATTATATTATTATTATGAGAAGATAAATATTATCCCATACATATGTGGAAACTGTGATATTTGAATTTTCTTCACTTAGGCCATTAACATGAAATGGTTTAGGAAAATCATAGGAGTTGTAAAGTAATAATGCTTCAACATTCTTCACATTTTTATTTTAAATAATTTTTCCTAAGTAGCAGATTGATTTATTAATCAATACATACTGTAGCACAAATATAGGTGGGACAAAAAATTTAATAACCATCACCACACAACATGGGGGGTGGACTTGCCAGCAAGTCTGAAACCTTGGACCTAAACTCACCACAGATTGAACACACATTGATCTATTGATAAAGGAACCATACAATCAGGGATGAACACCACTCAGAAGAACAGTTTTAGGTGGGTGTTCAAGTAGAGTTCAGTATGGGTTCAGTCTGAGTTCAGTCTGAGTTCCACCTGAGTTCCATCTGAGTTCAAGTTGAGGACTTGCCAGCAAGTCCACCCCCTATATTGCGTAGTGCATGCTTTTCAAAGGTTCAAAAACATATTAATTTATAAATTTGCCTTGTTGCAGCCTTGTTTATGCTTTATGTCACCCACTTGCACAAATGTGCATCTGACCATCAGTCAAGTACTTTCTGGAAGCTAATATTCTAGAATTAAAGCATTAATCAAGTATCTTGTTAACCAGTCCACACAATATTTGATGTGGTGAGAAATGATTTGACTCATAATATTCCTAGAAATAACTAGTTTGATAAAGATAAATTCCTAGGGGAAAAATTTGCACCAGATGTCAAGGCCTTTTTTATATAAGTTGTTGTGTTCCATCAAAAATGGTTGTCAGAGTTAACCTGAATTCTGCATTATTTTTACCTTTTGCTGATGGATCAGGTATAAATATATTGATCAAAGGGCATTACATTGAATGCACAGACTTTGTAAATATAATTTATTACACAAATAACCCAAAAATTCTATCTCTGACCCACAAGACTTGATAATACCAGCATGTTCATCTCCAAAACATTGGTTCATCATTTCCCTATTATCAACTTGTGAAAGAAAAATAATCCACACCATCTATAGTTTTTGACATATTTTACTAGATGTCATGAGCTACTGAGTTGATCAAATATCCATCCATCAAATGTAAATGTAATGTTAAATACAACACATATTTTTACTGGTGTTCACACCATTGGTTAACTGATCATTACATGATTAAAAAATATGTAAAGTATTTTCGGTGATAACAAGATCCCACAAGCCAACATTCACTTTAGAGCACTATCCATGCCTATTATCAACTCTTAATATTATTCAAGAAGTGAGTGACTTGAACATTTGTGAACCACAATTTTCAGTCATAAGGTTAATATGATAATTAAACCAACCTTCACTTATAATTAAAGTGAACAGATACCATAACTACATTTTTTCCTGACTGTAATTAATTTTAACCAGGTAATTCTGTTTTACAATGGTCATAATATAGAGCCAACATTAACTTGCACCAGAATCAAATCCTCATAATGGAAAATATTCAATAATTTTAAAGAGTAACATCAATATTGAGAAAGGCTCTGGTACAGCTAGATCAAATACTAATGAACCAAAAGTCCTTTTCAATATTGAAAATTATCCAATAAAATTAAGGAATAATAATAAATTATGGGCACCTTCCATAATACTACACTCATGATACCCTCTGCTCAAAAATAAGTGCACAAATTTCTTTAGTGGTTGCTTGACCACTGCTACCAACCCCCATACTACTAGTCAAGAATGAAAATTCAAGAGTGGAATTGCAAATTTTGCTTGCCACTGTTTTCATATGCAATATTCATTTCATATTGCATGCCAACTTTTTTGCATCCCAGTTCCCCCACACTACTAGCCAAGTATGAAAATCTATCAATGAAATTGGAAGTTTAAAATGCCGCTGTTAATTATGCAATATTCATTTTATATTGCATGCCAACTTTTTTGCATCCCAGTTGGCAATCTCATTTTGCATTCAACCCAAAATACACAAATCAAATACAACAAATGATTATTCAACACAATTTGGCACATTGAATCTGGGGCACATAGACATGATAAAATATATATATCTCTTAAATATTTTTTTCCTCAAAAGCTTTATGCAGAGAATAAAAATGAGATCGATAATAAATAAGTAAACTACTGAGGATATAAATTTTTTACATAGAGTCTTCCATATTTGAAGCTATATAGATAATGCTAACGGTTAAAATTTGCTTTTTAAACTTGATGAAGAATTTCTCACCAAGGATATGGGGTTTTTCAATATAGTTTTTCAAGGCATATTTTCTAACAATATAATGAAAACTAAGGCTATTGTAAAATAAGCTTAAATCATCATTCCTCTTTTCCTTTTTCAAAATTATAGGTCACATGACTTATTTTTCACTTTTCTTGGTAGAAGGTTAATTTTCACATTGTGTATGCATGAATATTTCATGTTGCATATGCATTATGCATCCACATGCAATATGAAATATGCAATATTCAACATGCATTATGCATTATGCATTGTTCAATATTCAATATGTATTATGCAATATGAAACTTGCATAATGCATAATGCATTATGCATTATTCAATACTTAATATTCATTATCCATTATGCAATATTGAATATAAATTATGCAATATGATTTATGCAATATGCAACATGAATTATTCAATACTTAATATTCAATATGCATTATGCATTATGCATAATGCAAATTGCATATTGAGCATGCATGCATAATTGGTAATGAATTTGTATGAATTTTCAATATGCATCAACAATGTATTTTGAGTACACATGCATAATGTGTATGTTAGATCAATGTGTGCTCAATTGGTGCTTAACTAAGGATCAAATTATAGTTCTGTTGGATCAACTTGTGCTGAATGTAGGGCACACTGGGCCTTAATCAAGGACAAATCTCAGACTAAATGTGACATTTATGGTAGGTCTGATACATGGCATAAATTAGTGTCACCATGGAGTTCAAAGAGAGAGAACTGCTAGCAATTCACCCCCAAATTTTCCATGATGATTCCAAGGTGAAAAGTTAAAAGACAACAATAAGTTTAGGGACTTTGGAGGACAGCTAAGACTTGACAATAATGAAGGACTAAAGGACTAGGGGACTACGACTTGGGGACTGAATAATAATGGAGAAGGACCTGGAACTGAGAGTATTAAGTGTAAATTGGTAAGAAGGCAAACAGAAAAGATGAAGAATAGAGTGGTAGTGTTTGCCATTTTTATAGACAAAAGAGAGTTGGAAACTTGATAAACATAATTGAGCATCTAGATGACAGTACTGGGTGATAGAAGGTGCAGAAACTAATACTTGGACACAACAGGAAACTAATTAGATAGTAATACCTTTCAAGGATTATTCATTAACTACTGATAGGAGACTAAATATGGATACTACTGATAGGATACCTATATGAGAATAACTGGTAAGGGACTTGGGCATATTGGAAAGTTTAAAATAGAGATAGATAAGCTTATTAGATCTTGACACCCTCCCATGTTGGAGACTGCAATGATGAGAGACTTAGTTTAGATGTGCACAATAGGTGTGCAGGCTTTGGGAGAGCTTTAGTTAAAATGTCAGCTCGCATGTAGGATGAAGAAATATATTGAATATTGACAGATTTGTTATTGACAAGGTCTCTTAGCCAATGTAATTGCCTGTTGACGTGGCAAGTGCAATGTTGATATAAGGGATTCGATGCTAATTTGAAAGTGCCCTGGTTATCACATTAAAGTGTTGATTAACTCAGCTGAATATTAAAGTCTTTGAATAAGGTTTAAAGCCATATAATATCTTGTCCAGTTCCAGTCATGGCTTGGAATTCCACTTTGGCTGTGGAAAGTGAGACCACTGGTTGCTTTCGAGAATGCCAGCCAATGGGGCCCAGATAGTAGATCAGACTACCAGTTGTAGAAGAACATTCATCTGAGTCTCCCCAATTGGAATTGGTGTAAGCTACTAAGGAGGTGGGTGAACAACCAGTTAGGTTACCCAGAGTGAGTGTAAAATTTTTGGAACCAGCCAAATATTCGAGGACTCTTTTAAGATTGAGAAAGATTAATTGTTTTATTTTTTTGATCACCGGTGACTTTCATGCCTAAGACCCAGGATAATTCACCTTGATCATCCATGTCAAATACTTTTTTGATGTTTTCCTTAAATTGAGAAACATCAGGACCACCAATGATCATATCATCTACATGTAGGAAGACATAACACGGATTTAAGTTTTCTTTGCTGATGAATAGGCAAGGATCCGCTTTACTGGGAAGAAAATTAATGCCTTTAAATAATTGGCATAGGGTAGAGTACCAGAAATGAGGGCTTTGTTTTAGGCCATACAAGGATTTTTTAAGTTTGAGGAAGGAGTTTTCAAGAGAGGGAGTATAGTGGAGAGGAATTTGTAAATATAGGTCTTCTTCAAGAGTGCCATGTAGGAAGGCAGATTTGACATCTATTTGATGCAAGTCTCAGTTTTTGTAAGCAGCAAGACCTAGTAGGAAACGTAAAGTGGATAGTTTTCCAGTGGGAGAAAAGGTATCATTAAATTCAAGGCCTTCAATTTGAGAAAAACGCTGCACACATAGACAAGCTTAATGTTTGACAATATTACTTCTGGAATCTGTTTCTCTTTTAAACTTCCAGGTAGTGTCCAAAAGATGGGTAGTGGGCATACACAGGATTTCATCCCAGACTTTGTGTTGACTAATACTATTGAGTTTATTATTGATGGCTGCTATCCAGTCATCCTTTTCTTGTGAGTTAATAGCTTTGTAGTAGGAATTAGGAGTTAGATCATTGTAAATAAACATATTGATATTATTGATGCATTTTTTGTGGGAGATAAGGTTACTGGGATTAATATCTGAGTTAATCTCTTTAGCTGGGGGTGAGTCTGCATTTTTCCAAGAGTAGTGTTTTAAGGAGGGAAGTTCAGGTGAAGTTTCAGCAGGAGGTGGACTAACAGATTTGGATTGTAGTTTTTTTTCAGGATTAATTGGGTTTTCTTCAGTAGAGGGAGGATAAGATAAGTAAAATGAATCTATGTTTGGGAATTCAAGTGAGTCTTCAGATTCCCCAAAGATATTTCAGCCACTACATGAAAGATATTGAGAACTTTCACGTTGTGGGAGATGACAATTTCATCTGAGTAGGGATTATAAATCCAAACGTTGTTGTGCCCTTCTTCATATCCGAGAAATATTCCTTTGGTACCAGAGGGATCAAATTTTCCTTCCCTTTTACACTTCTCAACATAGTAGATTACATCACATCCAAAAAGATGTTGAATGGTTGGATCTTTTTGATTATTGGTCCAGAGAGAATGAGGCAAGGGATTATTTGGTAGATTGTTAGAAGGTGTCTTATTCAGGAGATAGGTGGCAGTATTTATGGCCTCAGCCCACCAAGAACCTTCTAGGCCACATTGAAGTAACAGGCATTTAGATTTTTCCACAAGATTTCTGTTTCCTCTTTTGGAGATGGGGTTCTGTTGAGGCGTATAGGGAGCAGTGAGCAAGTGATTAATTCCTTTGGTTTGAAAATGAGTTTAGTATGTCTGTTTACAAATTCTCCCTCGTTATCAGTTACAACATTTTTAATGCTGCATTGAGTTTGATTTTTGACTAAGGCTTCAAATATTTTGAAGTTACCAAAAGTCTCAGATTTATGAGTTAGGAAAAAAACATGTGTATACCAAGTATAACCATCAAAAATTTGTATAAAGTATAGTTTTCCGCCTTTAGAAATTGAGTTCACAGGACTGCATAGATCCACGTGGATCACCTCAAGTTTATTTAAAGGAGAGGGAAAGTGTCCTGGAAAGGGAAATATATGCACCTTAGACTTATCAAAAGTAATACAAGTTTAGTTAGAGATGTCCAACTCAGGATGAACAAGTTTCATTATTTTGTTTCTAGGATGTCCCAGGCTAAGTTGGATAATTTCTAGATGAAAGAAAGGAGAACTTTTGATAGTACACACCATGTTTATTTTGAAAGGAAAGCCAATGATGTTTCCCAGGGTAAAACATTTGATAATAGTGTCCATACCCTTTAGGATTGAGAATTCACTGATATTTTTAGTGAGACTCCAAATGTCTGTTAGTAGGTCAGTAGGGGAAATAAGAGGAGATTTAACCGTTTGGGTGTAAAGAGCATTGATTTCAAATTTTACACCCAAGTCTGAGGTTAACTTAACTAGGCCTTGTCCAAGAGCCAGAAGTTCCTCTCCATTAGCCATAAACAGATGTGTTTTGCATTCAGAGTACGTGGAGAAGAAAGATTTGTCATTAAAAAGAGAAAAGGCTGCCCCACTATCTAGAATGGCATTATTAGGTAATAAATCAGCCAATACAGACAAATATTTTTTTGCCTCTTGTCCCTTCTTTCAATTAAGAATTTTGTCCCTTTTTTGGGGGTGAAGTTGAAAGCAAGTGGCCTCAGGATGTGAAGCCAGTGAATTGTGTTGTCCTTTGGAGCACAGAGGTTTTGAGTTTTTGCTACTGTCCACATTTAAAGTGACTTCTCCTGAGGAAGTAATTCCCAAGTTGATACATCTAGTGATTTAACTCTCAATGTTAGAAAAATACTCCTTCTATGGAGGGTTTGATATTGGTAATTTTGTAATTACTTAGGATAAATTGAGATGTGGGTTGATAGGATTCAGGCAGTGACATGAGGATATAATGAGAAATAAAGAAGGAGAATATATCACTCTCTAAAAGTTCAGTTGCGACATCTTGTAATAGTTTGATAAAACTTCTGACTTCATTAATAGTAGAAGTAACTTTACTTTCAGTGAATCTGAGGTTAAAGAGTCATTTGATTACATAGGAGCAGTTAGTTCCAGTTTGAGAAGCATAACCATTTTTAATTATATTCCAGAGTCCAGCTGGATTAATACAGTCATTGTACTGTATAAATTTGTTTCGATTACTCCTGTCCAAGAACATTTTAAGTATAGTGTCTGTTTGTTGTTTGTGTATTAGGAAATATTTGTTAATATTAAGATCATTAGGGAATTCTAGATTTTTTTCCAAAAAAATATCTAGATTCCTAACTTTAAGTGCTAGCCATATATTGGTTCACCAGGTGGCATAATTTTTGTCAGTGAGTTTATCAACACCTTTAATTTTGGAATAACTGAGAGTGTTGATATGATGAGTTGATAAAAAATAAGACTTACAAGTTGGATGAGGAGTGGCATTAGACAATTAAGAGTTATTTGTGGACAAGTCTTCAAGATTGGGAGAGGATATTGGATACTGGGGCACTAGGCCCATAACCTGAAAGTTTAAAAAACAAAAATAAGTTAAGGGAATTTAGAGGACGACTAAGACTTGAAAATAATGAAGGACTAAAGGACTAGGGGACTAGGACTTGGGGACTGAATAATAATAGAAAAGGACTTGGAATTTTACCTGAAAGGTCAAAAGACAAAAATAAGTTTAGGGACTTTAGAGGACAACTAAGACTTGCAAATAATGAAGGACTAAAGGACTAAGGGACTAGGACTTGGGGACTGAATAATAATGGAGAAGGACTTGGAACTGAGAGTATTAAGTGTAAATTAGTAAGAAGGCAAACCAAAAAGATGCATTGCAGATGACAAGCACATAATTTACCTGAAAAGTTAAAAGACAAAAATAAGTTTAGGGAATTTAGAGGACAACTAAGACTTGAAAATAATGAAGGACTAAAGGACTAGGGGACTAGGACTTGGGGACTGAATAATAATGGAGAAGGACTTCGAACTGAGAGTATTAAGTGTAAATTGGTAAGAAGGCAAACAGAAAAGATGAAGAATAGAGTGGTAGTGTTTGCCACTCTTATAGACACAAGAGAGGTGGAAACTTGATAAACTTAGTAGAGCATGTAGATGACAGTACTGGGTGATAGAAGGTTCAGAAACTAATACTTGGACACAACAGTAAACTAATTAGATAGTAATACCTTTCAAGGATTATTCATTAACTACTGATAGGAGACTAAATATGGATACTCCTGATAGGGTACTTATATGAGAATAACTGGTAAGGGACTTGGACATATTGGAAAGTTTAAAATAGAGATAGATAAGCTTATTAGATCTTGACACAAGGAACTGTGATAAATCACAGAATTCTGGTTAGGGGTCTTAAACATGAATTCAAATGCACCATAATTTTGCACCATTTCCTCAACCATTATTCAGTCCACTAACACAGATATCCCCCAAATCAACTTCACAGAAAAAAAAATTTAAGAGTCAGGGGATGGTAAAAGAAAGGCTTACCAGCTCATGTAAAATATCTTACACACATAATGATAATTCCCAAAGGGATTGGAGGTAAAAAAATATTAGGATATGGGCATGTGTACCATTGGTTCTGAAAAATTATTATCATTATAAAAAGATGGAGTGTGTGATTTTCATTTATATACCCAAAAAAAGGCATTTCAAGAGAAAAATATTTATGCTAATGTTTAAACACCCCTATTTGGTTACAAATGTCTTTCTTCCAACAGTACCATTGTTTCTGAGAGATGCTTTAATTTTTATTTTCTTAGTCTTGTACAAATAAAAAAACTATTGTAAATTTTTCAAATTCTAATACTTCATGCTCATATTTAAAATCTACAGGCTAAAACTGGCCATACATATTTTTTACTTGAGTTGTAAAGGAGGTTTTTATATTCAAAGAACCTTATTAGAATGAATTATTACCAGGGACAGTAAAGTGGGCTGAAAAAGGTCCTCATAATTTTTATTTGCAAAATTTAAGCCTAAATAATGATTTATTCTTAAAATTATAAATCACATTCTGGCCATTCTAAGCCTATAGATGAAAATTATGAAGACAAAAGTTACATTATTTTAAAATATTTTTTATTTAAGTTTTTAAAAATAAAAAAATAAGAATTAGACATTATACAAGTGTAATACTACCTTAGAGTGAAAGATAGAGACATATAATAATGATTTGAGACCATAAAACAACAAAAAATGAAACTGATAGGGAATTTTGACCTTTGGTTGAGGTTCACCAGGGGAAATCAGTGAAAAGAAACAATTTGAATTTGTTTTATTGTGAATCATAGATTTTTGCAACACTTCAGAAACTTTTTAATTATATCTGTGCTAATATCAACAGGGTTTTTTCATCTTTGTTGCTGGTTCAGATGATAGGAAACATTTACTGAGGCATTTTCATGAAAGCATGCCCACTTTGAGGTTTATTAACTTGGTTGAGGAAAGGATTATTAGGTCAAGTTAAGTTCATATTTCATGTTAGGGGTGCTAGAAAGTTCTTTATATTAAAAAATTGATATTGAGGACAAGTATAACCAGGGAAAAAATAGGCTAGTGTAACCTTTTTTGAGCCCAGCTTGGACATTGTTATACAATTATTTTTGACTTTGTGTGACTTTTTGCACAACCAAGCTCAAACTTTACTCAATAAGTGAATCAAATACTGGTCTAACATATGCTTAGTTAGGGGACTTTCCGAAATTTCCCCCCAAATTTCCACTGTTGTATCCAAATGCCATCCCTTACCATCTGTAGAAAAACCAAAAAAAAGACTCAGGTTTTTTGGTATTTAAATCAATAACCCTGGGGGGGGGGGATTAAGTAGTAAAATTTACTATGAAATATATGAGGAGCCAATTATTATAGTGCAGTAGAGAGTAAGACAAATGATGTGTAAAATAATATCCTAAGCATGAAAATCTGAAAGGACCTTTTAAATCAACTGTATTTACAGTCTTTGATGTCAGAATAGTAATCTTTTTTTTCTCTTTCTATATGCATTAAACTTCTTTCTTTTCTTCTTCTGCTAGATTACATATGCCTGAGACTTTATCACCTCCTGAAGTACGATATTGTCATGCATTCCTAATGAGATGATCTCATACTTTAGAATAGATAATTTTGTGCTTTAGTTGTGCTTACCTCAATTTAAGTATCCCTGCGTTGACTATCATGTAATCTCACTCCTATTTTACCCTTGTAATTGGTTGGACTTACTGGGTTAAAAGGCATTGTCTTTTTTTTCTTTTTCTCTCAAGCAAGTCATTCCTACTTACAGGTGTGTATTTTCTTCCCTTTTTAATACATTCAAATAGACTAAATTGTTGTTACTCTAATCTTGATAATTAGGTATAACTGGCTCATTTAACTGAATAAGTTGCTGTGGTCTTCCAACATTGGCAGGGGCCTTTGTTGTGTGATTTGGCGCTGTTTGTGCATGTCTTAATTGACATCTGTTAAGGAATTGGGTATTTTTCTGGTTTTATTCCGTGGATATTGAGTCTGAGGGTATGTGGGCACTATTATTGGATAGCTCTGGTTTTTCTCTATATTTTATGACTTGAAGACATTTTTCATATTCTGAGTTTTAAGGGGTCATTTCCTCATTTTTCATATATAAAAGATTGCTGTTTAATTTTGTTTTTTGTGTTTTACCGGCTAACCTTAAGTTTTAGGGTTGATTGCTTAGTACCATTGGATAGAGCTAATTTTTCTCTATATTTCATGTCACAATGTTGTTATAGTGAAATTCCTTGTTTTAAAGGTTTTAGTAGTTGTAGCTAATTTTTCTAAGTAGATTAGTTGTTTTTATTGGTTTTCTGGCTTCAGGGAGGCCGGGCCGCTTCAGGCAGAACCTCTGACGTCGGGCGGCCCGCCCGCCTCTGTTTTAGAAGGTTGGGGAGCACTTCAGGAGGGTTTTTTATTCAATTTGGTGGGTACAGGCGCCAGATTGGTGGGTGCGCATGGGCTCATAGTTAGTGGTCTGTGTGTACATAGTGAATAAGACAGTTTGGGGCAACCTTAATCATCATACAACCATCCGGAGGTGATATCATTGTTCCTCACTCAGTTTTCACTGTTTTCTTGCCACAATTGGCTGTGTTTGTTGTAAGTGAGTTCTTCATTTAACTTAACTTTGGCAACTGTTTTCTCTGTTATAGTCTTGCAAGCTATAGCAAGTATTATTGCTGTCTCTGGTGTGGATTTGCAGCCTACATCAAGTATCTTTGCTGTCTCTGGTGTGGACATTGTTCTACATTTCAGCTCTTTGGTCTGGTAGTCTATCTAAGGACTACTTTCTTGGCTCATCAAGCAGTAAAGTGTGTTAAAAAGGAGCTTTAGCAAAACAGGAACCAACTTACTTTAGCAAGTAAATCTCACTCTATTTTTCTAAAGGGACAGGGGATTTTCTCTCTGGTTTTTCTCCAACTCCCTTGGTCAAGGCCTATAGCTAGTACTATAGGATTGTCTACATTTCTGGCGCCCAACGTGGGGTAGAACTTTCTAGTTCTTTGGAATCTCTTTTTTCTTTGGTTGGCTCTTTTTGGTGTTTTGGACTGGAAGAATGGCTTCTGGTTCTGCTATTCCTGTAGTGACTGTCAGTGGGGGGGATGGTCCTCCTTCTGTGATGGTTAGGGAGTGTGTGAGGATTAAAACTTGGGATGGTACCAAGTTTAATGGGGAGGATGTCAAGTGGTTTCTAGAGAAGTATGAAACTGCTGCTGGAGTGGATGGTGCTTCCTACCTGGACATGGTGAAGCAGATTATCTTCTTCATTGGTGATAGGTCAGTGGAGAAGGAGATTGTGGCCATGTCTGGCTACAAGAAGAGGGATTGGAAATTGTTGTGTAGGGAGATGGTGGATAGATGGGGTGTCAGGTTCACTATGGTGGATCTGAACAAGGTTGTCAGTGAATGGCAATCTTATGGTGGTGTTGGTAACTTGCATAGTTACAGGAAGTTTCTGCTACAGTTTGATCCTGTGGTGAAATATTTGGTGGAAGTGGAGGAGCTGGCACATGAAAATGCTTCCAAGGATGTTTTTTGGTCTGCCCTGGCTAGAGATGTCAGGATGGATGTTTTGAAGGAGTTTTCAAGAAAGGAATTGATGAAGACCCTTTCTAATGGGGACAAGAATTTGCCTGCCTTGGATAAGGTGAAGGAGGCTGTTGAGGCCCATTTGAAGTTATTGGCTGTGGACACCTATCAGGAGGGGTGTGCCAAGTATGTCAGCAAAGTAAGTGAGGCTTTGGCTGAAGAGGAAGTTAGGGAGAAGAAGGAGGAGAAGAATTTGGTGCAGGTTCCCAAACAGGAGAGGGACCCAATGGTGGAGCAGTTGGCTGATCTTACAAAGCAGCTGCATATTATTGTTCAGGAGGCTAAGAAGGTCAATAAGGCACCTTCTCAGCCTAGAGATTTTGATAGGAGGGCTGGTAGAAGTGATTCTTGGGTCTGCTCTTATTGCAGCAGGAGGGGGCACAGGTCCAATGATTGTTGGGCATTGAACAGGGATGTGTCTGAAGAAAAGGTGGAATTTGATGGCAGGTTTTTAAGTTCCCTGACGGTTCTTTTGTGAAGCCCAGTGAGGGGCAGGCTCCTGTGGATTTGGTCAGGAGAAGGGGTGGTCTCAATCAAAGGAGGACAAGGTTTGAGGAGATTCCTGATCAGGGGAAGTCTTCTGTTAAGGTAGATGAGGACGTCAAGGGAAAAGGGAAGGAGGTCAATAAGGTCTCTTTTTCTACTTCCTTTGGTGGTTTGGAGTTGTATTCTTGTGGTGGAAAGTCAAGTGGTGAATGCTTGGCTGGTGTTTATGATGTGGAAGCAGGAAAGGTGGGAAGGCCTAAGAGCAGTTCTCAGGCCCAACCAAAGCCAAATGCTTCAAAGGTGGATCCTAAGCTGAGTGCAGCTAGGAAGAGGTAAAGCAAAGAGGAGCTGTACAAGATGCAGAAGGGTATGGCTGACAAGGCCCCCCCTAGTTATGGCACATTGGACATGAATGGTGAGCCAATGCTAATGGAGGTAGATTCTGACTCTGGGGAGGATGTCCCTTTGGCTTCATTGCCAAAGCCTGCTGGAGTTAGAGGTTCTGGTGAGGGATCTGGTTTGGTTCCTGTTAATGGTAGGCCTGTTGGTGGTGCTGGTCCTCAAGAATCTTCTAGGACCAAGGTGGTGAAGCAAAGAGCTCACTTTGAGAGGCAAGTAGTGTCTGGTCAAGTTAATGTTATGGACTCTGTCCTGGAAAGGATGAATCAGGGTCAGGTTTCCCTATCTTATGGGGAATTGTATGCTATCAGTCCAGGGTTGGCTGATAGACAGAAAAAGTTTTTGACCAGGAGAAGAGTTTCTTCTGGTGAGGTAGAATACATTTATGATTCTGCTGAAAAGTTTGGTGAGGGGTTGGAAACTCATTTTTCTGCTCCTCTGGGATATGTCAATGTCACTCTGAATGGCAGTGAGGCAAGGGCATTGGTGGATTCAGGTTCTCAGATAAACCTGATTTCTTTGTTTGAGGCAACTCATATGGTCCTCCCCATCAAAGCTGGTATTGGTGGGAATTTGAGAGGGATCAGTGGCCATGTCACTGAATTGGTTGGAACTTCAGAGTTTGTGAAGTTAGATGTTGGCGGAGCCTCAGGGAAGGTTCATTTTTACATTGCTAAAGGTAATGTAAAAGCAGTTTTGGGTGGGCCATTCTTGATGGATTTTCAGGCAAGAATTGGTTATCAATTTGATTTGGGAATCAGTTTGGAGTTGACTGGTGAAGATGAAAGGAGACTTCACATGAGGTTGTCATCCCCTGGAGAGGATGGTTGGGAGACCAGGCCTGGTTTATCTTCAATGTGCCAGTGCATGGACTGTTGCAAGAGAAGGAAGGAAGTGGGTGCTGCCTCTGGTTTTTTGGAGTGCGGCTCAGGCTCTATTGAGAGTCTGTCTTTTTTAGAGTAATGAGGTCTGATCACCCTAGTGCTACAACCTCTCCCCAAGATGAGGAAATCCCAGGTTGTAGTAGGTCAGCTCCCTTGGAGATATACCAAGTGGATTTTCAACTTTCTCTTTTTAATGTTTCTCTTCTCTGCAAGTATTCATCAAGTTTTTTATCAAGTCTCTGTTCTCTCTCAAGATTCTTAATAATTTTTAATTCAAGTTCAAGGAAGAAGATTGGTTATATATCTTTATTGAAAGATATGCGGAAAAGTTTTGGGGCGGTGAGATTGGGGTCTAAAAGTAAGTCCTCCCAATTGTGCACCGCTAGGGTTTCTTCTACACCTTTCAAAAACATTACCTGGGCCACACCTGTGAGCATTGGGGAAACCCCTGGTTATTTTTGTAGGTCAGAAGAAAACTCAAGAAAAGAAGATAAAAATTTCAAGATAATTCAAGAAAATCAAGAAAAAAATCAGGAGATAATGAAGAAGATTCAAAATATTTTTGTGAAGACTGTCAAGATCAATTTTTGGGCCACCAGCATGAGGTTAAACTGCAGAAAAGTATGAAGAGAGAAGATCATCAAGATCAATTTTTGGGCCTCCAGCATGAGGTTAAACTGCAAAATTTTAAAAGAGTTGATTCTGAAGATGAATCAAGATTTGAAGATTTGGAAGACGGAAGTGAGGATGAAGATTTGGTATTGTGGAAAAGTTTTGGAGTGGTGAGATTGGGGTGTAAAAGTACATCCTCCCAATTGTGCACCGCTAGGGTTTCTTCTACACCTTTCAAAAACATTACCTTGGCCACACATGTGAGCAATGGGGAAACCCTTGGTTTTTAATCCAGGTCTGGTGGTGAAGATTTCCTGAAGATCCCTCAAGTTGAAGGTGGAGTGGCAAAGTATAAGAAGGTAGCGCAGAAGATTAGGCCTGTCAATGAGCCTATGCCTGTGGGTTTGAATCCGCCCTTGAAGAGACCTCCTTTGTTAAGAGATCCGTACTGTACTCCTTTGGTGAAGAATACTCCAGAATTTGTAGAGACGGCTAGGGTGACCGTGGAAAGGTTGAAGGTTGTTAATTTTGGTCCTGATGGGTGGTTGTCTGAAGAAGAAAAGAAGTTGTTGTTGCACGTTATTGTGCTAAGGGAAAAGGCTGTGGCGTTTGTTGAGGAGGAAAGGGGTGTATTGAAGCATTCTTATGGGGAACCTTACTTGATTCCGGTGGTTTGTCATGAACCTTGGAAAATCAAACCTATTCCGATTCCAGCCGCTATTAGAGAGGATTTTGTGGAGATTGTTAGGGATAGAGTCAGGACTGGGTTATATGGACAATTGACATACAGCTACTCAAGTCCGGTGTTCTGTGTAAAGAAGCAGAATGGGAAGTTAAGGGTGGTTCATGATCTTAGAGCCTTGAATAGAGTCACTATCAAGGACGCTGGTATGCCACCAAGTGCAGAGGATTTTGTTGAAGCTTTTGCTGGAAGGGTGTGTTATAGTTTGGGTGATATTATGGGTGGTTATGATGAGAGGGAGCTCCATACGGATTCAAGGCCTCTCACAACTTTTGAGACTCCTTTGGGAATATTTCAGCTCACTAGGTTGCCTCAGGGAGCAACTAATTCAGTGGCGGTATATCAAGCACAGATGGCTTGGATTTTGCAGGATGAGGTTCCTACTCATGCTGGTATTTTTATTGATGATGGTGGAATTAAAGGACCATCCACTGATTATGGTAATGAGGTGTTAGCGGAGAACCCTGGCAGAAGGAGGTTTGTGTGGGAATATGCAATAAATTTAGAGAGAGTGTTGTTTAGGATTGAAGAGGCTGTTTTGACCATTTCAGGGTCAAAATTCTGTTGTTGTGTTCCTGCTTTGGAAATTCTGGGTCATGTGGCATGTAAAGAGGGTAGGATTATGGCGAAGAAGAAGATTAATAAAATTCAGTCATGGCCAAGGCCTAAAAATACTACTGAAGTCAGGGGATTTTTGGGTGTATGTGTATATGTCAGGATTTTTATTAAGGATTTTTCTTTGTTGGCTTCACCTTTAAGGAGGTTGACCAGAAAAGATGCAGATTGGGAATAGACTGAAGAGTGTGAAGAGGCTTTTCAGAAGTTGAAAGGGGTTGTTGGTGAAGATATTGTTCTTCACAAGTTGGATTATGGTGTTGGTGCTGGAAAAATTTATCTGGCAGTGGACTCAAGTTATATTGCTGCTAATGCTGTTTTGTCTCAGGAGGATAAGACTGGGAGGGTCAGGCCAATAAGATATGAGTCTGTGGTGTTTAATGAGGTGGAATCTAGGTATTCTCCACCTAAGTTGGAATTGTGCGGTGTAGCTAAAATTTTAAAGAAGCAACAGACGGTTTTGTGGAGGCAGAATTTTGAGCTGCAGGTGGATGCAAAATCTTTGGTTTAGATGATCAATACACCTAGTCTTCAAAATGCTCCAATAACTAGGTGGGTGGCATTTATTCAACATTTTTCTTATGACCTGGTACACAAACCAGGTAAAACTTTTACTATGCCTGATGGATTATCAAGGAGGCCACCTACAGATGAAGATTCTGAGGCTAAATAGTTTGATGAAGATGTTCCAGTGGTTAGGGCCAGCACAAAGGGTGCTGAAGATTTTTCTGACCTCCCCCAAGAGGCTAAACTGGCTGGATCTGATCTTGATTCTGGTGATCAGGATGTTTTTGTTGATGAATATGGAGTTGTTGTTTGGGACAGCTCAAATTTGGTAAAGGGTGTTTTTGTTACTGAACTGGATTCTCACAAGGTTCAGTGGAAAGAGAAGGACGTGCCAAAATTTAAGGATTGGTGTCCTGGTTGAGCTGCTCAATTGGCTCATGTTCATACTGGTTATTTTGATGACAGATTTGTACCCTTGGATGTTGTTTTGTTGGATTTTGAAGATGAGACCTGGGGTCAGTCTGGGTTTTATTTTATTTTGGTGGAATATCTGTTGACCTTGGAGAGGCCAGATAAATGTGATGATGATACACCACGGGAAATCTAGGGGTGAATTGCTAGCAATCCCCTCTCTTGAAATTTAGAGTGTCCCTTAAATATGCCAGGTTTATGAATACTTTATAAACATAAGTAAATTAGAGTTAGATTTACATTTATTCTCAGCTTGATTATAGACAGAATATCAACTTATTCCAAATTATGCACAAGTTGATCCTCCAGAACTTGATTTTGGTCCTCTGATGAGCACAAATTGAGCACAAATTGATCTAACCTAAGCTTATGCATATATAATAATTCAGGATACTTGCTCTATTAAATTTGATAATAAAATAAAATATTGATGAATTTATATAAAAAAATTATTATGTAAGATATTAAATTATAAATTTAGGCATCATAGGAGGGCACTTAATAGAACTTAATTATACTATGTGAAGCCTTAATACTGTATCACGCAGTTTGAAACATTTAAAACAAAATGAGTCATGATGGGCAATGAAATTGCTTGGACAGACACTTTCAAAATTAATACTGACCATAATACACAAGTATGAAACCTTGACATCTATCCAATAAAAGATTTTCCTTCTGATAAATGGATTTTTCTCAGTTACTCCCTGCTAAAAAGTGTCCTTCTGAGGTTTGCCTGACCTTCAGGGGGGTAATTTGGCCACATCACACTACTTCTATTTCCATGATTGACCAAAACATTATCCTCATTCCCATCTAAAGAGTTGATCTCATCTGACTGTGGCTGATCAAAGAGGTCCACCACAAGTTTAGCCAAACTTTTGGTGAACACTTTTTTGATGGATAGTGACTAACTGGTGCTTTCCAAAACTGTCCACCTCAAGTTAGGATAAACTTCAGGAGGATAAATTTATTATGAATACCAAATTAACTGAAGAATACTTTTGCCCTAGCTACTCTGCATCATAAAAGTGTCCAACTGAGGTTTAGCCATAATTCAGGTAGACACTTTTGGAAAGGCACAGTCTGATGGGTTTAATATCTATATATGGCAATAAGTATCAGTTTTTAATCAACATGGAACTAGAATTAATTTAATATTGTCAAAGTGTCCACCTGAAGTTTGGCCAAAATACAGGTGGAAATTTTTATGAGGATTACTTGATGAAATGAAGAAGACTTGCAATTACTTTCCATCATAAAATTTTCAAACTTAAGTTTATCAAAAATTGTGGTGACACTTTTGCCAGATCCAGTCATATGGGATCAACTCTCTATATGGCAATGAGAATCAATTTTTAGTCAATCATGGCATTAGAAGTAATTTTATATGGAAAAACTTTCCACCTGATTTTTGGCCAAAAATAAGTTGGAAATGTTTATGAGGAATACTAGATTAACTAAAGAAGACTTGCACCCTAATACTGTCCATAATAAAAGTGTCCACCAGAAGAATTCTCAAACTTGTGGTTGACACCTTTGGCCTGGTCCAGCCATATGGGATCAATTCTGCATATGGAAATGAGGATTTAATTTGGTAAATCATGGTACTAGAAGTAATTTGATATAGATAAAGTGTCCAACTAAATATTGGAAAAAAATCAGTTGAAAACTTCATTTAGTTTTTCAAAAAATCAAATTAAGTAAAATTTTATTCCTGATGATGCCCATTTTATCCAACACCTCTTCTGAGCCTTGAAAGTAGGCATTTAGCTTGAATTTTGAATTTCATATAAAATCCCTATTATTCAACCTATTTCTTTTTATCCCTTTTTTTTCTTTTAGATATCAATTAATTTTATGTAAAACAAATCATTTTCATAATTTTTTACCTGTATTTAATAAAATTATTAAAAGTTTAACATCAACCTGTAAGCATTTGGCACATGTTTTTTTGCTATACTAATAAAAATAATAATATACTGGTAACAAAAAATTGATCAAATGATAAAATATTAATAAAACAGAAAGATCAAATACCAGTGGATATGTTTTAAAAAAATACCAGTTGCACTGAAGAAGAGCTGCACCCTAGATACTCACCATCAAAAAAGTGTCCAGCACAAGTTCGGCCGAACTTGTGCTGGACACTTTTGGTCAGTTGCAGTCATATGAGATCAATTCTTGCTATGGCAATGAAAAAATTTTTTTGGATAAAAAAATTTACTAGAAGTAGTTTTACATAGCCAAATTTTCTACCTAGATTTCATCCAAACCACAGGTGCACAATTTTTTATATTTGAAAAAAAGTCAATTTAGTACAATTTATCCCTGATGGCTCTCATTCGCTTCAACACCTCTACTGGCCTTTGATAGTAGGAATATTACTTGGATTTATTTTTTCATATTTGATCCCTTTAACTTAATTTTTTATTCCTAATATTGCTTTTGGATACCAATTAATAATTTTTAAAATAAACTATTTTCATATTTTTATACATTTATTTAATAATATTATAAATGCCGTAACATCACCTGGTATGCATTTGGCACATCAGTTTTTTCTATACTTATAAAATTAATAATATAATGGTGACCAAAAATTAATCAAATGATATTAATGAGTGAGGAACAAATATAAAATACCAGTAGACATGTTTGTAAGAAATACTAGATGAACTGAAGAAAAATTCTACCCTAGCTACTCTCCATCATAAAAGTGTCCAGCACAAGTTCGGCCGAACTTGTGCTGGACACTTATGGTCAGGTGCAGTCAGATGGGAGCAATTCTCTCTATAAAAATGAAGATAAATTTTTGATATAAAATTACATTAGAAGTAGTTTGATATGGCAAAATTTTCATGCTGAAGTTTTGGTAGAGCTCAAGTGGATTTTTTTTTATTTTTACAAAAAAGAAAATTTAGTGCAAGTTTAGCCCTGATTGTGCTAATTTAATTCAATATCTCTTTTTTCTGTTTATGGCAGGAATTTAACTTGGATTTTAATTTTAATCTTTGATTTCTTTTATTTTACTTTATTCCTCTCATATTGATTTTGGATAGAAGTTTATTTCTTGTAAAATAAATCATTTTCATATTTTTTTACCTTTATTTAATAATATTATAAAAGGTGTAACATCACCCAGTATTCATTTGGCACACAATTTTTTGCTATACTGATAATATTAATAATATAATGGTGACAAAAAAATTAATCAATTGATAAATATGAGTGAGGCACAAAGATTTAATAACAGTGGAAATGTTTATAAGAAATTTCAGATGATTAAAAATGACTTGCACCCTGGCTACTCTTCATGATAAAAGTGTCCAGCACAAGTTTGGCCAAACTTGTGCTGGACACTTTTGGTTGCATGCCATCAGACGCAATCAATTCTTTTTATGGAAATGAGACTGAATTATCACTCTATCATTGCACTGAAAGTAGTTTTATATAGACAAATTGTCCCCTGGAAGTTTGTCCAAACCTAAGGTAGACAATTTTTTCCTTTGGTAAAAAGTAAATTTGATCCATTTTAATCTATGATGGTGCCCATTTTTTCTGAAGCCTCTACTGGCTCATGATAGCAGAAATTATACTTAATATCTTTATTTCATGTTTGATCTCTTTAATTTTAATCTTAACCTTTTATTACTCCTTTAGCTTTTAAATATCAATTTTATTTTGGTAAAACTGATAACTTTTTCATTTTTTTAAATTTATTATATTATATTATTAAAGTTGTAAAATCATCCAGTGTACATTCATTACACATGTTTTTGCTATACTAAAAACATAAATAATATAATGGTGACTAAAAAATAATCAAATAATAAATATGGATGACACAGAAAGATCAAATACCCATAGACATTTTTAAAATGAATATAAGATTAACTGAAGAAGACTTTCACCCTAGCTACTCTCCATCATAAAAGTGTCCAGCACAATTTCAGCTGAGTTTGTGCTGGACACTTTTGGTTGCATGCAGTCAGATGAAATAAATTTACTCAATGGAAGTTAAAATGAATTTTTGCTCAATCATTGCACAAGAAGTAGCTTTATACTGCTATACTATCCTCCTGATTTTTTGGAAAACCTCAGGTGGACACTTTTATTAATTTTTAAAAAAAGAAAACATATTCCAAATCTAGAACTGGTGGTGCAAATTTTGTCTGAAAACTCAAATTATCTTTGATGGCAGAAATTTTATTTGAATGTTTAATTTCATATTTAATCACTTTTATTTTACTTTTTTATTCCTGTTTTTGCTTTCAAATATCAATTTATTTATTGTAAAACTAATACTTTTCATATTTTTTTTACTTTTATTTAATAATATTATGAAAGATGTAGCATCTCCCAGTATGCATTTGGCTTACAAATTTTTTCAATACTAATAATATTAATATTATAATGGTGAAAAACAATGAATCAAATGATAAATATGAATGACACAGAAAGATCATATACAAGTGGATTTGTTTATAAGGAATACCTGATGAACTGAAGAAGACCTGCACCCTAGATACTCACCATCATAAAAGTGTCCAGCATAAGTTCGGGTGAACTTGTGCTGGACACTTTTGGTTGCATGCAGTCAGATGGGATAAATTTACTCTATGGAAATGAAAATGACATTTTGCTCAATCATTGCACAATACGTAGTTTGATATTGCCAAAATGTCCTCCTGATGATTTTTCAAAACTCATCAGGACACTTTCTTTTTTTTAACAAAAAAGAAAATATAGTGCAAGTTTAGCCCTGGTGGTGCACATTTGATCTAACACCTCTACTTGTTATTGATAGTGGGAATTTTCCTTAGATTTTTTTTCTTATTTCATCCCTTTTATTTTACTTTTTTATTGCTCATATTGCTTTGGATATCAATTTTTAATTTTTAAAATAAATAATTTTCATACTCTTATACCTTTATTTAATAATATATGATTAAAGGTGGAACACCACCTGGTATGCATTTTTCACACAAGTTATTACTATAGTAATAATGTTAACAATATAATGATGACAAAAAATTAATCAAATGGTAAATTTAAATGACACAGAAAGATCAAATTCCAGTGGAAATGTTTATAAAAAATCCCTTTTGAGTTTAAGAAGATTTGCTGTATGCCTACTCTCAATTATAAAAGTGTCCAGCACAAGTTCTGCCAAACTTGTTCTGGACACTTTTGGTTGCATGAAGTCATATGAGATAAATTCTCTCTATGGCAATAAAAATGATATTTCACTCAATTATTGAAGTAAAGAATGTTTAATATTGTAAAATTGTCCCCTGGAAGTCTGTCCAAACCTCAGGTCAAAATTTGTTAGCTATACATAAAAGTAAGTTTAGACCAAGTCTTGACCTAGGGGTCCCCAACTGTCACAACACCACTTCTGGCTCTTGATAGTAGAAATTTTACTTGTATTTTTTATTTTGTATTTGATCCCACTTATTTTCATTTTACTTTTCTATTACTCTTTTTAATTTTAAATATATATTATTTTTTTAAAAACTAAACATATTCATATTTTTTTAACTTTATATAATAATATTATTAAAGTTGTAACATCACCAATTTTGCATTTGGCATGCAGGTTTTTGCTATACTAGAAACATTAATAATATATATGGTGACAAAAAATTAATTATAAGATAAATATGAATGATAAAAAAAAGTTAAAAACCCAATAGAAATGTGAAAAACAAAAAACTGATGTACTGAGAAACACTTCCACCCTAGATACTCTCCATCATAAAAGTGTCCAGCACAAGTTCAGCCGAACTTGTGCTGGACAATTTTGTTCAGGTGCAGTCAGATGGGATCAATTCTCTCTGTGGAAATTAAATTTAAAAAAATGCTAAATAATTACATTAGAAGTAGTTTGGTATGGCTGAATTATCCACCTTGATTTTTCCAAACCTCAGGTGAAAAATTCTTTATCTTTAAAAAAAATTAAATTTTATCAAATTTAGCCCTGATGGCACCCATTTGTTTCAACACCTCTACTGGCTCTTGAAGGCAGGAATTTCTCTTGAATTTTTCTTTTTCATATTTGATCTCTTTTACTTTACTTTTTTATCACTCATGTTACATTTGGATATTAATTTATAATTTTGGAAAAGAAATCATTTTCATATTTTTTTAACATTTTTTAATAATATTATAAAAGGTGTAATATAACATGGCATGCATTTGGCACACAAGTTTTTTCTATACTAATAAAATTAATAATATTCTAATGACAAAAAATTAATCAGATAATAAAATATTAATAACACAGAAAGATCAAATACCATTTGACATGTTTTAAAAAAATAACAGTTTCACTGAAGAAGACCTGCACCCTAGCTACTCTCCATCATAAAAGTGTCCTGCACAAGTTCAGCCGAACTTGTGCTGGACACTTTTGGTCAGGTGAAATCAGATGGGATCAATTCTCTCTATGGAAATGAAAAAAATTATTTGATAAGAAACTTCACTAGATTTAGTTTGATATAGCTGAATTATCCACCTAGAGTTCATCCAAACCACATGTACACAATTTTTTATCTTTAAAAAACAATCAATTTAGTACAATTTATCCCTGATGGCTCTCATTTGCTTCAACATCTCTACTGGCCTTTGATATTAGCAATAATACTTGGAGTTCGTTTTTCATACTTGATTGCTTTAACTTAATTTTTTATTTCTCATATTGCTTTTGGATATCAATTAATAATTTTTAAAATAAATTATTTTAATATTTTTATACATTTTTTTAAAAATATTATAAAAGGTGTAACATCACTCAGTATGCATTTGGCACACAATTTTTTGCTATATTTATATAATTAATAATATAATTAAGACAAAAAATTAATCAAACAATATGTATGAGTGAGGCACAAAGATAAAATACCAGTAGACATGTTTGTAAGAAATACCAGATGAAATGAAGAAAAATTCTACCCCAGCCGCTCTCCATCATAGAAGTGTCCAGCACAAGTTCCACCGAACTTGTGCTGGACACTTTTGGTCATGTGCAGTCAGATGGGATCAATTCTCTGTATGGCAACAAAAAAATATTTTTATCAAATTTCACTAGAAGTAGTTTGGTTAAGCTGAATCATCCACCTGCTGTTCTGCCCAATATCAGGTGTATAATTTTTTATCTTTAAAGAAAAGGTCACTTATTACAATTAAGCCCTGATGGCTTTCATTTGCTTTAACACCTCTACTGGCTCTTGATAGCAGGAATTTTACCAGTATTTTTTTCATATTTGAACTCTTTGACTTTTATTTTACTCTTTTATTCCTCTTTTTACTTTTAAATTTCTATTTAATTTTTGTAAAACTAATCCTTTCCATATTTATTTACGTCTATTTTAAAAAATTATTGAAGGTATAACTTCACATGGTATGCATTTGGCACACAAGTTTTTGCTATACTAATAACATTAATGATATAATGGTGATAAAATATTAATCGGATGATAAATATGAAAGATACAGACTGATCAAATACCAGTAGACATGTTTATGAGAAATACAAGATGAAGGAACTGAAAAAAATCTCCACCCAAGCTACTCTCCATCATAA
This sequence comes from Hemileia vastatrix, assembly GCA_030280995.1. Lineage (NCBI taxonomy): Eukaryota > Fungi > Basidiomycota > Pucciniomycetes > Pucciniales > Zaghouaniaceae > Hemileia > Hemileia vastatrix. The sequence goes on along the minus strand of JASXTE010000005.1, from coordinate 35,991,804 downwards.
AAGTGTCCAGCACAAGTTTGGCCAAATTTTGCTGGACACTTTTAGTCACGTGCAGTCAGATGGGATCAATTCTCTATATGGCAACAAAAAAACATTTTTTTATTAAACGTCACTACAAGTAGTTTTGTTTGGCTGAATCATCCACCTGTTGTTCTTCCCAACCTCAGGTGTATAATTTTTTATCTTAAAAAAAAAGTTCACTTATTAAAATTTAGCCCTGATGGCTCCCATTTTTTTCAACACTTCTACTGGCTCTTGAGAGCAAGAATTATACTAGTATTTTGTTTTTCATAATTGATCTCTTTGAGATAAATCTTACCTTTTTATCCCTCATATTGCTTTTGTATATCAATTTATTTTTTGTAAAACAAATCATTTTCATAATTTTTTACCTTTATTTAATAATATTATAAAAGGTGTAACATCACCCAGTATGCGTTGGGCACACGAGTTTTTGCTATACTTATAATATTAATAATATAATGGTGACAATAAATTAATCAAATGATATATATGAGTGAGGCACAAAGATCAAGTACCAATGAACATGTTTATAAGAAATACCAGATTAACTGAAGAAAAATTCTACCCTAGCTACTCTCCGTCATAAATGTGTCCAGCACAAGTTTGGCCGAACTTGTGCTGGACACTTTTTGTCACATGCAGTCTGGTGTGATCAATTCTCTCTCAATCATTGAACTAGAAGTTGTTTGATATGGCTAAATGGTTCTGCTGAAGTTTTTTTAAACCTCAGATTGGCACTTTTTTGTTTTTCAAAAAAGCAATTATAGTCCAAGTTTAGCCTCACTGGTGGACATTTGCCCCAACATGTCTACTTGCTCTTGATGGCAGTAATTTTATTTTAATTTTTTATTTCATATTTGATTCCTGTAATTTTACCTTTTTATCCCTCATATTGCTTTTGTATATCAATTTATTTTTTGTAAAAAAAATCATTTTCATATTTTTTTACCTTTATTTAATAATATTATAAAAGGTGTAACATCACCCGGTATGCATTTGGCACACACGTTTTTGCTATACTTATAATATTAAAACATAATGGTGACTAAAAATCAATCAAATGATAAATATGAGTGAGGCACAAAATCAAATACCAGTGGACATATTTATAAGAAATACCAGAGAAACTGAAGAAAAATTCCACCCTAGCTAACCTCCATCATAAAAGTGTCCAGAACAAGTTCGGCCAAACTTGTGCTGGACACTTTTGGTCACGTGCAGTCTGATGTGATCAATTCTCTCTATTGCAATGAAAATGAATTTTTCTTCAATAATTACACTAGAAGTTGTTTGATATGGCAAAATTGTCATCCTGAAGTTTTGGTAAAGCTCCAGTGGATTTTTTTTATTTTTACAAAAAAGAAATTATAGTCCAAGTTTAGTGCCACTGGTGGGCGTTCACCCCATCATGTCTACTTGCTCTTGATGGGAAGAATTTCACTTTAATTTTTTATTTCATATTTGATCCCTTTAATTTTACCTTTTTATCCCTCATATTGCTTTTGGATATCAATTTATTTTTTGTAAAACAAATCATTTTCATATTTTTTTACCTTTATTTAATAATATTATAAAAGGTGTAACATCACCCGGTATGCATTTGGCACACGAGTTTTTGCTATACTTATAATATTAATAACATAATGGTGACAAAAATCAATCAAATGATAAATATGAGTGAGGCACAAAGGTCAAATACCAATTAATCAATAGTTCTTTTTAATATTATAAATTTTTTGATTAAATAAAATGGTAATAATGAATTATATTTTTCATCCACAATTCCACTCTAATGATTCCCACTGCACAAAAAGGGTTCACTTGGTCCTTTCTTTACTGCTTGTGCATATATTTTATTGCCCACAGTACTACAATTTTTTGTAGTGATTATCCCACATCTGATTCAGGAATATTTTTAAACAATATAAGTTTTTTTTACAAAAGACCTTATCATATCCAATATCCCACAAAAAATACAACCTGTTTTTGTATTAAAGCCCGTTAATTATTAAGAAATTGTTAAAATAATTAGATTAGACCCTGGCACAGCTAGATCCATACCAACCGACCTAAAGTCTTTTCAATATTGAAAACAATTAAATAAAATTATGATATCATACTAAATGATGGGCACCAACCATAATTCAGCACTTCTCATTTGCTCTGCTACAAAATGAGTGCATGTAGCATTTTTCTAACGTCAGACTGTTTTTCTTCCTTCCCTCACACCTTTAGTCCAGAATGAAAATTTAGTATGAGTTTTGGTCAAAATGGTTTGCAAGTGTTATCTGTATGCAATATGAATTCATATTGCATATTTCTATTTATGCATAAAATATACTCGTTAAGCATCATTTTTTTGCATTTTTCAATCATTATGCATATTTATGCATATTCATATGCATATTCATTATACAGATTTATATGCATATTAATATATTTTATTCATATACATATATGCACCTTTTTTTTGCATATTCAATATGCATATTTTTATGCATATTTTTATGCATATTTTTTATGCATATTTATTCTTCATAGTCATTATGCATACACTTTGGATAGGCATTTCACATCAATTTTTAGCATGCAATAAGTATCCACCATGCAAATTCAAATGCATATGCATCTATATCATACACGCAACATATATTCAAGTTTATTATTTGAATATTAAGGTATGCTAAGTGATGTTGTTCAACCTTTTGCCAAACCTGAGATTAACTGATGTTCAATGTGGTTCTTAAGCTCTGCTCAAGGAGGGATTGTTCTGGATTCAATCTGTGACAGTTTATTTTTTCAATGTTTTTTCATCAGATTTAAAAACATCTTTCTGACAGTTTCAGGATGGTTTCCCAACAGTTTCCTAACAAATTCCTGATAGTTTCAAAAAGAGGGAACTGCTAACAGTTCACCCCCAGATTTCCTGTGGTGATACTTGGTGGGCAATCAAGAAGAAGAGCCCTGGATTTTATGCGTCAGGAAGGCGGTTGATGAGGAGGAGAAATCCAAATCCTCAAGTGGTGGTGACTCAGAAGAAGGGTCAAGAATTGGTTTTGAAGTCTTTGCATGAAGACCTTGGTCATAGAGGCTTTGGAGAGACTTATAGAAGAGTAGCAGACAGATTTTGGTGGCCAGGTATGAAGTTGGCTGTGCAGGGTTGGGTTCAATCTTGTGAAGAAAGTCAAAGAAGAAGTCACTTGAAACCTAAAGAGGTCGGCCTTGCTACTGGTGAATCAACTGTTTTTGGAAGGGTCAGTCTGGATGCTGTCCATATTAAAGAGGGCAGGTATAAATACTTGATTGTTTCTAGGGATGATTTTTCAGGTTGGGTTGAGGCAGTGACTCTGGTTAATTTGACTGCCAAGAATGTGGCAGAGTTTTTGAAGAAGGAGTGGATTTATAGGTATGGGTTGATGAAGTTGGTGACTGTTGTTGGTGGGCCAGAGTTTGGTGCCAAATTTAAAGAAGCTGTGGCTAGTGTTGGTTCTAAAGTTAGAGTGGCTACACCTTATTATCCTGAAGCTGAAGGCATGGTTGAAAGAGGCCATCAAGTTATCAAGAATGCTTTGGTGAAGATGTGCGGAGATAGTTCTGAAAAGTGGAGGCATTATTTACCCTTGGTGTTATTTGTTGATAGGGTCACTGTGAAGAGGACAACTGGCTATTCTCCTTATGAGTTAATGTTTGGTCAGAAAGCCGTTCTACCAGTGGACTTGGAAGCTGTCTATTATCTTGAAATTGATTGGGATGACGTGCACTCTACAGAAGATTTGCTCTGTGCCAGGATGAAACAGTTGGAATGTAGAGAGGAATGTCAAGAGAAGGCATACTCTAGAATGATGAAGATTAGGAATCAATCAGTCAGGTACTGGGACAAGAAGTTGGCTCATAGACTTAGGAATCCCTTGAAACCTGGTTGTTTGGTTTTGGTGTATAATAGAAGTTTGGAGAGTCAGTGGGGAAAAATGTTTGCTGAAAGATGGAATGGACCTTACAGAGTCAGATCTCAGGCGTCTGGAGGTTCTTATGTTTTGGAAGAGTTGGATGGTGCAGTCTTGAAAAAGTAAGTGGCTGCAGACCAGGTGAAGAGGTTTTATCCCAGAGACACTAGGCATGCAGAAGATTGACTCCGCAATGAGGATAAACTATGGAACGTTCTTTTTGTTTTGGAATTTTTTTGGTGTTGCAGAGCAACTTTTGTGTTGGAAACTTTTTGTTAGAAGGTACCCATGGGTGGGGCTTCTAGATTTAATCTTGGCAAGTGTAGGGGTGACTGATGGGCTGGCTGCTCTATCAACAGTTACCCCAGATTGTCTGGTTCCAACCCTTTCTCTTAATTTGGTTGAACCCTAGTATTGGTTTCTTTTCACAGGTTTTAGTCCTCTATGACTTTAAACTGGAATTTCCTTTAGTTTTCATGTGCTGGACTCTTCACTGTTTATTGGTTTGGGTTTTTTTGTGTTGGATGTTGTGTTTTTGTTAGAAGGTACCCAGGGGGGGTTCTAGATTTTATTTTTGCAAGTGTGGGGGTAACTGATGAGCTGGCTGCTCTGTAGAACAGTTACCCCAGAATGTCTGTCTCAAGTCTTTTGTTTTTCCTAGTTGAATTCTAGTTCTGTTGTTTATTATTCAGGTTTCAAGTCCACTATGACATTAAACTGGTTTGGGACTGGCTTCTTTATCTATGGTTCTTTCAGATTGGTGGTGGACCACTGGTGGTCTCCCATCATTTTTACTTATTGGAGGGAGCCCACCCAGTGATCATTTCTATGGACCGGACTTTCCCTTATTGGATCATCTATGGAGCTTGACCTTCTTTGATTTTGCAGTTATGTTTTTGCTAGACAGTAGTTTTAGATTATTTTCTTTTTTCTCTTTTTTCTTTTAATTTTTTTATGGGGGTTGTTTAAGAATATAAAATCAAAAATATTGGGTGTTACCACATCAGGGTCACCTGGATGTGGGCAAGCATTGGTGGGGAAAGGCTCATCAATTGGCCAGGCAATGCTATTTTCTTTTTTATTTTTTATTTATTTCATGTGTTTCTGTGTTTCATTATTTTTATTATCTTCTGAATTTCTAAATTTTTTAATTTATTGTTTTCTGTTAATCATTTAAAATATTTAATTGTGTATCCACATCAAGGTGCACTTGGATGTGGGTAAGGTATCAGGGGATCAGCTCATCAATTGGCTGGGGGATACCATTTGTATTATTTTTTATATTTTATTTTATTTCATTTATTTTATTTATTAATTTTTAATTTTAGTATATTGGTAGATAAAAAAAAAAATTCTGAAATTATTTTTATTAATTGTTTTATATTATTATTATGTTTCTAATCTTTTTGCAGGAGCTCATGGTCTGGATGATGAAGCTTCTGGAGGCTGGTCCGGATTGTGATGTCGTTTTTGTTTTTTGTTGGGATTGTGGGAAGAACTGTGTTCTTTGAAGTGCATCCTGCTGGAGAGATTATAAGGATTGTAATGGTCAGGAATTGGATTAGAGGGAAGTTCAGAGGAGGAAGAAGAAGAGTCATCAATGGAGTTCTGGAGTGTGTGCCTAATGATCCTAGACATTTTCCAGTGGTCTTCCAACAGGCGCTTTCTCAGGGATTTTTTAAAGTCATTCAAAGGTCCATGGATGGCAAAGGCTTTTAGCATGTTGGAATACATGGTGCTTTGGTGTTTTTTCATGTCTCCATAATCCAGGGTCAAAGAGGTTTCAAGAGGTTGGCCAACTCCAATAATAGATTCAGGAGGAGGAGTGCCAACTAGACAAGAAGAATTAGATCAGTAATTATTTTTGTTGAAGAAATGGGATAAATTAATTTGGTACTTACAGATTGGAAGCTCATAAAATTTGTAAGCAGCTGGAATTTGGATCTCTGAAGATTTTGTAATGGTCATAGTGGGTGGATCAACCAGGGAAAGATATGGATTCTCTTGGTCTTCCTCTGAAAGATTTTGAGAAGGTGAACTAGGAGGCTGATGTTCCTGGGGCTTAGTTGGAGCAGTGGGATTGTTGTTGTTGTTGTTGTTGTTATTTTTGTTGGATTCTTCTCTAGGAGGTGCTGGTGATGGAGTACCAGGGTTGTTAAAAGATGGAGCAGGAGAGGGTGATTTGGAAGCAGATTGATCTCTTCTGGATGGAGCCTTTAAAGAGATGGAACTGTCAGAAGAATAGTTGGCTGACAGAGGAGAGGTGTAGTTTCTTTGTCTTAGCTGGGGACAAAGTTGTTGCTTGGGTGCATTGTTGGGTGTTCTGCTTTCTGCTTGGAGTTCTCTGGCAGGTCTCCTAGAAGTTTGGGAAAATTTGGAGTTTTTGGACTTTGGAAGGGTTGGCTGCATTGCTCTGGGAGAAGTGGGAGGTGATTGTGTAGAGTTGTTTTCGTTAATTGATTGAATTTGGCTGTTTTACAGTTGTTTTTGGAGGTTTTGAGCCGGATTTTCACTGTCTAGTGAGGCGGGAGGGCTGCCTGGACGCGGTCTAGAAGCCTGGGATCTGATCTTGAAGCTTTTGGAGCTAATTTGGCAGAGATAAAAGCAGTTTCTTGGGAAGCTAAGGCTGGTCTTTTGGGAAGAGTTCTGCAAGCTGAGCTTCTGGATCTTCTGGAAGGTTCTGAAGATAAAGAGAAAGAGGAAGGACCAAGAACTGGGGATCTGGTAGGGGATCTGGAGATGTATTTATGAGAAGGCAAAGGAGGAGGAATAGGGTAGTTGGCATCTCTGTCACATTTTTTCTTTTTGGAATAGCAAGAATCACAAGCCCTGTTGTAGAATTTGGCTTCAGGAGTTGGAAGAGTGAATGTGCAAGGTCTGCACATGAGTATGCACTGTTTGCAGGCATAGTCCCTGAGAGCAGTGAAGCAAGGGAGAGTAGAAAGGTTAACATCAGGAGATCCAGCCATGATCTGTGGTGAGAAAAGATGATGGAAAGGGATAGGAGGAGATTTTTGTCAGTGATGGGTAGATGATGAAGTGAAGGTGGAAGTTCAGCAGGTTGGCTGTAGAGGTGTTCTGCATGAAATTGGCTGCGTCTATTTTATGCAAAATTCCGTCAGTCCATCAAGACTTTAAACTGAAATCTGGTTTCTGGCCGTCCTCCAAGACTTTAAACTGGCTGGTTTCAAGATTTTATCAAGTTTAGTCTGTCAAGACTTTAAACTGAACACTGTTTTAGTCCCCAAAGACTTTAAACTGAGGATTTTTGTTGGTTGAGTCCCCCAAGACTATAAACTGAGGAATGAGTTTTGTTGTTGGGGTTTGTTTTGAAAGATTGGTGGAGGGTATCCACAGGGGGAGCCTCCAAATTTAGCAAAGGCAAGTTTGGGGGTAATTGATGAGCTGGCAGCTCTATTTACAATTACTCCAGAACGTTAGTTTTTTCTCTGTGTCTTAATGTGGTTGATATCTGTTTCTGGGTTTATGATTTAGGTTTTTGAGTCCCCCAAGACTTTAAACTAAGAGTTTTTGAGTCCCCCAAGACTATAAAAAGAGGATGGTCCCCCAAGACTTAAAACTGAGGGTTGTTGGTGGTTACATCCTATAGAGGGTGTGGTCAATTTTTCTTTTCTGAATCAAACTCAAGTACTAGTGGAATTACAGAGGGAATCAAGAGATGAAATGAAGTGTTCAGAATTAGCCTTGAACTGGTGAATGAGGTTTCTTCTGTTCTCAATGTCCTGTGGATCTCTAGCAGGAGTGGATTGGAAGTAGTGAAGCAGAAGTTGTTTCTGTTGAGATGTGTGTTGTTGGAACTTGGCCTTGATAGTGGGCAAGTGGTTTGGTGTTGGTGGTGCAATGGATCCTACATTGTTATCATCACTATCAGAAGATGGGGGAACTGAGAAGTCATCAGTTTTAAAAGTTGAAGGAAGGAAGGAAAGTTCTTTACCATCAGATGGACCAGGGATGGTGGAACTAGTTGTTTTATGGGTTGTGGCACTCTTCTGGGAAGAGTGAAGCTTTTTGATTAATCTGGATATCAGGATGGATGGCCAAGATCTTTTGGTGCTGGAAGAAGATGGACCAGGTTGAGGTGGAGGTGAATCTGTTTCAGAAGATAATGGACCAGGTCTGTAGCAGGTCTTCTTTCTAGATTGGCAGACATTGCAGGACATTCTGTATGGATGGACAGGTGGTGTCATGGTGCAGATAAAATTATTGTCGATGCAGTATTGGTAAGGACCCATTTCAGAGGCAGATTTGGGAAGAAGGTTGGACATGGTGGTTTGATGAAGAAAGAATGTGGACATTCTTAATTGGAGGGAGGATGTGGTCTTCCAACATTGGTAGGGGCCTTTGTTGTGTGATTTGGCGCTGTTTGTGCATGTCTTAATTGACATCTGTTAAGGAATTGGGTATTTTTATGGTTTCATTCCGTGGATATTGGGTCTGCAAGTATGTGGGTACTATCATTGGATAGCCCCAGTTTTTCTCTATATTTTATGTCTTGTAGACATTTTTTATATTCTAAGTTTTAAGGTGTCATTTCCTCATTTTTCATTTATAAAAGATTGCTGTTTAATTTTGTTTTTCGTGTTTTACGGGCTAACATTAAGTCTTAGGGTTAAATGCTTAGTACCATTGGATAGAGCTAATTTTTCTCTATATTTCATGTCACAATGTTGTTATAGTGAAATTCTGTGTTTTAAAGGTTTTAGTAGTTGTAGCTAATTTTTCTAAGTAGATTAGTTGTTTTTATTGGTTTTCTGGATTCAGGGAGGCCGGGCCGCTTCAGGCGGCACCTCCGACGTTGGGCGGCCGGCCCGCCTCTGTTTTAGAAGGTTGGGGAGCACTTCAGGAGGGTTTTTTATTCAATTTGGCAGGTACAGGCGCCAGATTGGTGGGTGTGCATGGGCTCTTAGATAGTGGTCTGTGTGTACATAGTGAATAAGAGAGTTTGGGGCAACCTTAATCATCATACAACCATCCGGAGGTGATATCATTGTTCCTCACTCAGTTTTCACTGTTTTCTGGCCACAATTGGCTGTGTTTGTTGCAAGTGAGTTCTTCATTTAACTTAACTTTGGCAACTGTTTTCTCTGTTATAGTCTTGCAGGCTATAGCAAGTATTATTGCTGTCTCTGGTGTGGATTTTCAGCCTACATCAAGTATCTTTGCTGTCTCTGGTGTGGACATTGCTCTACATTTCAGTTCTTTGGTCTGGTAGTCTATCTGGGGACTACTTTCTTGGCTCATCAAGCAGTCAAGTGTGTTGAAAAGGAGCTTTAGCAAAACAGGAACTAACTTACTTTAGCAAGTAAATCTCACTTTTTTTTTCTAAAGGGACAGGGGAATTTCTCTCTGGTTTTTCTCCAACTCCCTTGGCCAAGGCCTATAGCTAGTACTATAGGATTGTCTACACCGGTAAAAGTAGAGGATCATCTAGAGTGGTAAGTAAGAAGGATTCTTGACTCAAGAAGGCACAAAGGGAAGCACCAATATCTTTCGGAATGGGAAGACTATCTTGATGAAGCTAATAAAACATCCTGGGAATCAGCCATAAATGTTTCTAATGCTCCCAAACTTATCATATCTTTTCATTTAAAATATCCTTCAAAACTTAAGCCTTAAAATTCATTCTTTTATCTCTCTTTCTTTCTCTGTTTCTTTTCTTTTCTTTGTCTTTATTTTTCTAAAAACTTAAAGACTTATATCCTTAACATGTCTTTTAAAATTAAAACTTAAAACTTCATAATCATTTAAAATCTTAATTATTCTTTCAACTGTTTTTAAATTTTTAAATTTTTTAATTTCCATATATTTCTTTAAAAAAAAACAAAAATTTAAAACATTATTAAAATAAAATAAAATAAAACTAAAGTAAAATAAAAATAAAGTAAAACAAATTAATTTAAATTTAAATTTTAAAAAAAATCAAACATACTAATTACAACATATATTAAAATAAATTTATTTTTTCTTTCTAAAATTATTTTCATATTACAATTATTATATTCTTTCTCTAAAAATATTTTTTTCTTTTTTCATTCAACCTTCAAACTATTTTCTGTTTTTTTCAGTTTTGTCAAGCTCAAACTATCAAAACACTCAAACAATCAACCTCAAATCAACTTTCTTTAAATTCTAAATTTCTTTTTCTTTTCTCAAAATTTTCTTTCTTAAACACAACTTTTTTTTCTTCTTTCTTTCCTTCTCTTTACATAATAAGTCAATCAAAAACAAAATAACAAAATAAAATAATAAAATAATATTCAAGAAAAAAATTGTATACAAAAATAAATTTTTTCTTTTCTACTTTAATTTCTTCTTCTTTTCTAAACTATTTTTTCTTCTATTTTACTTTGAATAAAATCCTTCATCTATTCCATCACTTGCCAAATTCCCTTTTGACTCTTTTCAAACAGCTCATCACCTTCAGCAAAAACTGCCTCTCCAATATCTAACAATACCTTGGCTATATCATATGAAGCCAAATACACAGTTTTCCCAAGCTCTTCAGATAAATCCTTGAATAATGACATTCAAAAATTTAAACGGGGTTGCTTGGACCATAATTGATCCAAGACTTCAACCGTTAAGTTGGCTTCCTCAGTGCTTGGAAGACCACTCTCAATTGGCTGCTCAACCTCAGTGGGAACCTCAGGGACTGGCCCACTGTTAAATGCTACAGGAACCTCTTCCATGGTCTCCACAATCTAAAACAAAAAAATAAGCTACTGTCAAAGTAGTGAAAATTAAATTAAATCACTTACTCCAAACTCAGGGTCAACCTCAAGGAATAAAGGCTTTTCTCTACAACCTCTACTTCATCTTTGTCATCATTCTTTATGATAAATTGTTGTTTTTTTGACAGGGTTTATTCATTCCCTGCTTGCTCTGAAGCATCCTCAATGACTTTGTCTACTTTTTCATCCACCATCCTTCGCTTCCCTGAAGCTAAATCCTTAACCCAACCAGATATTTCCTGTCAGGCTGAGATCAAGTATAGAGATATGAACTAGTTTTAATGGTTAGTTTTCTAGAAGATATATATGTTCCTGTATGAATACTGTAGTCAAAAGCCAATAAGTATTAAAATATCACTCAATATAAGGGTCTCAGTAATTTAAATCTCTCTAATTATATATATGGCTTACAATCTTATAGTTGGTAGAAAAATAGATTTAATAATTCAGATACTATTTAAAGACTATATAAGTACTATTGATATGTATTGTAAATATTATTGGTTATATGTTTGATTTTAATGATAAAGAATGTAGAAAACAAGGCCAAAAACCCCCTCCTTTTATACACAATAACTTCCCCAATGAACCCCTTGATTTACCATCTCTATACATAGTTAATAATGCCGCATTACAGCTAATAGACATGTCCAAAAACCTTAAGAGTAACCACTAACATAATTAGAATGATATCACCCGCCAAAATCCAGCAGCAATAGGGATAATCCATCAAAAATAAAGAATAAGCAAAAAAGAGAGTATATATGTGTAATAAATTAAAATAAAAGACAAAAAAGGGAAAATTAAAATTAATTATTACTCAATATTGAGGGGGACTAACAGTAAAAATTATGGGGCTAATAATGACATTAAAATATATGAAATCACCATTCAAAAATAACCAAAATTGACTGAGAAACCACTTTAAACCCAAAAAAGGGCGTGAGATGTGGAGTAACTACATGCAGTCCTTGGAAGGCACTTGAATGGGTAAATAATTGACTATTTTAGGCAAATTTAAGTGTGGTAGTAAATTAAAGTGCCAAGCTTGAGGTTATCAATGAAATTAGTGCATATAATAAGAGTCAATGCATTTATAATTAAACTGGACACTAAATAAGCGTCTGTGGCCTATTTTAACGTTTTTACCCACATTATGCCTAGAATGTGGGGTAATTAAAGTGTGAAAAAGCTAAATTTGCTAAAAATGAAGCTATTCACACCGGAAAAATGCAAGCAGTGTGTGGCCAGTACACAGAAGCCATTTCTGGCATAAAAAACACCAAAATTGAAAAGTGTTATTTTTATGCATTTTAGTAGCCAGATCAATAGTTCTTATTAAGAAAAATTGATCTGTAAAAGTACATTTTTAATATTATTAAATTTATAGTGCATATACTCAACTTTTATATGATTTAAAGCACATTTCTTGATTTTTACATAAAATAATGGAAACAACAGCTTTAAGTCTACTTAAAAATTATGCAGCCTTAAAATTAATGTTCTTGACATTACCCTAACAAATTCAAACTTAATTTTAAGTACATAAGCCTTAAAAAGGTGGATATATGCGTGTATAAAAGGTGTTATGATGGCATATTTTGTATTTTATCATAAATTTACTTATGTATACAATTTGGGTACTCTAATTTATTGCTCCCATGTATAGTCCATGTGTTTAACATAAATTATAAGTAATTTTTTATCAGTCCTGGGGATATCCATGTTAAAACTAACCCACCCAAAAAACAATAAAAAATGATAAGTTATACACTTTTTTTTATTTAATGTTATTTTTCAGGTATTCAGAAAATTCTGTAGCATTAAAGATTAATTTTTTAAAGAGATAGAAAATAATAAAATATTATGAGTACTGGTTTTTTAACCCCTCATTTTGTTGAACAGAAATTTATTTCTGTTTAAATTCATTGAGAAGGGAGGATAAATTTGAAATTTTGGTTCAGGTGTCCATTTATCAAATTCATTTGATTTTCCATTAAATATTAATAAATACTAAGTTCCTTTCTTTTAGTAAGGATATTTTTCTTGAGTATTTCTTCAATATATTCTTTTTCCACAATTTATTAAGGTTGCTTTTTAGGCCTTCCTCTTCTTTTTAGAAATAAGTCAGGATCATTTGCATGGTAAGGATTTAATAATGAGATAGGGATAACTGGATGTTTCCTATCATATTGGACATATACTATGACTTCCACAGCATTAATACCAACCATTTTTTTGACTACAAAAGGTCCTACAAAGGGGTCCTTTAATTTAACATTACCTTTTAAGTTAAAATTTAGTGTTGAAATCAGGACTTCATCTCCTTTTTTAAATTCAAATTCTTTATGAGATTTATCCCACCTTTTCTTTTCATATTCTAGTGCTTTTTAGATGCATTCCTCTACATTCTTTCTACAAATTTGTTGCATATGAATAAAGGACTTAGTACCAGGCTGTATATCTAACCTTGGTTATTTATTTAAATGATTTACTGGGGTATTTGGTAGATATTCCAGCCAGAGTTCAAATAGGTTTTTCTCAGTTACAGAATTAGATGTGCTATTATAAGCAAATTCAAGGCCAGGAATTAATGTTACCCAGCCATGGGTGAATTTCACATTGTCTTTTTATTCTAATCCAAAGGCACAATATCTTCTTATCATGTCTTCCAGAGTCTGTATCATTCTTTCAGCCAGTCCAGCAGTTTGAGGATTGTGTGCTGTAGAAAATTTCAATTGAAAGCCTGATACTTCTATCAAAGATGTCCAGAGCTCTGAAATAAATTTAGGGTCTCTGCCAGAGATTATGGCTTTGGGGAACCCAGCACTATTCATCATTTTAGTCCAGCCTAGTAATTCCAAGTCTTTTGCAGATACCTCTTTATGATTAGAGATAAATTTACACATTTTTGTTAATCTATCTACAAATACCCAGAAAGAATTGAAAGATTATTTTCCTGCTAATGGCAAGCCAGTGACAAAATCCATGTTTATAATTTCTCATTATTTGGATAATTTAACATGGTAGATAATTTAGACAAATCTCAATCAGATGAATAAATTTCTAATATAGTTTGCATGAATTCTTCCTCTAAATCCACTATATAAATCCCAAATATATGTATAAATTCATTTTCAGGTACATAAGCTGGGAAATCAGTATCATTTGGTAAAGGGATTCTGGATAATAAATTGACATTAGAATGCAATGTTCCTGTTCTATGAGTGATTTTAGTTCTTCCTCTTTACTCTTGTAAAGCTAGTTGCCATCTAAACATGTGCCTATTAGGTGTTTTCATTTTTAGTAATGATTTTACTGAACTTCAATCTGTTATTAATTAAAATTTCCAGTCTTCCAGATAGTAATGAAGTTTCTCCAGTGACTACACAATGGCTAAACATTCCAGTTGGGCGGCACCATATCTCAATTCTGTCTTTCTTAAGGTTCTGGATATATAAAAGATAAATACTTCAGATAAGTTACCATTTACTATCTGTTTTTACTGTAAAGCAGAACCTAACTCCGTGAAACTTGCATCAGTATACAAGATAAAAGGGAGGTTCAAATCTGGCAGTCCCAATATTGGAGCTGACATTAAAAATTCCTTCAATTTATCAAAGGCATGTTGGTGTCTTTCATTATTCCTAATGAAATCCTCATTTTTCCTGATTAATGGTGTTAAAGGGGCTGCAATGGATTGGTTGTTTTTTATATACTGCCTATAATATCCACAAATATCTAAAAACCTTGGAACATCTTTCACATTCTTAGGTATACTAATGTTTTTTACTGCTTCCACTTTATTCTGGTGAACACAAATTTGCAATCCAGATACAACATGTCCAACTACTTTCAAGGATTTAAACCCAAACTTACATTTCTTTAATGAATTGTCATATTAATTTCATCCATTTTTTGAAATACTCTCTTCAGGTGATTTAAATGTTCATTGTATGCTTTTATAAACACTATGATGTCATCAATATAAACTAAAAACCATCTTTCAACCATTTCCTGATGAAAAATAATATCCATTAATTTTTGGAAGACTTAAGGTGCATTATTTGGGCCAAAAGGCATTCTCACATATTTATAGATGCCCATGTGTGTGGTTATGAGTAAGAAATTCTGAGAATTCTTTTCCACAGGGATCAGGTGGTAAACTTTGTTTCCATCCAGACAGGAAATATATTTTGCACCTTTTAAGTTAGCATGGATAGAAGCTATGCTTGGTAGAGGGTAAATATCATATACAGTGAAAGTATTCAGAGCTCTGTAGTCACCACATAATCTTGCATTATCTTTTTCATAAGAGATTAATACTGGTTAAATAATACAATATTTAGGTTTTGTGTCCACTTTTTCAACAATAACTATTTCTAACAACATTATAATGTTGTCTTAAATGTATTTCCTTTTTTCAGGAGAAGCTGGGTAAGATTTATTTTTCAAGCTGCCAGGAATATTATCTAAATCACAACTTAAAGATATTTTCATCTCATGGTCTTTAACCAATCCTAGTTCATTTGAAGCATGAGAAAATGCCATAGGATGAGATTATATCAATTCCAAAATATTGTTTTCTACAATTTTTGAGAGTTTAGGACTGAAATAGGCTTTATGGATTTCATTTTCCATTTTACCACTTCAGTGGTTGTTCTTCCACCTTGCAGTTGTTCTTCTTTAGGAGAAATTGAATAAAATGAATTTTCAGAGAAAATCTTTAATTCTCAGAGAAAATCTTGAATTTTCTTTTCCCATTTACACCTATAGTGAAGCAACTATTTTCAGGAACTAGTTTAATGCCAAATTTGGTCAATAAGTCATCACCAATAATAAACCAATCACTACAATTATTATTATCCATTACTACAAGTTCACACACTGCTCTTACATATCCATTATTATATTTAAATAATACAGCAGTTTTTTATTTGCCAATTGGATTTAATACTGAACCAAAACCCCTCCAGGCCTTTTTCTGTACAGGTTCTAGTTTATCTTTATACTTACTATCAAGTTTCATTAATTTTTTAATTGAAAATACACTACCTGCAGCCCCAGTTTCAAGAATAGCATATATTTCTTTTCCACATATAATAACAGGCACTGTAGGTAGACTCTTACAGTTGCCTTGCTGTAAGCAGAATTGGAAGGAGTTGGATAAACCTAAGAAAACCCTGTCCTTCTAAGTAAAATAAGGGTTGTTCAAATAACTAAGCTCTCTAGTCTATTTAAATTGATTTAAATATATGAAACTCTGATTTATAAATGCTTATTGAGATTTAGAAATAGCAGCTGTTGAAAAATAAATACTGATGACAGCAATTAAGGTGTACCAGTGAAAGATCTGAAAAGCTAGACTTATATGTTTTTATAAAAATTTTATTTTAAATTAGTTAACAATAAAAACAAGTCCCTGAGATGGAGACCTTTCCAATGATACCCTATATGTGATGAAAATATAATTTTTGTGTTGTATTTCAAAAATGTTATTAAAATATAAAGGTTATAAGGGTATTATAATTTTATTTAATTTTTGTTGAGTAAAAAAATATGAATATTGGTTTTTAATTATAAAAAGACCCTTGTTATCGAAACTCAAAGACAAAAAACTGTAGAAGACCAAGATTCCCCCCTTTCTATCTTATTCTCCTTCTCCAGACGTTTCCAACAATACCCTACATGCATAGGATCTACAATAAACTATTGATCTAATAAGCATAATAGATTCTAACCAAATTTTTCCACAATAGCCAAATAATTCCACAGTCACCAAACTTTAACCAAGTGACCAGACTTTCCCATTGTGAGAAAATTTTTCCACAATGAGCTCTTTTTTTCCATAATGAGCTAATTTTGCCAGAGTGAGCTAAATTTGCCACAGTGAGATAATTTTTCCCCCAAGACCAAACTTTGCCACAATGACAGAATTTTCCAGTACACTTCACTTTTGCACCGGAAAATCACCAGAGCAAACCAAAGCGCACTGGAGCACTGGAGCTCAGTGGCCATTCCATCAGCACGCCATATCCACCAATAATACTATAAGTCACTAAATCAAGGAAAACACTAAGAAAACAGTAAAATATGATAAAAAACTATCAAAACATAAAAGATAGAGAAAAATATGGGCTATCCAATTAAAATAATCAACTTCTAAAATTCCAAATATTTAGCCTTATAATCCAGAAAATTGCTACTGATCTTCAAAAATAAACCTAAGTGGCATACCCAGATGTGGAATGCCACATCCTCCCTCCAATATGGAATTTCCTCATTCCCAACTTTGCATAATTGATTGCCCAAAATCTTCCATCTCTCCCTTCAACCACCATCATCTCCAATCACACCATTAACCAAGTTTCTTCTAAATCAACCTTAAATCTCATCATTTTAAAATGTCCTTCAAAGAACTAGCTTCTCCATGTGAATTATGCTCTCGCTACCAAGTACCCTGTCTAGTGTCTAATCCTGATCTTCCTTAAAAGAATTTGTTTAAAAAAGCTTCCTTATCCAAAGTCCAATCTTCTTCAGTAGATTCCGGCCTAAATCAGCCTTCTCAAGATCCAGATCCTATAATGCCAGTTCCTCCTATAAATTTCACTGTAACACTTTTTCCTGGCTCAAAAATGTAAGAACTGATGATGTTGGTAAAGTGAAGACAGATTATATTAATCATTATCCTAATTTTTATTACTATCTTTTTCTTGAATTTACTGTTGAGTTGAAGAGTAAAATTTTTAACTATTTTCAAGAAACTTCAGCCAATAATCATGAAGATATCCTAAAGAGAAGACTCCTAATTCAAAGGTTTGATAATGATGTCAAAAAATTTTAAAGAAATTATCTTTTCTAATTATTTTATTTTGATAAACATTATTTTAGCTGGTCTTCTACAAATTTAAACTGTTTGTCTTCTTCTCCGTCTCTTGATATAAATTATAATAATAATAATAAAAAATAAATTTTTGTGATGATTCCACTACTGAGAGCAAGGTTCTAATCCCTTCAGACTGCCATATACCAGTCTTCCATCTATGTCACAGCATGAGAGAGTGGATCTCCCTAATGAGCCAAATACACTTGATTCCATTCTCATAGGTCCCCCCACTGAGCCGAATTCCTTGATTCCAATCTTGCCATGAGGTCCTCCAAGCTTCCACCAAACAGCCTAACACTACCACCCTAACTTCTGATTCCTTCATCACAATTTTCATCCATTTGCTATTCAGCAACCTTTCCAAAATACTTTTAGCCAGGCTACCAATATTTGATTTTAATCTTTTAGACCATTTTAAAGCGCTACAAATATCACCTAATTAAACCATTATGCCTTTTTAGCATCATTACCACCTAAACTTTTATTCTCCTAAAGCTTAACAGCACCTAAATCCAACAATGTTTGAGCATCCAGTTTAAAGTCTTGGTGGACAGAGATAAATTAAAAGATTGAATTGAGTTGACCAAATAGGTTGACATTCCAGTTTAAAGTCTTGGTGGACCAAAAATTTAATTGATTGCCAGTTTATAGTCTTAGTGGACTAAAGATTGTTTATGTGCATGAATTCTTCCTAATTGAGGCCTAGGCTTGACCAAAGATTGAATAATTTTGGTAATCTAGTTTAAAGTCTTGGTGGACCAAACTCTCTATAAATAGAGAATCTAGTTTAAGGTAATAGTGGACCAAAGAATGATAAACTTGCCAGTTTAAGGCCATTATGGACCAAAAATTTGTAAATATTAAAAGAAATCTTCATAAATTTTCAGTTTAAAGTCTTGAAGGACTAACAGCATCCAAAGGAGAACCAAATTCTTTAAGAAAATCTTGAAAACTATCCAGTTTAAAGTCTTAGAAGACTAAAGATCTTGAATACAAATAAGGCCTTAAAGAAAGTCTTGAAAATTAGAAAGTTTAAAGTCTTGGAGGACTTACAGATCTTTAAATGGGATCCAATTCTTCTTGAGCTTCACTTGGCCCTTTTTCCTGTATAAAATATAGTATGAAAGAAATAACCAAAAGAAAATTTTTGAAAATTAAAAAAATTGAGAAAGAATTTTATATTTATATACCTATTTTTTTTATATTATTATTTTATTTTATTTTATTTATTTATTTTTTATGATAAAAGAGTGAATTTAGAAATAAAATAAAAATATTGATTTCTAATGAAAGTTTAAGAAAGAAAAATATTTAAAAGAAGATTTGAAAAATTTGATAATAAAAATTTAAAATTTAATAGATGCCCCCAGCTAATTGATGAACCGTACCCTTGACATCATACCCACATCCAAGTGCAACTTGATGTGGTTACACAGTTTTGAGAATTTGAATATAATAGATTAAATGGAAGGTATTTTTTTTAATTTTTTTTAATTATTTTTTATTTTTTTTAGAAAATAGAAATTTTTTATATAATGATCACTGGGTGGGCTCTCTCCAATTTGTAAAAATGATTAGAGACCACCAGTGAGCATTACCCTTAAAAATAATTTTAAAGATGTAAAATATAAAAGAAATGTATTGAAATCATGAAACAAAAACATAAATGAGAAAATAAACTAAACAAAATAAAAGAAATCTTGAATCTGGAATTAAGAGTGGTGTCTTTTTGTTTGTTCCAGTTTATAGTCTTAGTGGACTTCCTATAATTCAAAAAACAAATCCAGGATTCAACTAGAAACAGGGAGAAATTGGTAATGAACATTGTGGGGTAATTGTGTATAGAGAAGCCAGCCCATCAATTACCCCCAAACTTTCCAATATGTAATTCATAAGGCTCCCCTGTGAACACTTCTACCAATATATAATTTATCAATCCAACATACATCTTCTCTCTAACTTTTGTTGCTTTTAAGAGTTTTAAGAATTTTCAAACAAATGTCTTCATAAATGTTGTAAAAGTTTGTTAACAGTTTTGTCTCCCATACCATAGTAAAACGACAGTAATATTTTTAATAGGAAAGTAGTTTATCGTCATTCCGGAGTTAAACTTGATAATGAATGATTTTTTTTTGTTCTGTTTAGTTTATCCTCATTGCGGAGTATACTTCTGTCCTTGTAGTACCTCTAGGATAGAACCTCTTAACTTGATTGGAAGCTACCCTCTTTTTTAGTACCACTCCATCCAACTATTCTAAAACATATGGACAACAAGATACTTGTTCATTGACTTTATACAGTCTATTCCACCTATCTGCAAACATCTTGCCCCATTGGCTCTCCAAACTCCTATTATACACCAAAACCATATCTCCAGTTTTCAAAGGTTTTCTAAGTCAATGTGCCAACAACTCATCCCAGTATCTTACTGACTGATTTCGGATCTTGATCATCTGCAAATATGCCTTTTCTAAGTACTCTTCTTTCTTTTCTAGCTGCATCATTCTTGCACATAATAACTCTTCAGTCGTCATTACCATGTCCCAGTCAACTCCAAGATATGATTCAGCTTCCAAATCAACAGGTAAAACTTCTTTCTGTCCAAAAACAAGTTCATAGGGTGAAAATCCAGTTGTCCTTTTGGCAGTAATTTGATCAGCAAATAAGCCTAAAGTTAAATAATGCCTCCACTTTTCAGCACTTGACCCACACATTTTGACTAAAGCATCCTTAATTACTTGATTCCCTCTTTCAACCATACCTTCAGCTTCAGGATTGTAAGGGGTTTCTATCCTAACCTTTGACCCAACTTTTGATATAGCTTCTCTAAACTCTGTCCCAAACTCAGGACCTCCATCTACCGTTACCAATTTCATAACTCCATATCAATACACCCAATTTTTCAAAATAAATTCTGCCACATTTTTGGCAGTCAATTTAATAAGAGGCGCTGCCTCTACCCAACCAGATAAATCGCCTCTGGATACAATTAAATATTTATACAGTCCCTCCTTAATATAAACAGCATCCAAGCTAACCATTCCAAAGAGAGTATTTTTTCCGGTAGTGTGTCCAGTTTCTTTTGGCCTTAAATAACTACTTCTTTGACATTCTTCACATGACTGAACCCACTTTTTATCAGCCATCTTCATGCCTGGCCACCAAAATCAATCAGCAATTCTTCTGAATGTTTCTCCAACACCTCTATGCCCAATATCTTCATGCAGTGACTTTAAAACTGAATCTTGCCCTTTCTTTTGAGTTAAAGCTACTTGAGGATTTGGATACCTCCTTTTCATTAATTGTTGACCAGACAAGTAAAATGTAGATGACTTCCTTTTTATAGCCTCCCATTCATTGTCTTCACAATCTTCTGGCCTTTCTAAAGTCAATAAATATTTGACCAACAACAAATAAAAATCAGTCTTACCCCAGACTTCATCTTGAAAATCGATTAATATAATATCAATGGCACTTCTCTATCACCAATATCACCTGCACATGAATGAGCCAATAAACATTGGCCATAAATTTGTTTCTTAATTGAGCTATGTCAATTTTCTTCATCTGAACCTTTAGAACTGTTAGAACCTGAATTCGAAAATACCTCTTTATCTTCTTCACCCTTTTTAGCCAAATTTTCTAATTCTGCAACATATGAACCATTCCTTAACCTACTACTATCCCAAAATACCACTCCATCTTCATCTATATACACAACATCTTCTTCTAACTCTTTTTTACCAAATTTATATACACAAATTTCATAAATTTTATCTTCATAAAAATAATTTTCCAGTTTATCCTCTTGGTGGAGGTCATCACCATAATTATATACACACAATAGTCCTGCCAGTTTAACCTCATGGGGCAGGTATGGAAAGTCTTCTACTCCTTTAGCGCTGGCTTTAATAATAGGTATATCTTCATCAAACTCTTCTGAGTCTGAATCATCTTCAGTAGGTGGTCTTCATGACAAACCATCTGGCATAGTAAAAGTTTTTCCAGGCTTATGAACTAAGTCAAAAGAAAAATGTTTAATGAATTCTACCCATCTAGTCATAGGTGCATTTGGTAAATTGGGGGAATTAGTCATTTTAATTAAAGATTTTTCATCCACTTGCAATTAGAAGTGTTGGCCCCACAAAACATTTTGAAGCTTCTTTAAAATTTTTGCCACTCCACACAGTTCAAATTTTGGCTGAGAATATCTTGATTTGACTTTGTTGAATACCACAGATTCATACCTAACTGTCCTAATGTAACCAGCTTTGTCCATCTGAGACAAAACTGCCCCAGAAGAAACCTGACTTGATTCAACTGCTTAAATAAATCCTACCAGAATCTTTTCCATAATCTAACTGGTGCAGGACTAAATCCTTCCCCACAACCTTCTTCAATCTCTCAAACACCCTTTCACACTCTTCATCCCACTCCCAGTCTGCATCTTTCTTGTCAACCTTCTCAATGGAGCTGAAAATGAAGATAAGTCCTTGATAAACATTTGAAGATAAAAATATATGCCTAAAAACCCCCTAACTTCCGTTGTATTCTTGGGTCTTGGCCAGGACTGAATTTTATTCAATTTCTTCTTGGACATAATCCTACCCTCTCTACATACCACATGACCTAAAATCTCTAAAGCTGGCACACAACATGAAATTTTTGAACCCAAAATAGTTAAACCAGCTTCTTCAATTCTAAACAAGATCCTCTTTAAAGTAATTTCATACTCCTAGATGAATTTTTGTATCCCTGGGGTCTCCTCCAACACTTCATTATTGTAATCTGTTGAAGGTCCTTTAATTCCTCCATTGTCAAAAAAGAGTCCAGCATATTGAGGAATTTCATCTTGAAGAATCCAAGCCATCTTAGCTTGATAAACGGCAACTAAATTTATTACTCCTTGAGGTGATCTTGTAAATTGTAATTGTCCTAGAGGTGTATCAAAAGTAGTGAGAGGCCTAGAGTCTGGATGAAACTCTCTCTCATCATATCCCCCCATAATATCTCCTAAACCATAACACACTCTCCCAGAAAAAGCTTCCACAAACTCCTCAGCACTAAGTGGTATACCAGCATCCTTTATTGTAACCCTATTTAATTCCCTGAGATCATGAACTACTCTAAGTTTTCCATTCAGTTTCTTGATACAAAATACCAGAATATAAAAACTTAATGATGATTGCTCATACAGTCCAGTGTGAATCCATTCTCTGACAACTTTGATATAAGTTTCTTTTAATGCAGCCGGAATCAGGATTGGTTTTTGCTGCCACGGTTCATGACATACTACAGGAATCTTGTAAGGCTCCCCATAGGAATGCTTCAACACACCCCTCTCCTCTTCTACAAAAGCAATGGCCTTCTCTTGCTTGATCATCATGTCCAACAACAACTTCTCTTCTCCAGACAACCAACCATCAGGTCCAAAATTTACAACACCTAATCTATCAACAGTGATTGTTGATGTTTCAGAAAATTCGGGTGTATTCTACACCAAGGGAAATTCATAAGGATCTCTTGATAGCCTTGGTCTTCTCAAAGGTTGATTTAATTCAGCAGGTAGCGGTTCATCAATTGGCCGGATTTTATTTGCTACCTTTTTATATTTTTCTGCTTCCTCATCTACATAAACTTGAGGTGAAACATTTATTTTTTTGTTGCCATTAAAAATTTCTTTAAAGGAATTCTCTTCATTGTCAGAATCAAAATCAATATGAGTAGAAAAATATTTTATTTCATTTTTAAATTTAACTCTTTTCTCTTTTCCCTTGTCTAAATTATCAACAATTTTTAACACCTTTAATTCCCTTATCCATCATAAAATCATCTGTAAAAAAAGTTGGCAGTTTATCCTCTTGCTGGAGGACCGGAATCAAATTATCAAAAAAATTATTTTTTTGTGTTTTAATTATACTAAGATTTTTTATAGAATTTTGATGAAATAATTGCAGTTTAACCTCTTTCTGGAGGTCAGAAAATAAACCATTCCAATTTTTATTCAACATAATATTTCTCATATTATCTCTTGATCCATTCTTGAATGTGATCAAAAAACTTGACAGAGAAGTGAGACAAACCAAAAATTTGAAGACATAATAACAATTTAATGTATTATTAACAGAAAATAATTGAGAATCCACTTGAATTATCTCCAAGTGAGCTGACCTATTGAAATCTGGGATCTCATTCTGGGGAGAGATTGCAACATTAGAGTGATCAGCCCCTGCTACCCCAAAAAATGAGGGTTTCCAAAACTCCCCTCTAAACATAATTCACCAGAAGCCCTCTGTTTAATACACCACTTCTTGATGCAAGTACAACACTGACACAGAGTAGTGATCCCTGGCTGTGTCTCCCAACCTTCATCTCCAGGAGGTGCCAACCGCATATGTAGCCTCCTCATATCCTCTTCAGTAATCTCCAAACTTATACCCATGCCAGCTTGATAACCAATCCTGGACTCAAAATCCATCAAAAAAGGACCACCAAGAACAGTTTTAACTACCCCTCTGGCTACATAAAAGTGAACCTTACAAATAGGCCCACCAATACCTAATTTAACATGCTCAGAGGTACCCATCAGCTCTGTTGCATGCATTCCAATACCTCTGAGGTTTCCCCCAGTACCAGTTTTAATTGGCAAGCCTATAATTTTTGCTTGCTTTAAAGAAATCAAATTAATTTGAGACCCTGAATTAACCAAGGCTTTTACCTCTTTACCATTAAGAGTTACCACCAGGTACCCCAGGGGAGAAGAAAAATGTGTTTCAACATCCTCCCAAAACTTCTCAGAATTTTCACAAATATATTCCACCTCTCCAGCAGAAACCCGTTGCCTCATCAGATGCTTCTTCTGCTTCTCTGAGAGTGCCAGACTAATAGTGAAAAGTTCCCCCAAAGATAAGGTAATCTGAAGTTGATTCATACTATTTAAAACATCATCCATTGAGTTCTCTTGACCGAATACTACTTGCTGCTTGTACTGGACTTTTGATTTAACAACCTTGGCCTTGGGCACCTCTTGAGGACCCACATTGCCATCTTCACCCGCCATAAGAACATATTCACTACTGATAACCCTAGCTCCATCACCAGCTTCTTTCTCTAATCCTAATCCATTGCTAGTACTTCTTACTCCCTCCATTGGGATGGGACAGCTAAAACTTGGTCTGGGTAGTGACACCAAAGGTAGGTCCTCCTCAGAATATGAATCATCTTCTGGAATAGGCTCACAATTTAAATCAAACTTGCCATAACTAGGAGGCCCCATATCAGCCATCCCCTTCTTCATTCTTTAAATTTTGTCCTTAGAGTAAGGTCTCAACTTGTTAATCTCCTTGCCTGGTTTAGCCTTTAGTTGGATCTGAATGCTACTTTTAGCTTTATTATCAGCTGCTCTTTTAGAAGCATTGACATCATATTCGCCAGCAATACAGTTACCCTTCACTCTAGCAACCATTGCCAGCTCCAAACCAACAAAAGAAGTTGAAATTGTGGCCTTACTGACCTCTTTCTCTTTACCTTTATCAGCTTTACCACCGCTTTTACCATCACTATTTTTTCCATACTTGGCATTATCATCATTGTCTTTTAATTCTTCAAATTGGGCTCTTCTTTCAGCAGCCATATTCCTTCTAACCAAATCAGAAGGCGCTTTTCCATTGTTGGGCTTGATGAACAATCCATCAGGAAATTTATAAACCTTTCAATCAAATAACACTTTCCCAGAATCCAAATCTTTATCTAGATTAAAACATACTCCAGCTCTGTTCCCCCTCATATTAAAAAAGGAGCACACCTTTGGCTCATCATAGCCACCTCTAAAACCATTTCCAACATTACCATTCCCATTCCTGCTATTTCCATTGCCATTAAAATTTGGACATTCATATCCCCTTGATTGATATGAAGTAGACGTCAACAAAGAAGCCATTGGAGCCTTATGGCCTTCTGAGTCTCTTGGACAAAAATCTTTAATTGCTTTGTTAAATTGGCCAAATGATTGACCATCTTGTTGTCCACATTGCCCTCGACTTTTGCCACCGGTAGTCCCATTTGAGCCTTCTTGGAGTCTTGAGCTTTGACAATGATATCTTTATTTTCAGCCAAAATCTCACTAACCTTGCTGAAATACTGAGTGCAAGACTCCTGATACTTTTCCAACGCCATTAATTTAAGATGGGCTTGAATGTTTTCTTTGATGACCTCTAACCTTCATCAAATCCTTTCTTGAGAGATCCTTCAAGACATCCATTTGAATATCACTACTACAAGCTGACCAGAACAGATCCTTAGCTTGATTCTCATGCACCAATTTGTCCACCAGAATAAGATACTTGACCACTTCATCAAATTGAACACATAGCTTCTTAAAATCAGCCATGGAAGAAACACCACCCTTTGCCTGCCAATCACCAACAACTTTATTAAGGTCCAGAATAGTAAACCTAACACCCCATCTATCAACCATAGCCTTAGATAGCTTTACCTAACCCTTATCCTTGAAAGCCTGCATAGCAATGATTTCTTTTTCCACCTCCCTATCAGCAATAAAAAATCTAACCTGCTTCACCATATCAAAATTAGAAGCACCATCAACAGCAGCAGCAGCTTCATACCTGCTAATAAACCATTTAAACTCCTCCCCATTAAACTTTGGGCCATCCCAAGAAAAAATCCTAACTGCAGGAGTGAGAGGAAAAGAAGATCCAGGAGCAGTTTCAGAAGACATCCCATTAAAGTAAGAAAGTGTTTAAACTGTTAAAAATAAGCAAGCCTCTTTCAGGCTAATAAAATAAAATTGATTAGAGTTCCAAAGAATAAGCCTCTTTCAGGCTAAGAAAGTCCTGGAAAAAGCTAGACATTTTGAACCCCACGTTGGGCGCCAAATATGTAGGTAGACTCTTACAGTTGCCTTTCTGTAAGCAGAATCTGAAGGAGTTGGATAAACTGAAGAAAACCCTGTCCTTCTAAGTAAAATAAGGGTTGTTCAAATATCTAAGCTCTTTAGTCTATTTAAATTGATTGAAATATATGAAACTCTTATTTATAAATGCTTATTGAGATTTAGAAATAGCAGCTGTTGAAAAATAAATACTGATGACAACAATTAAGGTGTACCAGTGAAAGATCTGAAAAGTTAGACTTATATGTTTTTATAAAGATTATATTTTAAATGAGTTAAGGATAAAAAAAGTCCCTGAGATGGAGACCTTTCCAATGATACCCGATATGTGACAAAAATATAATTTTTGTGTTTTATTTCAAAATTGTTATGAAAAATATAAATTTTATAAGGGTATTATAATTTTATTTAATTTTTGTTGAGTAAAAAAATATGAATAATGGTTGTTAATTATAAAAAGACCCTTGTTATCGAAACTCAAAGACAAAAAACTGTAGAAGACCAAGATTCCCCCCTTTCTATCTGATTTTCCTACTCCAGACCTTTCCAACAATACCCTACAAGCATAGGATCTACAATAAACTATTGATCTAATAAGCATAATTTATTCTAACCAAATTTTGCCACAATAGCCAAATTTTTCCACAGTCACCAAACTTTGGTACAGTAACCAAACTTTGGTACAGTGTCCAAACTTTGGCACAGTGACCAATCTTTGGTCCAGTGACCAAACTTTAAACCAGTGACCAGATTTTCCCATTGTGAGCAAATTTTGCCACAATGAGCTCTTTTTTGCCAAAATGAGTTAATTTTGCCAGAGTGAGCTAAATTTGCCACAGTGAGATAATTTTGCCCCCAAGACCAAACTTTGCCACAATGACAGAATTTTCCAGTACACTTCGCTTTTGCACCGGAAAATCACCAGAGCAAACCAGAGCGCACTGGAGCACTGGAGCTCAGTGGCCATTCCATCAGCACGCCATATCCACCAATAATACTATAAGTCACTAAATCAAGTAAAACACTAAGAAAACAGTAAAATATGATAAAAAACTATCAAAACATAAAAGATAGAGAAAAATCTGGGCTATCCAATGATAATAATCACCTTCCAAAATTCCAAATATCCAGCCTTTTAATCCAGAAAATCCCTACTAATCTTCAAAAATAAACCTAAGTGGCACACCTAGATGTGGATTGACTAAGCGATCTAATAGGTGTTATTTTTTAACTATCATGAGATAAAATTTTAATAATTTGAGCTTCTTCAATGGAAGTCAAAGATGTATCTGTATGAGGTATTGCATAATTAAGGAACATAAATCTGTTCTAATACATATATCTCATTTTCATCATCACTGTAAGAAGTGTTAGTTTTACAATCCTCACTAGATTCCTCCTTTTCATCTTCATGATTACTTTGTTCAAAATCTTGTGAGTTTTCAATAACAATTATTATTTTCTTACATTTATGACCTTTATGCCAAGGTTCATTACATTTGTATCAGGTTTCAATTTCTTGTCTTTTAAGGAAAAGGAAGCTGATGGTTTTTTCTTCTCCACTGGTAACTTACTTGTAGTAGGTTTTACTACCTCAACACTTTGTTTGTAATTATTATACTAGTTTCATATTTGTGGTTCAATAATATTTCATTGCATATATTAATAAACCCAGAAGTATCTCTGATGATTTTAGTTCTACCTACAATAATGTCTTTGACTTATATAGGCAATTTATATATTATTTTTTCTTTCCACTCATCATAATCCATTTTTTGATTCATGGCATTCATGATTTTTATTAAATTCATTAAAAATGCCATGGATTCATCTTCAGCATTTGAATTATATCTGGCTTTCTCATACAATCTTTGTTGAGTGATTCTACATTTTGGGCCACCAAATTACCTTTCAATTAGCCCCTTCCATTCATTCCAGGAGTAGTTAATTCTCTCACTCAATACAGATTCAAACCATAATAAGGCCACATCTGTAAATAAAAATATCAATTTATATGTAATTTCTTCATCAGGCAATTTGTATGAAAATTTAAAGTTATCAATTCTCTGAATGAATTGTTGCCAATAAGACTTTAAATCCCTGTCAAAAGGAGGATACTGATCTAACTTAGGCAAGTTCTTTTGGTTAGTTTTTGCTTCACTAACTTGAGTAATATAAAGTAATTAACTTACTTTAGAAAGATGATCATTTATTTCATCCTTTACTGATTTAATATTCTCAGAGCCCATGACACCATTTTCATGTTCAATAATTGGTTTATCATCTGATTGTTTCATAAAAGCTGGTACTCTTTCCACTTAGGAGGTATTGTCATTTTCTTTATCATCATTTTTCAAAATGTTATCCATTTCAATTTCTACTCTTTGTAACCTATCCTTTATTAAAGGTACATGTGTCAAGGTATCATTCACATTTGAAAAAGACAATTTTACATGTCCCTCTATGGTAGCCATAATATTCTGAGAATGTTCTAATTTATCTTGTAAATTCTTAATCTCAGAGTTTAATCTTTTATTTTCATTGTTTAATTCACTATTTGAATTTTCAATAATTTTTAACCTATTGGCTGTGATACTCAATGATTGTGTGAGGTTTAATAATACACTTTCTGTATTATCGTTTGACTCTCTAGAGAATTCTTCCAATTTTTCAATTCTTAATAATAATTTGCTGATAAGTTTTGATTCCATTGGATTTTATTTTGAAAAAAATTCAATTTTTTCTGTGTCTAATTCAGAAGACTCATCATCCGGCTCAAGATTTACTTCATTTGGTTCCATTTTAATGTGACTAGTATTATCCTGGTGATCAATAAAACTATGTAAATTTTCATCATGTAAATACATGTTTAACATGTTCTTTTAAAATGAATAATTTTTTAAATCTTTATCAATTATATTTAGTAACTCTCTATCAATCTCATTATCTATAAGTAATTCATTGTTAGTACTATATAATTGATCATGTGAAGATGGATGACTTACCAAGGTCTTATTCCATTACCCCTGCCTCTCCTTGCCTTTCCCCTGTATGGGTGACTTCTGGAGCCCTGCTGTGGAGGGCTGTTGTAGTTTTGGGCAGACCAGTCACACTTCCATTTGCTTACTGTAATCTTTTGGTCCTCCTCTTGGGCTGGATGTGGCTATTTCCACAGTGGAATTTTTGGGTGCAACTGTTGCTGGTTGAGCTTTTATTCCCACTAGAGCCTGGTTGACTTCTATGAAACCCTGTGCCTCTTTTTTCTCCAGATTTTTTATCTGGCCTACTATGTTGTTGACTCTTACTGTTAGGGTGTTTAGCAGAGTGGATAGGGAGTGAATTTTTTCTTGTAAAGTATTTTTTGTTTTCTTTATTGATACTTGTTTTAAAAGTCTTTCCTCTTCCTCCAGAGACATCTGTGGAGTGTTGCTGTTGGTGGGATAATCCTGCCCCTCCATTTGAATGTCTTGTAACAGGTAGTTCAGCTCTAGGTCTCAATTTATAAGGTTTTGCCTTATTACTCACAATATCATTGTTGTTGTCATGCTTTTTTATGTGGAATTTAAATCAAAACAATTGAAATTTGAGATATTAAAACTTCAAAAGGAGTTTTATCAGTATTAATCAATACTACTGGAGAAAATTTTATTTTTTAATTGTAGGTATTAAGTGAATTTATAAGTGCTGAAAGTCAAATATGCTTTTATGTGGTAACTTTATTTAACTGCTCTACAATATTTAGCTGTGTTTTTTATATTTAAAAAGAAAATTTGTCAGTAATATTCTTTCTAAAAATTAAATTCATTTTACAAACCAATAAAAAGGGATTAAGAGTCCTGTTTAAAAGAAAACAATCAATCAGTTTTTATTATCTGGTTTATTATCTGCAAAGATCACAAAATTAATTGGTCTATAGACAGATTCCCACTAAGAACAATTTTTATGTTAAATTAGTGGTAAAATTGTTGATTCAACATCACAATTTTATTATATAACAGGGCTTCTTTTTCTGAAATCAATATATAAGTTACCCCAACCTGTTGTAATCTATTCAAATATTTCTATAGGGATTTTATTTACTTGTAGCCTCTTTTTGACTTTTTACTTACTGGAAGATAACCAACATAATTCTTGAGGAAAGGTCCCTGATTTTCAGGCTGAGATCAAGTACAGAGACGTGAACTAGCTTGAATGGTCAGTTTTCTAGAAGATTTATATGGTCCTGTATGAATATTGTAGTAAAAATCCAATAAGTATTAAAATATCACTCAATATAAGGGTCTCAGTAATTTAAATCTCTCTAATTATATATATGGCTTACAATCTTATAGTCAGTAGAAAAATAGATTTAATAATTCAGATACTATTTAAAGACTCTATAAGTAATATTGATATTTATTGTGAATTGTATTGGTTATATATCTGACTGTAATGATAAAGAATGTAGAAAACAAGACCAAAAGCCCCCTCCTTTTATACACCATAAATTCCTCAATGAACACCTTGATTTACCAGCTCTGTAAATGGTTAATTATGCCTCATTCTAACTAATAGACATGTCCAAAAACATTAAGAGTAACCAGTAACATAATTAGAATGATATCACCTGCCAAAATCCAGCAGTAATAGGGATAATCCATCAAAAATAAAGAATAAGCAAAAAAGAGAGTATATGTGTGTCATACATTAAAATAAAAGACTACAAAGGGAAAATTAAGACTAATTATTACTCAATATTGAGGGGGATTAACAGTAGAAATTTTGGGGCTAATCATGAAATTAAACTACTTGAAATCCCCATTCAAAAATAACCAAAATTAACTGAGAAACCACTTCAAACCCAAAAAAGGGTGTGAGATGTGGGGTAACTACATGCAGTCCTTTGCAGGCGCTTGAAGGGGTAAATACTTGACTATTTTAGGCAAATTTAAGAATGGTATTGAATTAAAGCTCCAATCTTGAGGTTATTAATGAAATTAGTGCATATAATAAGGGTCAATGCATTTATAATTAAACTAGGACACTAAATAAGCACCTGTGGCCTATTTTAGAATGTTTACCAACAGTAGGTGTAAAATGTGGGGTAATTGTAGTGTGAAAAAGATTGTCACACGCCACGTGACACTCAAGGCAAAAGCAGCTCATTAAATCAATAATATCGAGTTCTAAATCTATACTTGAAGCGCAGAAAGCAATTCTCCATAGCAACTGCGATTCCCCTTTGTGTACTTACTATTCAACTGCGCTAGCCTAAACTCTAAATCTAAATTAGTCAATCTCTCAATAGTGTGCCTTAGTCTTAATTTCAATAAGCGACGCACAGCGCTATGATCAACGTAATAGTACATTAGTAGTTTTCATTAAAAGTTTGTTAATTAATTAAAAGAAGTAAATTGAGCATGGACGGATATTAGCAAAGAGGGTCTAAGTGTATGCTATTAATGGTCTGTGGTATGGGAATGGTGCAATGAGAGGGAGGTCAATACAAGGAGGACTAAAGGATATAAAAGGGTTGGGTATTTGGTTCGATATTCCTTAGAATTAAATTATAAAACGTATTTACATTTAATAGTGGTAAAATCTTTAAGTTAAATCATTATTATTGTATCTTTTCTTTTATTTTCTCAATAATCATTTCTAAATCCTAAATCTTTGATTGTTGAGTTTCCAACCCTTCATGAGATCTTAAGAATTCCTATTACCTTTGACACTATATTATAATTCTTCTCGAAGAAACCTCGAACCCATAGCTCTTACTTCGAGTGACCTTCAAATCACTTCATCGAATCATTCCTCTGTGCTTCGAAGGAGTTTTCTAAACCCTCATCTCACTTTCAGGAACATCCTCGACCTTGTGCGTAGGTCGTCCGGTGACAAAGATAACTTTTCTAAAAATAAAGCTATTCACACAGGAAAAATGCAGGCAGTATGTGGCCTGTCCACAGAAGCCATTTCTGGCATAAAAAACACCAAATTTGAAAAGTGTTATTTTTATGCATTTTAGTAGCCAGCTCAATGGTTCTGATTAAGAAAAATTGATCTGTAAAAGCACATTTTTAATATTATTAATTTTATAGTGCATATACTCAATTTTTATATGATTTAAAGCACATTTCTTGATTTTTACATAAAATAATGAAAGCAACAGCTTTGAGTCTACTTAAAAATTATGTAGCCTTATAGTTAAGGCTCTTAAGTCTATCCTAAAATATTCCAACTTAATATTAAGGACATAAGACTTATAAAAGGTGGATATATTCATGTATATAAGGTGTTATAATGGCATATTTTGTATTTTGTCATAAATTTACTTATGTATACAATTTGTGTACTCTAATTTATTGCTCCCATGTATAGTCCATGTATTTAACATAACTTATAAGTACTTTTTACTCAGTCCTGGAAATATCCAGGCTGACATTTCCAATCTCTCTTCCTGATTCAAACCCTCTAATTCATTGATGGCTGAATCACTAGTGGTGGGAACCTCCCAAATATCTTTGATGATGGCTTTTGTGTTGGCAATCAACCAAAACTTAGTAGCATTAAATGGCTTTGCATTATTATTATTAACCAGTGCATTACATGCCACTCAACACCATTGAAAAAATTCACACTTCTTGCAAGGACATTGAGACCCCGTACTCTCCATATAAAATAAATCCATGGCCATAAAGGCAGTGTATACATGCCTATAGTACTATCTATACGCCTTGACCAAGGGAGTTGGAGTAAAACTGGAGAGAAAAACGCCTGTCCCTTTGAGAAATACCAGGTGAGATTTATTTTCTACAGAAAATTTGAGACTCTTACAATACCCCTTCCAACATGCTTCTTGACTGCTTAAAAAGTCAAAAAAGTAGCCTATATTGACCACAGTCCAAAGAGAACCTGAAATGCAGAAAGATTCAAACCAGAAAAAAAAGCACTGTTCACTTGTTGCACAGATAATAGAAATAATATTTAATGCAGGTTGCAAAGCTACACCAGTGAAAACAGTTGCCAAAGTTTAGTTAAATGAAGAACTAACCTTGCAACAAACACAGGTAATTGTGGCCAAAAAACAGTGAAAACTGAGTGAAAAACAATTATATAGTTACCAGATAGTTGTATGAAAATTAAATTTGCCCCAAACTGTCATAGTCCGTATGTACACACAGACCACCATCTAAAAAATCTATGCACAGAAACAAACTTGGTGCTTTTGGCAGCCAAATTGAATAAAAACGCTCTAGAAGAACTCCCCAGCCTTTTATAACTGAGGCGGGTTGGCTGCCCGAAGTTGGGCAGCCAGACCTCCCTGAATCCAGCAAACTACCGAAAACCCCCAATAAAGCCCAAAATACTTAGAAAAATCCACAACAACTACTAAAACCCTTAAAACACAAAATCAAGCTATGACAAAATTGGGACATAAAATATAGAGCCAAGTTAGCTCTACTTAATGGTGCTAAGCACTTAACCCTAAGACTTAAGTTTAGCATGTAAAACATGAAAAACAAAATTAAACAGCTATCTTTTAGAAATGAAAAATGAGGAAATGACCCCTTAAAACGTAGAATATGAAAAATTTCATCAAGAAATAAAATGTAGAAAAAACTGGAGCTATTTAATGTTGGTACTCACATACCCATAGTCCCAATGTTCACTGAATAAAACCAGAAAAACACCCAATTATTGAACCAATGTCAATTAAGACATACCAAAACAGTGCCAAAAAGACCAAAAAAGGCCTCTGTCAATGTTAGAAGACCACAGTGGTGCACAGAGTTTTGAATTGATGAGTGAGGAGTCCCCCATCAGCTCAAGGGTGGGGGGGAGTAGGTGTAGGGTCAGTGTGTTCAGGCATTGAATTTAAAATAAATGTAGTTGAAATTAAATATATATATATATATATGAAATGATGGTAAAGGTTTGGTAGTGAAAAATTCCCACACTCAACAAAGCTTGCGTTTTATACCCGGGCATGTGTCACATGCCATGTGACGCTCAAAGAAAAAGTACCTCAATTATCCCACTATTTGAGCCCTAACTCCTAGCAATACACAAAAGCAACTTTGGGACAAGTACATTCTATTGTGCTCTTGAATCAGTTGCGCTATTCAAACCTTAAAAGCACACTACTGGTAAAGACACTTATAATTTTTAATCATAGGCAATGTGCATGTAATCTAGCGCTAAGATAGAGGCAATATTTGAACAGGGGGTAATTGTGAGTCTGAGGGTAAATTAAGAGGTCTGTGAAGTAGGAACAGGGCAGAAGGGTTATAAGTTTAGATGGTTGGTTAAATGAGAGCTCTGGTGGATTAAATGGGTATGTGGGTATATGATGGCTGGTTTATTGATTGGTTGGTGCAATGAGGAATAGGATATTTAAAGGGGGGTCACTTTTATTTAACATTCCCTAGGATTAAATTATAAAATTTATTTGTGATAGTAGTCAAGCTCATATTAGGCTATTTCTTTATTTGTCCTTTTCTTTCTTAATGATAAATTATATTAAATCCTAAAATACTTAAATCTTTTTTTTATTAAGTTTCAACCCTTTGTGAGATTTACCACAATAATTAGTGTCCTTACCCTATACTTTAATTATTCCTCAAAGACTATCTCAAACCAGTATTAGTTGCTTTGATTTATCTTTGAATCACTTCCTCAAAGTAGTTCTCTGTGCTTTGAAGTCATAAATTTCCATCTCTCTTCTTATCTCACTTACTTTGGGATCACCCTCGACTTTGTGCATAGGTTGTCCAGTGACACCCTTGGGTTTATGTAAAGCTTTTTGGAAAGAAAACACTCATAAGCTAAAGCATCATCCAAATAATATTCAGATTTATAGTAAAGAACTAAAAGAAAAGCAATAGAATTCATAGTTGAGTGAAGTAGCTTCCTAGTAGAGAGGTGTTGAATTGTTGTTGGTGGAAAGGTTATGTGATGAGGGAAGTGGGAATTCACTTCCAAATGTGCAGTTAAGGTGTGTAGATAGAAATTTTTTTAATTTTTTGCAACCAATATCATGTAGCACAGAGTGATGATAGACTTAAGGATGGTATCAGCAATTATAAGTCATGTAACTTTTTCTCAAATTCATCATGGATGTGATGAGTTTGGGATCAGGAATTAGGAATGGAAATTGGGGTATAAGAGGCGGGATAATGCATTATTGTGGACTCCTTATCCACTAGCCCTGGGGTTAGTGGATAAGAATCTTCTGAAATTAATAGATTTAGATCCAAGAAAAAAAATTCCTGATCCCTAATTGCGGATCGGTGAACTTTCATAACCCCTAAAATTTAATATACACACTGCTTAACTTGATCCCAATTTTTCATTTTTTATTTTTCACCATTTATCCTCTAATCTCCTTTCTCTTTACCTTCTCTCACATCCTCTTTCCTACCCTTTAATAGTTGCATACCTTCCTTCTACTATCTTCCATACCATCCTAAACCCCTCTTCCTCTAATTTTACTTCTTCACTTTCTTCCTCTTGCTACACCACTTGCTACCTAACTACTCTTTTTCTATATCCCCTTTCATCTATCTTACTTATATTTTCCCCACTTACTCATAAATAGATAGACGAAACATAACACCATAGATACATAAAGAATTTAAATAAAAAAATAATCAATAATGAACCAAGATAAAAGATTTAAACCAAAATCATAAAGCCCTACTCACAGTCCATTTTTTTCTCCCCCTCCCAAAGTAGATAGAAATGAGTAATTACCAAATTAAATAGCACAGATTTCCTTTTCCAGTGAGATAAGCTAGATTTATGACCGTGAATGCCACTTGCTACCATTTTGGTAGAGTAATGTTTAGTACAGCACTCAGGTGGTATGGAAAAAACTGTAGGATGCTCATTTAGTGGTTTCCAGATATTAATTGGTTTTTTTTGGTTGGATTTATAATAGAGAAAATTACTTAGTTTAAAGCACAACAGGTGAATATAAAATGCACATATTAAAATTGTTATTTTACAGTCAAAAATATTATTATAGGGTCAAAAGTTTATGTAAATAATAACTCAGGTTATCAAGTCCCTTCTGTAATTTTTCTGCATTTTTCTTGATTTTTCCAGATTTTTTATATACTATTAATTATTTAAGTTAGTGATTTTATGAATTTTATGACTTTCAGATTTACTAATATTTGTTGATTTTTAGACCAGTGAATATGTCAGCCAGGCTACTAGACTTACCCAGTGAAATAAGTAATTCTTTACTGGATGAAGCCGCACCTTATCATCTTTAATTATT
Organism: Hemileia vastatrix; assembly: GCA_030280995.1. Classification (NCBI taxonomy): domain Eukaryota; kingdom Fungi; phylum Basidiomycota; class Pucciniomycetes; order Pucciniales; family Zaghouaniaceae; genus Hemileia; species Hemileia vastatrix. The sequence continues at coordinate 35,955,023 of JASXTE010000005.1, read as the reverse complement.
ATTTAATTATCATTTAGTTACATTAACATTAGTTATAAATTAACTAGTTACAGAATGTTAAAATTAAATTAATTAATTAAATAAATAAGTAAAATTATAATTATAATTTTTTCCCTTATATTTTCTCTAACACCGTGCTCAATTGACGGGTTGGGAAAAATAAAACTTTATATTTAAAAAATAAAATACAAAGATAAAATAAGATTTAAATATTCAAATAATATTAAATATATAAAAATAAATCAAATTTCTTATTTGGAATTGACATTTACAGTAAATATTAAAAATATTGATGTATTTCTGACATACTCTGTAAATACATCTTTTTTGACGCCTTCTTTTTGGAATAACTTTATTATTTGAAATACTCTTTCTGGAATGTTCTTTTTCTCTCTTTTTCCCTACTGTTTTTAGAATTTGATTTCTGTGCTTTGTCTCTCCTTTGCCTATAAAAGGCCTCTCTTTTGTTGTCTTTTGATCATTCTATCTGACCAAACCATTTTATTACAACAATAACCAAATAAACACTTATTCTTATATTCTATATCATTAGTACTTACAATAGCGTAATTCTAATTTATAAATTATATTAATATTTTAATCCTACCTCTGTTATTGAGTAAAACATTCATCTTTGAATTAAGAAATACATACAAAGTTGTTGAAAATCCATTTAAGCCTTGTAAATCCTCGTAGAACTACGTACCAAATCTTCTAGACTAAAAGTGTACCTTGACAATTGGGAACCTTTCCGAAATATCGACGGCGCAACGTTACTTGAGGCGTAATCAAGAGGACCATCGGCGTAGAAGCACCTGTAAAGGACGAATGGAGGCAAGAAAACGACGAACGTCATACGTCACGTGATAAAAGTTTTTGCTGTGAACGGGAATCGAACCGCGCTCCAAAACTTAAGTTCATATACTGACTAAAGATCGTATATATCGTGGTAATTATTGTGATTACTATTTGTGGGTTACTCTTCACTCTTCATTTGCTACGTATTTCCTTTTACTCAGCACTCTGTAAGTGGCATTAATTTGCTCATTTTGCAGGGGGAGGTGTCTGGTAATTGGAATTTAATTTTATTATTATATTTTTTTTTATTTTTCCTGGTTGACCATAATAGAGCAATAACTGTTCTTAGTCCCAGAGGTAATAAAATAATTATATATTAATATTAATTATTATCATTTTTCAGTTGACAATTGTCCTGATTAATTTGAATTTTAATTGTTCCAGTTGACAAACTGTCCTGACAATAATATATTTTATTAAATAAAATAATTATTATAATTTTTCAGTTGACATTTGTCCTGATTAATTAATTGTTTCAGTTAACAAATTGTCCTGACAATTATATTTTTTTTAATAAATAATTAACATTTCATTACTTCAGTTGACTTTGAGTCCTGGTAATCCAATAAATCTTTTTAAGTAATAAAATTCATATTTAAATTACTTCAGTTGACATTAAGTCCTGGTAGTTAATTAATCAGTTAAAATAATTTTTATTAATAAAGATTCATATTTGATTATTTCAGTTGACAATAAATCCTGGTAATAAATTAGTTGATTTAAATCCTGAAAATAAAAATTAATAGAAATTCTAATTTATTTCTACAGTTGATTGCATTATCCTGGTTTTAAATTTGCTTTATTAATTTTATTTAAGTTGATTTTTATCCTAAAAAGATTTTTTTTTATTTATTTTTATTTTATTTCTGTTAAATAAAAATTAAAAATAAAAGACTAATTAATTTTGTCTCTTTTCCTTCATTTCAGTAGAATCTTAAAATGACTGATCAAAGTGGTTTTACTGCACGTGAAGAAGAACTAGACTTAATTGATTATGATGAGCCTACTTCTGTAAGTTCTTCTTTAACAAGGAGAATTTCTCAAACTAATAAATCCTTGCCCCAAACAGGATGTGGAAATGGAAGAAGTAGAAATCCTAGTGGACAATACTCAGGATCAGAAACCCAGGACAAACCCACCAGAAGAGCTTCCATGAGGCTTCAAGATAAAAAAGATGCCGTTGTCCCAGCAGATAAAGAATCTGTCAACCCACATAAAGGAGTTAAAGACAGACAGCTTAAAACTAAAGGTAAGGGTAGATGCCTTGGAAGAATTGGAGAAAAGAACAAATACTTCTCTCCAAGAGAAAAGGAAACCTCTTCCTCCCAGGGATCAACAACAATTGGCTCCCCAATCCCAAGAGATGGTAGAAGTGTCAAAGTGGCAGTGGGACTGGCTCAACACACAGTGGGACTACTTAGCTCGAAATCAGCATCAATTACCTCAGGTAGGTCCATCAAGGCCCACCCAGGCAAACCCCACTCCTCCCCACCCTTATCAAGGAGGCAAAAGAAGAAGGAAGCCCAATATGGTGATACCCAGCAAACCCTGGTACGTCCCTCTATTGATTCTCAAGTGCATTTTCTTGTGGCTGACTCTGTTCCTTCAGGTAAATCTGGAAGGCAAGATGAAACCTTGAGACCTATAGAGGCTGGGAATAGTAGACAGTTATCTCATGTATCCAATCCATTACTTTTAATTGCTACCTCAATAATTAATCCTGATATGGCTGTGATTGATGAAACTCTTGACCCTGAGTTCTATGAGAGTCTGGAAAGTTACTCAGTTTCCTTATTGAGAAACACTCCGGATGTAGCAAGAATTAATGATGAGCACTTGAGAGATATTATTGCCAAGCAAAATCATATAATGAACAATATGCAATTGACTCAGAGATATAATAGTTTGTTAACTGATCAGGGTTATCAAGCATTAAAAAGTGAAGCACAGAGAGTCTCTGATGAATTGTCTCATTACAAAGCAACCCATGAAAAGAAAATTGCTTTATGGCAAAATATAAAAAATGATTTGTCTAAACTAAAAGATACTGTATCTGCCTGTTGCCAGGAGGTAGAGATAGATAAGATAAATCTGAAAAGATTGAGTGACCAGTTGTCATCTTTTCAACATAAAAATCAATTATCTTTTGCAACTGTCAATGAAAGTTTATCTAGTCTTCCAAGAATGAAAACAAGACTAACAACCATTGAAGAAACATTGAACTCATTGTTAAATGACCAAAAATATTCTGACAATTCTGTGAAGGAACATATAGTGCAGGATTCTCAACCAGTACCTGTAGCTAGTTCATCTAAAATAAAAGTTGATCCAGAAATACCTGTTGATAACACTGAGTTTCCATCAAAAACTGATGATGCACCAGGATCTGCAACAGAAGGATTAAACAATGAGATTTCAGCACAATTAGAGAAATTACAGCTGCTTCTTACTCAGAAACAAGCTAGTACTAAGGAGACTCCTTCAAATCAAAAGAATTGGCCAAAACTTGACCAGTACCCAACATTTGATGGTGATTCTTCCTCTGATTGGCAACAATTTATTTGCAGAATTGATAATTTAAAAATTCTTACAAACTCCCAGATGAGGAAATTGTGTCCAAATTAATTTCTTTGTTCACTAATGTTGCCCTGATGTGGTATGAATCTGTTCTCCTGGATGGGAATGACTATTCATGGGAGGATTGGAAGAAATTAATTAAAGCACAATTTGGTGGCTCCAAGTTCAGAATGGCTCAACAAAGGCAGTATGAGGAAACTAGATATAGCTCTTCTACTGATAAACCTATTGAGTTTTTAATGAAACTTGTAAAAATCTTAAGGGCAATGGACCCAAATATGGAGTTTGATTTATGGAAGGACAGGATCCTCTATAAATTACCAATGTCTCTGAGAGACTTGATTGTGGCTAGGACTGAGTTCTCCAAAGAACCCTCTTCTTTCATTAATACTTGCAATGAGATACTTCTAAACAATAAGTATGATGCAAGAAGATTCATTCCCAGGACCCCTTTGGAGAAACCCTCCACTTACCAACAAAAACCTCTGGAAAAGGTTGGTAAACCTTCTGCCCCTATTGCACCAAAGAAGTATGCAACAAACACTTGCTTCAAGTGCAACAAGCCTTGGCAGAAAGGCCATGTTTGTGACAAGAAGATAAATCTTGTGGAACAAACAGAGGAGCATGCTGATGACACAGTGGCACTGGATGATACATCAAGTGATTGTGCCAGCAATATTTCATATGAATCTCAACAAGAAATCTTGATGCTGGAAGAAGATATTCATTATTTAAATACTATTGACATTGATAATAATGATTTATATACAGTTGAGGATGCTGAGATCATAAAGAACATTGAGGATAACTCAATTGTTATTGCCCCTCTTAAGGCACCAGTTTTGATTAATGGAACCAGCATTGAAGTTGTTCTGGATTCTGGAGCTGGTGGAAGTGTAGTATCTGAAAGAGCACTTGCCTCAGTAGATCAAGACTATAAATCTAAACTGTTGCCTATCATTTCTGAAAATTGGAGAGGGTATGGCTCTGTTTTGTCCCCCATTGGTAAATACAAAGCCACAGTGTTTTTTAAATATAACCATGGTTTTGTAAGAGCTATTTGTGATTTTTTTGTCATGAAAAATGATAACTTGAGCAATTGGTTTATTGTAGGGAATGATATTTTAACCAAGTATGGCATAAAATTGGATCCTTCAAACCAATGTTTCACAATGGGGTTGAATGGGAAGAGAAAATTTAAAATTTCCTCCCCTAAAAATTAATAAAACCAGAATTGAACACATGTAATTCTGTCGTTCAATATAAAGGAAGATCTACAAAGGAAATGCATGCCCTTATGTCTGAAATTGACAATGCCTCTTTTGGAGAACAACTTTCTGGTGAGGATAAAGATTCCATCATTAACTTGATAAAATCTTTTCCTATGGCCTTTGCTCATGGGTCACATGAACTGGGATTAGTTAAAGAGGAAATGAAACTTTCATAGTCTTGCCAATTAACTGATATACCACCTAGTTTAAAGAAGAAGCCTTATCCTGCTTCTCCCACAAAGAGAAAAGATATTGAAGATAATATCTCTACCCTTTTAAAAATGAATATTATTGAAAAGGTAGTTGAAACACCTAAATATTGTGTTATCTCACCTGTCCTAATTTCTTATGAGAAAGATAAAGCCAGGTTATGTGGTGATTATAGAGCACTAAATACTTATACTGTTGATGATATCTATCATTTACCTAGAATCAGCTCTATACATGCTACTTTACAGGGTGCTAAATATATCAGCTGTTTGGATGGTAATAAGGGATATCACCAGGTACCTGTTGAGAAAAATTCTCAGAACTTTCTGATTATTGCCACTCATATGGGTATTTATAAGTATATTAGGATGCCATTTGGCCCTAAAAATGCCCCTTCTGTTTTCCAAAAAGTAATGGATAACACATTCCATCAAGAGATAATTGAAGGTTGGCTGATGGTTTATATTGATGATATCATTATATTCTCAAAAACATTTGAGGACCATCTTAAACACCTGTGTAAAGTATTCCAGAAAATGGATGAAATAAATATGACACTTGCTTTGAAGAAATGTAAATTTGGTTTCCATTCTTTAAAAGTTCTTGGTCATGTTGTTTCAGGCTTACAGATATGTGTTGACCAGAACAAAGTGGCAGCCATACAACAGGTGAAAGCTCCTACAACAGTAAGAGAGCTCCAAAGTTTTTTGGGAATGTGTGGATACTATAGACAGTATATTAAAAATTACCAAGTCATAGCTTTACCCCTTACCCAATTAACTAGAAAGGATGTTGCTTTTGTCTGGAATAGTGAAAGACAAAGAGCCTTTGACACTATGAAACACTGTTTGATGTCAGCACCAATTCTTGCTTTACCTGACTTTGATCAACCATTTGTTTTGTACACTGATGCCAGTTTCATTGGTCTTGGTGCTGCCCTCCATCAAAAACAAGTGATAAATGATAAAGTTTCAGAAGTAGTAATTTGTTATATTTCAAGAACCTTGAGAAATAGTGAATTGAAATATGGTGCTACTCAATTAGAGTGTTTAGCTGTAGTATGGGCTCTAGAAAAGCTTCATTATTACCTAGATGACCAGAAATTTGAACTTGTCACTGACTGCAGTGCAGTTAAATCCCTTTTGAACTTGAAAACACCTAATAGACATATGTTTAGATGGCAGCTGGCTGTTCAAGAGTACAGAGGGAGAATGACAATTATTCACAGAGCTGGTATTGGTCACTCAAATGTGGATATGTTATCAAGGTTACCCTTACCAAATGATGACTCAAATCCTGCATACGATCCTGAGGATGAAATTATCCATATCCATGGGATATATGTGGTTGATATGGAGGAAGAGCTATTACAGCTTATTCTGGAATCATATGATAAGGACACTGACTTGAAAAAGTTATGCACCATATTAAATGATCCAAAGAATGCTTCAATACAAGCATTAATTAAAACCCTTCCACCAAAGTACCAAAAAGGTTTGGAAAAAGGAAAATTTTCAATTGATGAAGGATATCTATATTATAGAAGAAAGTTGAGTAATGTTATTGTTATTCCTCCTTCTATGAAAGAAATCATCTTGAAAATTTGTCATGATGACATATTAGCTGGACATTTTGATCTTGACAAAACAATGATCAGAATTAAGAACACTGCTTGGTGGGCTAATATGTCTGAAGACACAAAATTATATGTTGAATCCTGTGATTCATGCCAAAAATCAAAAAGATTAACTGGTAAAAGAGCAGGATTAATGCAACATATTGAACCTCCTGATGCCCCATGGCAAATAATAAACATGGATTTTGTAACAGGATTACCTATTGCTGGTAAAGACAGTTATAACTCTTGTTGGGTTATTGTGGACAGATTCACAAAAATGTGTAAATTTATCCCTACCCACAAGGATGTTTCCACTAAAGAATTAGCTTTCTTATGGTGGTCTCATATGTTTAATACTGCTGGTTTTCCTAAAGCCATAATCTCTGACAGAGACCCTAAATTTACTTCTGAATTTTGGATGTCTCTGATGGATGTTTGTGGTTGTGATCTGAAACTTTCTACTGCCCATCACCCTCAGACTTATGGTTTAGCTGAAAGAATGATTCAGACTTTAGAGGACATGATAAGAAGATATTGTGCCTTTGTCCTTGAGTATAAAGATAATGACAGATTCACTCATGATTGGGTTACCTTACTTCCTGGGTTAGAATTTGCTTATAATAGCACTGTTCATTCTGTTACTAAAAGGAAGCCTTTCGAGCTCTGGCTTGGATATGTTCCTAATACTCCTGCCCAAATTCTCAATAACAAAATACCTAAATTGGATATACATCCTGGTGTAAAATCTTTTCTTCAAATGCAACAACTATGCAGAAATCATGCTCAAAAATGTATTGAAAAATCATTTGAATATGAGAAGAAAAGATGGGACAAATCCCATAAAGAATACACTTTTAAAGAGGGTGATGAAGTGTTGATTTCTACAGTCCACTTCAACTTACAAGGTAATAACAAATTAAAAGATCCATTTGTTGGTCCTTTTGTTGTCAGAAGAATGATTGGAGATAATGCAGTTGAAGTTATTCTGTATTCCCCATATGACATAAAACATCCTGTTTTTCCAATATCTCTTTTGAAACCTTACACATCCAATAGTGATTTATTTCCAAGAAGGAGGGGTAGACCAAAGAAAACCCCAAATGAAATCACTGAGACAGCAGAAATTGAAAAAATATTAAATGACAGAATAGTCACTGCTGAGAAAGGTACAGAATACTTATTGAGATTCAAGAATAAATCATCTGAATATGATTCTTGGATACCTGGGAAGGAGATATCTATTCTTCCTACTCTACTAAAAAAGTATAAGAAGAAAAAATCATAGCATTTTTTTATTATTATTTTTTTTTAGAGTAAGGGAGTGTCAGCCAGGCTACTAGACTTACCCAGTGAAATAAGTAATTCTTTACTGGATGAAGCCGCACCTTATCATCTTTAATTATTATTTAATTATCATTTAGTTACATTAACATTAGTTATAAATTAACTAGTTACAGAATGTTAAAATTAAATTAATTAATTAAATAAATAAGTTAAATTATAATTATAATTTTGTCCCTTATATTTTCTCTAACACTGTGCTCAATTGACAGGTTGGGAAAAATAAAACTTTATATTTAAAAAATAAAATACAAAGATAAAATAAGATTTAAATATTCAAATAATATTAAATATATACAAATAAATCAAATTTCTTATTTGGAATTGACATTTACAGTAAATATTAAAAATATTGATGTATTTCTGACATACTCTGTAAATACATCTTTTTTGACGCCTTCTTTTTGGAATAACTTTATTATTTGAAATACTCTTTCTGGAATGTTCTTTTTCTCTCTTTTTCCCTACTGTTTTTAGAATTTGATTTCTGTGCTTTGTCTCTCCTTTTCCTATAAAAGGCCTCTCTTTTGTTGTCTTTTGATCATTCTATCTGACCAAACCATTTTATTACAACAATAACCAAATAAACACTTATTCTTATATTCTATATCATTAGTACTTACAATAGCGTAATTCTAATTTATAAATTATATTAATATTTTAATCCTACCTCTGTTATTGAGTAAAACATTCATCTTTGAATTAAGAAATACGTACAAAGTTGTTGAAAATCCATTTAAGCCTTGTAAATCCTCGTAGAACTACGTACCAAATCTTCTAGACTAAAAGTGTACCTTGACAGAATACCTGTCAGCCTGTATATCCCCAGGACTGAGTAAAAAGTGCTTATAAGTTATGTTAAACACATGAACTATACATGGGAACAATAAATGAGAGTACACAAACAGTATACATAAGTAAAATTATGATAATACACATAAAATGCCATTATAACACCTTATATACACACATATATCCACCTTTTATAAGTCTTATGTACTTAATATTAAGTTGGAATATTTTAGGGTAATCTTAAGAACCTTAAGTATAAGGCTACATAATTTTTAAGTACACTTAAAGCTGTTATATTCATTGTTTTACACAAAAAACAGGAAATGCGCTTTATTTCACTTAAAAGTTGACTATATGCGCTATAAAATTGAGAATATCAAAATTGCGCTTTGACAGATCAATTGGGCTCATTTACAACTATTGATTTGGCTATTCAAATGCATAAAAATAAAACTTTTCAAATTTGGTGTTTTTTATGCCAGAAATGGCTTCTGTGTACTGGCTACATACTGCCTGCTTTTTTCCCGTGTGAATAGCTTCATTTTTAGCAAAGTTAGCTTTTTCACACTATAATTACCCCACATTCTACGCCCACTGTGGGGAAACACACTAAAATAGGCAACAGGCGCTTATTTAGTGTCCTAGCTTAATTAATAATGCATTGACCTTGTTTATATGCACTAATTTCATTAATAACCTCACTCTTGGCACTTTATTTCATCACCACGCTTAAATTCGCCTAATTTTAGTCAAGGATTTACCCGTGCAAGTTCCTGCCAAGGACTGCATGTAGTTACCCCACATCTCACGCTCTTTTTTAAGTTTTTGGGTGGTTTCTCAGTCAATTTTGGTTATTTTTGAACGGGAATTTCACGTAGTATAATGTCAGGATTAGCCCCATTATTTCTACAGTGAATCCTCCTTATTATTAAGCTATAATTAACCTTAAAAAGTCTCCTTTAACCTTGTTATAATATTGTTTTCCACGCATATACTCTCTTTTTGTCTTTTCTTTAATTTTGATGGATCTCCCTTATTATTAATAGGATTTTAGTGGTTGTTGTTTGTTTAATTATGTTATTGGTCATTAGGGGAGTTGATGGAAAGGTCTATTACTTGTTTGAAGGCGTCATTAACATTGTATTGGATGGTACTTCAAGGTGTTTATTGGGGAACTTAGTGGGTATAAAAGGAGGGGGTTTTGGTCTTGTTTTCTACATTCAATTTATCATCTTTACAATTACAATTACAATATAACCAATACAATTTATCTTACATTTCATTAGTACTTTAGAGTCTTTGAATAGTGTTTTAAATATATTACATCTATTTTTCTGCACAACAATAAGCCTTGTAATACCCGTTATAATAAGTGAGAGTAAATTACTGAGTCTTATAATTGATTTTACTCCACTACTTGCTTGTCTTATACCATTGTATTCATTTGGGACCTTTTGTAAATCTTCTAGACACTAGACCAGCAAGCTATTCACGTCTCTGGACTTGGACTTAGCCTGACAATACCGCTTTGAAGGCTACAAGTGGCTATCATCCTGAGCTTATATATATCTTTATAGTAATTTTTATATTTCAATGTAATCTTGAAGTCCAGACAAGCTCTGTGGAGATCCATGGAGATCTGGATGAACTATGGGAAGCATTTAGGAGGTGATCTAGGAATATGTGACCACATTATGCATAGTTTTTGCTGTAGAATCAAGTAGATAATAGGGAAAATCATCAGCAACTGGTAACTAACAATCAATAATGCATAATTTAATCATTATTAAATAGTATTACATATATAACAGTGCCCTTAAAATTTCAACATTTTAGTAATTATAGAAAATATTTTACTCAACACTTCATAATGATATACATATAGGGTACCATTAGAAAGCTCTCAACCTCAGGGAATGAGAAATAAAATCTATTTCATAAAATGATAACCTTATAAAACATATTATACTATCATTTAAATAACTTCTCAGTGGTACAAAATTTTGTTGTATTTCTTTATATTTTCCAAAGAACACCAATTCTTACATCTCAAAACTTTCAAAAAACTTATCATTAATTCATTTCTATATCAAGTATAAATTTAAGCATAGCTAGTTTAGAACTCCTATTTTACTTAAAGGACAGGATTTTCTTAGGTTAATCAAAATCCCTTGTATTCTACTTACAGTTGCCTTGCTGTAAGCAGAATCCAAGGGATTTGGATAAAAATAAGAAAACCCTGTCCCTTTAAGTAAAATAAGAGCTCTCAATAATATAAGCTATAATTTATACTTTTATTAAAATGAATTTCTGAACAATTAATATTGATTCTTTTGAGATTTTTTGAATCTCTTTTCTTGAAAAGTATAATAAAATACAACAAAAAGTTGTACTAGTGAAAATTTATTTAAATGATTGTAATATATGTTTTTATAGGTTTCTATTTTATGAAAATAAATTCATTTTCCTGAGAGTGAGATCTTTCTAATGGTACCATATATTTATATAATTAGAAAGTGCTGTGTAAAATATTTTTTATAGTTACTAAAATGTTGAAATAATAGGGTACTGAAATATATGTAACATTCTGTTATGATGGTTAAATTATTCATTTTTGGCTTTTTATTTTTAGTTATGAAGATTTTATACTCCCTAAAGTTGAGTCTACATTCAAATATATTCATAAAGGAGTCACATGACCCTATTTCACCTTCTTAACACATCTTGAAGCTTGTCCAGATCACCATGGATCTCCACAGAGCTTTTCTAGACTTCCTGACTCAATTAAAATCTAAAATATACTTTAAAAAATCTAGAAAAATTGATGATTATAGAAGAATCTCTTCTTAAAAATTTCCAGTACTTTTTGTATTCTTAAAAGGCCTATTCACTGAACTAACAGTCATCAAAGTTAGGTAAAATATGTAAATCAAAAATTCTTTAAATCACTAAATAAAATTATTAAAAATGTAAGAAATATTGGGAGAAATCTGGAAAAATTCCTGAAGTTTTTTGAGAATACATACTTTTTCTGCATAAACTTTTACCTTATAAAAATATTCTTGACTGTAAAGTAAATGTTTTCACCTGATAATTTTTATAACCCCTTTTAATGCTTTTTATAACCAATTTTATTCATAAAAAAATTAAATGAAAGATCATTAAAGCTCATGAAATTACAAAATGATGATCTCCCTATATTTTACATACAATAAAAGTGGTATACTAAACTTTTTACTACCACAACATCTTTTAACTCTTTTCCTTTACCACTACATTCACTCATCTCCCCTGTCCTTTCTTTAAAACTTTCATTCTCTCAGCCCTTATTCTTTGTTTCTTTTTCTCTCTACTAAATACTGAACTTAATTGTTATCATTTATATAAATAATATAATAATAAGACAGTAATAGAAAAAAATAATTAAATAATCCAAAAAGAAATCATTTGATACATTCAGGAAAAAATTAAACAAATAGGGCATGCAAAAATAAGTCTTTTGCTCTTTTTAATCTGATAAAAGTGACTCATTATCAAATAACAGGTACAGTTTTCTTCTTTGTGAAAGGTGGAATAATTCTCTTATGATGTGGTAAGAAGTGTGCAGTCTTCGCTCCATACAGTAGTTCAAAGTGTTAATAGATGAAGGATTTCAAAAAAATATATCTTGAAACAGTAGATAAAACCAGTTTTAACTTTAATGGATATAAGAAGTCTCATTATATTGATGACAGGTGTGGCATACTAGCAGAAAGAGGCTTCATGAATATTGGAATAAAGAGGATATTTTAAGTTATGGTACACTATTTTTTCTGCTCTGAAGGTTGAAGGTTGAAGTTCTGGAAACAGGATTGGAACTGCAAAAAATCTGAGTATTTTCTCTAAATTTTATCTCTTGTTTAGTTTTTTAGTTATTTTTGTGTTTATAGCTGTTTTGGGGGATTCTTTTAGTTTTTCAATATCAGTTAGTTTTTTTCTTGCATGTTTTTTAAAATGAGATTTGTTCTTTGATTCAAGTTTTTAGTACCAGTAGATAGCTTATCTTCTGCTTTATATTTTATGAATTGTGGTTTTTTTATGATTATTTCAAGTTTAATGGGTTGTTTTAGAGTTTAGCAGTTTTTCTAGTTTTCTTAAACTTGGTTATTTTTTAGGATTTCGGTATGATGGAATGCCCACAGAAAGTTTTCTCATGGCACACTATAGCATTCACATGACACACTTTCTTAAAGACTAGCTATGGTATTCCTATGGCAGGTTTTCTCAAAGAAACCTATGGTTGTCTGTAGAGGGAAGATGAGAATCCTTACAGGTAATTCAGGGACATTTATGTAAAATCAGAGGCAATTTCTAATGATTAAAATATATCTTTTTTAGGTTTAATATAGAGTAATTTTATTAATCACATTTTGTACACTTCTTCGCATCATTAGATTAAGAGCTTTATTCTCATTTTTTTGAGAATATTCTTATTCTTATTTTATCAATTATTTTCAAATTAAAACTTTGTCTCAATCTTCTTCATTAAGATAATGCCAAATAATTTTTATAGGAAGATGATGCATTTACTTTTTATCCAACTCCTCCAGGTTATTCATAAAACAATGTGAGTGAAAGAGTTATTCTACACCAGTGTTGCACTTGTTAATAAATATTAATGAAATTTAAGCTAGTTTTTCTCTTGTAAAAAAATTTAAGGCTGGACATCAAGTCAAGGGCTAAATGCATATTTTTGTTTTTTTACATCTTTTAGAAAGTATATCACCCCTAAATTTTTATATTTACTTAAGCTAATATGGAAGACTTGTTAAATTATGATGTTTCTACTTTTAAGATTCTCAAAAAATCAACCAATAAGCGGATAGTATTGAAAGTTAAATAAAACTACTGGGTAAGGATATTCAAGACAAGTGTACTAAATTAAAAAAAGTCAAGCTTGTGGATTAGATATCATCAATAAAAATATATCCAATGAACATTCAAATCCATCTGAAAAATAAAAAAGGTGCCAGATATTTATTGAGGAGGTGAAGAACTTGGTTATGGAAAGTATTTTGGGAAAAATTTAAATACAAAAATATGTTTGTACATTCTTCAATATTTCTGAGTGCATCATTTGTTGCATAATCAATGGTGAAAGTCAAAAAAATACCAAATCTATAGTACCAAGGAGCTCAAGAATATTTTACAGATGAAATCCTTTTTAGTGTTTTATTTAAGTTTTTGATAAGTAAATTATTACTCATCATATAAAAATTATCCGGAACCAGCTAACAGGTGTCATTTCCTTAATCTATCTGTGCTTTAAGAATAACTGAAATTTAATGCCACATGGGGTAGTATTCTCAGTTCTCACTGTACAGCTATCTCAGAATAATTATAGCTGAGCTAAAGTGATTAAAATCAAATATAGGCATTGGAACCTGCTGTTAGTTTCCCACATTTATTTCTGGTAACTATAAAATAAATGGCATGGTCTATCAAAGAAAATTTTTCTATTGTTATCTCACCTCAAGAGATCTTGAATTCACTTAAGGACATCAATTTTATGTGGAAAAAAGTGTTAAATGGAAAGAAGATATAGCTTACAAAATATTTATAGTAGTAGTCAATAAAAGGAGTATATTAAAAAACAAGACAAAATACTTATGGATGTAAAAAGAGTACTTCAGCCAGAAAGATAACCTTCCAGGAATTTTAATTCAGGTAGATAAGGCTGCAAGAATATCTATTCAGTATGATAAGAAAAAAGGAATATAAATTCAGGCAGATAAGAATGCAAGAATTTTCATTCAGGCAGATAAGAATGCAGGAATTTACATGCAGGCAGATCAGAAGGTAACTATATAAATTCAGTCAGATAAATATGTAGGGATATTAATAAAGGAGGTTAAATTTAAAGGACAAAGGGAAATAAAAAGCAAGATCTGAGACAAAGATATTATTTGTGCTGTTAGAATTGTGAGAGACCAAATTGTAAGTTAAAAGGAAAAGGAAGAGTTGGCAGAAAGTAGAAAGGGTATTCATTTGTAATTAAATGTAAATACTATAAGTTAAATAACATATAAGGATGTGTTTTACACTATAAATCACCATCTGCTTTTACCACAAACCAAAACCTGATACTTTAATAATTTTTAAGTTACTAATTTTGTAGTATCTTAGTCTTGACAATCAAATATCATTACAGCTATCTTGAGTGAGTTCCACTGCATAGAGTAATATATTTATTATTAATTTCCCCTTATCAATTAGTATAAACTTAATATTAATTTAATGATAGTTTATCTTAAATAGGTAAGCTCTATTTCTTAGTAGATTATAAATATAGATATCTTATTCTTGGTTCTTATTTTTTTAGTAGCATAAGTAAGAATTACTGAAGCAAAAGTATTATACTTTATCAATATATTGACTCAATACCTTACTAGTCCTGGTATTTTATTTAAATACTTTATTTTGGAGCCTGTTTTATATTGTGATGTGAGAATAACTAGATATAGTGCTAAATTGATTTTATAACAACTAATTTAAGTGATTTATATTATTATATCAAAGTGCCTTCTCTACAACATATAATAAAAGTTATAAATAGTGTGGGATATCATAATATAGTATTATATCTAGCCTTGTTAGTTCTATTCATACCTTAGTGCTGCTGATAAGACTCATATCTACCTCTTACAGTGACTCCGGCATGTCAAAAAGTTTCTTAATTACCAGAGAAGTAGAATTATTTAGCTTTAATTAGCAAATAATATGACTAAGTTATCTTCCATGCATATGGCCTTGGTTTTACAGCCATATATATGAATTAAACTGGATTTTATTTTCATATTCAGTGCCCTCATGGCTACTCAACTGGTGATGAGTCTTCTCTTTGACTTTTGAAACTTTTGAGAGGCTTTATACTTATCTTTTTAATCATCTGTTACTTAGGATAGTCATAGGTACTGATTATCAGCATATCTCAGGAAATTCACATTGATTGCTTCTATACCATAAGGTGGTGCACATACAGCAAGTAAAGACACCTAATAGTCTAAAAAATTTAGAAATAATTATCTTTAAATGTGGTTGGAATGATAATCATTGGCTAATGATGAAGTTCAACTACTTAGCCATGGTTTTTTTAATTATTTATCTTTCTTTAAGGAACAATAATGGCTTAATAGAATTTGATTTCAATTTGATAAATATACATAATTTTCTACATAATTTAAATGGTGTGTCTTGCTATTCTTCCCATGAAATTTCTTGATGAAAAACGTTCTTGTGCTTTTTTATAAAGCTGAAAGGGATATTTTATGGAAAAATAATGGCTATGCTTTCTATATAAGCTAAATATATAGAGTAGGGTTTTGTAGATAAAATATTTATCAATTTATTAGTAAAGGTAATTTAGATTTAGGGGGAGAGTTGAGTTCCCTGCAGTTTTCTCAAGGGGATTTTTGGAAAAATATTTATTCTTAAAAATTTTAAGAGGTGGATCGGTGAGAAAAAAAATTTAATTTAAGATTTATCAAATATGGGGGAATGAGAGAATTTCTCATATAATCTAAAAATTAGAATAAATTAACATAAATGGAAAGAACTTCTCAAATCAATGAATAGGGATGCAGAGTAAGCCTTTACACCAATGGTCAATGTCCCAGATTTTATGTAATAGTATAGTTTTATAAGTAAGTAGTCCTTATAGCCTCCAAATTAAGATGGAAGAGATAGTTTTAATAATTAAAAATTATAAGTTGGTCACTTGGTGATAATGGCTTTAAAAATATTCCCCAGTGTGTTGAGTAATTTTTTTTTGGGCAGGAAAAGGTTTTGGAATATTCAGCTTTTCAAGGTTTGGAATAATTTCAAAAATAAAGAAAATAGTTTTTTGAAATCCAGTATTTTTAAATGAGGAGCAGAACTATGGATATTTTTCTGATGAGCCATATTTTGAAAGTTCATTAAGAACACTATCAGGTCTTGGTGACTTCTTAGTAGTTAATCACTAAATGACCTTTAAAGCCTCTTTTAACATAAGAGGCAGAGTGACACAAATTTTTTTTAAACCATGTTCTTCAGAATTAATTTTTTTAGTAAAAGATTTTCCAAAAGAGAGAGCATCTTCAATCTAAAGAGGTTCTTTCAATGGCTACCCTGATCACCACTAAGAGGTGTAAATCAGATGGTCAGCTTAAGAGCACCATAATTTTTTTAAAAAATAAAGTATTTCAAATTCTTTTTTATGAAACCTTAATTCCTCTTTTTTACACATATGAAGCCTTCTGATAGGAAATTCATTCTTCAGGTTCCTTAGATCAAGAAATATCTCTCTGGAAATGATAAGTAAGATTGGTTTTAAGGTGAATTTTTCCAACCATTGTTTTTACGTTACAGAATGCTTGTGAATCAATATAAAAGGATTCATAAAATCTGAGGTGTGAATTGCCATGTTAAAGGTGTTTCTTGAGTAGAGAGAGTGGGATAAATAGAGGGGAAAGATGGATGAAATAGAAGAAAAGACTTGTCTGCACCCTTCCAGTTCCATGTTTTGGGATAACCAATTTTGGATGGCATTAAATATAATCTTTCTGAAGTGCTTTTCTTATTAGAGTGTAGGAAAAGGGGACAAACTTCATAAAAGTCATAAAAGAGCCAGTTTTTTGGTGAAAAAAAAACTAAAATGAATTAGGTTTTGGAGTTGTGAAATGTGGTAACCACAATAAATGATATCAGTTTGATATTATTTTTGTCTGATATTTCAATTAATCATGCTTGAAGTTCTGAGTGAGCAGCCAATGAAGTGGATGTCCTCATAGGGTAATAAATGTTTTTTCTAAAGCTAGAAGATGCAGGAGCTGAGAGGTGAAGAATGAAACAGGAGATATTATAATTGTAAGTAAAATTTCTAGGAGAACTATATTCTGAAATCATTAGGATTAAAGTTTCTTGGTATATTGGTTTAAAAAAGTGATATCTGAGCTAGGTGAAGATTTTTGAATGAAATTTATGAGTAGAAGTTAAGAGTTAATGTAAATACAAATTTAAGGAGAAGTTTTTCCAGCCTTTCAAAGAAAGAGTGAATGGATTAGAATAGCTCATAAATGGCTCTTGACTAAGTAATAAGTGAGTACTTTTGAATGATTTAAAATATAATGACAAGTAAGAAATAATGATCACTATTGAGTTGAAAAAAAGAGGTGATACCTTTAGCTGGATGGCTATAGTTAATTGTTGCTATCCAAATCAGAAATTAATTCTGATTAAATTATTGCTTGATTAGCTTTCTATTTGAAATGCACAATGGTACCAAAGCTGGTGTATTTCAAAACTTAAATTACATGCTGTTTTTATTCAAACCACTCATTCTTCAAAAGAAATTTTTTTCATTATCTTTTAACAAGCTTCTTTATTTCAAAAACCAGAGTTTTGTATAAAATGGCTTATTTGGTTTGACACCAGCACTTAACTTAAGTGCTTATTTTATAATTTGACACCTCATGTTAGAGGTAGAATTTAGCCGTAAACTGAGAATTTTGAGGTAATTGGGAGAGTAATTATCTCAAGCTTGAGGAAATGTCTTCAAGCTGATCCAAAAAATTCTTTGTGATGAATTACAGGATGAGATTGTTTTTCAGAATCTAAAAATCTGAAATAAATAGGAAAATCTCATTTGGGGGAAGTTCACCATCTTGTGTCATGAGGACTAGCACAAGTAGTGTATCTTCTAAGGGATGTACAGTGCCTGGAATCATATTCTTTTCACCACTTAAATTGAAAGCCCTCTGCTAAAATTTTTCTTTCACTCATACAACAAACCATAAATTGATACTGATATTTCCATATTTCAACTTTCACTTGACATGTTTTTTTTCTTACTTCTCTCAATAATTTTTGTTATTTAAGCTGAAAAAGATTCAGTTTATTTGTCAGCTATCATATAATAATACTCACATCCATAAAAGAAACACAAGAATTCAATAAAAACCAAGGAAATGAATTATTTTCATGGATTTTATTTGAACCAAGAAAAGCATGATATCCCATGAAATTTCCAGTCTTCACACCAAAATTTTCAGGCTGATTTCAAGTACAGAGATGTGAATTGCTTCATTAGTCAGCTTTCTATAAAATCAAAATGTTCCAGTATAAATATAGTTTTTTAAATCCAATTAAGTATTAAAATATAATTCAATATTATTGTCTCATTATGGGGTATCAGAGTTAGAAATTTGAAAATATTTAAAAGTTATTTCACATCACAAAGAGAAAGCCACAGACTTGACATTAATTCTCAGTAAAAAGGTGTTTTTGGGGCACAATATGTAAAATTTAAAAAAATAACCATGGTTGATTGGTGGAAAAAAGAGGTATTTTGAAATGGAAGATTTCTAACTTTGATACCCCCTATTAATTTAATCCCACTTATTATAAATGGTATACAGCTTACAGTTGGTAGAAAAATAGAACTAATGGTTTAAAACAATATTTAAAATACTTTAACAGTACTAATAATATGCATTGTAATTTTTGGTTATATGTTTAAAAGGCAATTTAAAAGAATGTAGAATGATAGCCCAAAAACCTCCTCCCTATATACCCATATATCCCTGGTGTTCAACCCTTGTTTCCCAGTCCCATTACACTGCTATACATTTCAGTTACACCCAGAAAGTGTCTCATTGTACACTTCAAGTAGTTTCACATGCTTTAGTAACCAAAGTACTTTCCCCTCACAAAAGAAGAGCCATGTCAATACCAAAAACACAAGAATAACACAGGATAATCCATCAAAATATAGAAACAACCCAAAAATAACATATATGCATGTCATTGCTTAAATAAAACACTGAAAGAAGAAATAAAAGAACCAAAAATATCTTCCAAATAAAGAAGATCATCATTAGAAATTAAAAAACTATTTATATTAATTTTCCCTGTGAAAAATCCCATTTAAAAATAACCAATAATATCCTTAAAACCCATTGAGAAACCAAAAAATGACATGAAATGTGGTGTTACTGAATGCAGAGTCTTGGAAGGTTCTTTAATGGGTGATTACTTCACTAATTAGGAAATTTAAGCATACTTCTCAATTCTGGACACTAATCTTTAGTTCACTAATTTAATTAGTGCATATAATGAGGTCAATGCACTATTAATGCAATTAGGACACTAAATAAGTCCCTCTTGCTTATTTTAGGGTTATTGCACGTATAGAGAATACACTGTGGGGGTAATTTAGTGTAAAATTACTTAATTCTTTATTAATGAAGCTATGCACATGGGATAAAGGTAGGCAGCATAAGGCCAGTACACCTAAGCCATTTTTAGTATAAAAATCCATCAATTTATAGAAGTCTAATTTTATTACATTTAAGTAGCAAAAAAAAATTTCTGAATAGGGGAAATTTATCTATAAAAATACAATTTAAAAATAAATAATTTTTGAGTGCATATATCCAGATTTTCAGTGATTTAAAGTGCATTTATCAATTACTTCACTATAATCATGAAATAGACAACTTTAAGACCACTCAAAAACTATGTAACCTTATTTATAAGGTACTTAAGATTATCCTAAAATATTCTAACCTAATATTAAGTACATAAAACCTATAAAAGGTGGGTATATGTATGTATTTAGATATTCTAATGACATATACAGTAGTATATGACTTATTTCACTTATGTATACATATTTTATACACTCAATTATAGTCCCCATGTCTAAGAAATGTGTCTAGAATGTTTTATGTGCTTGTTTTACTCAGCCCTAAGAATATCCAATTGAAAAACATCTGCTCAATTATTGACTGGTATTTTAAGAGTGGCTTAGTGAACAATCTGTTTGGCTATGGCTACCCACATAAAATCTCTCTTCAAGGCAATGTAGATATAAATAAAAAATTCTTGGAATGACATGAATTTATTTCTTCACCAATCTTTCAAATCCATAACTTAAAAAATGAAAGTATTTTTTGAGGCATTGTTAGAATAAGTCAAGTTTTATGTAATCAAATACAGATCTTGACATGCTAACAAGTAAATAATCATTTTAAAAATAACTTTTCATGATTTCAAAAATGAGTTAGTTTATCACCTTGTAAAAATCTTTGGGATGACATTTTAATAATGAGCTTGTAGTGAGGCTAAATATACACATTTTTGTTTGAAATCATTTCAAATAATGTTTCATATAGTTGAAGACAATAGTATAAATACAATATGATGTAGTTATGTCTTTTTTCATATGCTTTTCTTTTCTAAAAAATAAGTATACATTGATATCTCTAGTTGTGTAGTTATAAAACAATAGAAGTAGTCTTTATAAGTTCTCTTTATCACATTATATGCAAAAACAGCTCTCATCTCCGAATCAGTAACCTTCATAAAGATAGAAATCACTTACACTAGTATAAAGGTATGCTTATCCAACCATATTTTTAGTATTAATATTACTTATGAGATCACCAATTTGGTTTAGCAAAATATGTATAGAATATTTTGTGTGTTCAAGTAGTAGAACTCAAATTCCAATTTAGGTGTGCTACCATTTTAAAATAATATTTTTGTCTTTTCTAAAAACTAAGTATATTTTTCACGCGCCACATGACACCAGAGGAAAAAGAAGTTCATAAAAATTAATAATAACGAGGTCTAAATCCATGTTCAAAGCGCAGAAGCAATTTTACATAGCAACTGTAACTTTCCTTTGTGTACTCACTATTCAACTGCTATAGAGAGTTCTAAAGTACTAAGCAGTAGAAACAATGCGAGATGGGTTGTTTCTACCTTTATATTTCTAAAAAGAAGCGCCTGCCACTCTTATTTTTATAGACAGCGCAATAATGTGTAACACCAATATGTGATTAGAAAGTTTATAAGTTGAGAACTGAGTTTTTAAAAGATCCAAAAAAAAACAAGTATTACTCTCCAGATATTTCTATTCTTAACAAGCACTAATATCCACAGCTACTCCCTCTTGAAGCGCTCTCTTCAAATATGCCTTATTATAGCAATAAAATAACTCTAATAATAGTTAATCCTTTGAATCTATATACTCTCAAAAAATTGATTGCAGAAAATTCTAATATCTTTGACTTCACAATTATTAACTACTTTTATGTTAACTAAATATTTTTCAAATTGTCCTCTCTCTATTAATAGATGTGATACCCTCTTTATATTTTTCCAGCGCTCTAAACACAGCTCCCTAGTGGATCTCCAGTGCTGACTCTAGTGCTACATTAGTAAAACAGTAACGAATCTATTAGTAGATCAAGTACACCACTTGTAACAACTACAGCGCCTAAAACATAACCTATCCTTACTAACACTAGTATTAACTTGTCTCACTCATGCTTGACACCTTGACATGGGCGCCCCTGAATGTACCTTTGTTTGTCTCAGTGCTACTTCCAAGTTTGACTCCTTCTAACTCTGATCCTAGTCGCTTTGATTTTCAACTAGTTAACCTCCTATATCACCTGTTTCAGTAAGTTACCACACTAGCCACGGTGCAGTATACTTTGCACTTGAGCCTTTCCTTAAGCCATAATTCCTTCCTAAGTGCGTAATACATGATTTTTGGATAATACAAGTCCATATTGTTCAGCGCTTGCAGTCCTAAATCAATAACACACCATTCCCCATTATGCGGCGCATCCTGCTGCAAAATCTGAGCCCACAGACCCTGAATCCTCTTCTGCACTTCTATTTCCCTTTGTCCTTGAAACACACAAACATGCATTATAGTTTAGCACTTCCTACTGCGCTATGAATCCCCTTTGTTCTTCCTGGACTATTCCAGATGATTTGTCCAAAATCAAACTACCTGTGAGGCGCGTACCACAGACTCCCTCTACTTGAGACTGTCCCCAGGAGCCTATAAATATGCTGCCTCTCGCAGTGTCTTCTTCCTCCATCTTCTTCCATATTCTCTTATTTATTACAATCCACTTTTCTTTGTAAATTTTTTTTCCTTAATTCTTTTCAATGAATACTAGAAATAATACCGTTAATAGCGAAAATACCACCAACGTTGTGGACGCTATCCGGTAGTTAGTGCGTACCCAGCCTGCTGCTGCTCCACCTGCAACTCCAGTTACTATGCTGATGGGTGGGACAAAATGCATCCGCTGCATTGAGAATGGCATAACTCCCTGTCATTTCTCAAAAGCCTGCCGTGGCAACGTTTTCTTTACTGTAAGTCTTTTTTCTTCTTTTCTTTCCCTTTCTTTCTCCTTATTACTAATCTTCTATTTTTTTTTCTTTCTTAGTCATATGATTACTGTAAACAACACAAGAAGAAATGTAGTTATGATGGGCCGCCCACTGTTGCGTGCCTGGATCCCAACGCTTCAACCTCGAATATGATGAGTCAGTTGGCCATCAAGCACCCTACGCCTACATCTTCAACTCCACCTAGCAGCAAACAAGCCAAGGTTAATCGCCACACACCTAAACCTAGTAGTTTCGCCTCTGTTCCAAATTCTCTCTTTTCAGAGGAGAGTACAGTAAGTTCTCTTTTTTTTCTTAAAACGCTAACATAAGCTCTTTTCTCTCATAGAATGCACCAGCCACTCCTTACGCTGCATTGCCTCCGCCGCCTAACGCTCCCCTTTTCTTCCTGCCTTGGAAGAAGATCCTGTCTGGGATACCAATCCAATTCCTGAGTGCACTCCGCACTCACCAACTCCTGACTAGACTACCCTTCAACCAGTCTTTGATGCTATCATCCCAGATGATTGGCCAGCCGACGTCCCCCCTGAGGACAACAAAGAAGGAGAAGAGCCAGCCATGGCTCAAAACTGGGAATTCACAGAGCACGTTTCCTGCGCACCATACAATTCAACCATGCGTTGTATGAACAATATGATAGTGGCCATCAAAAAATTTCTTGAGGCGGTCCTGGTCTATACTTGTGCCTAATATGACAAAAAAAAACAGCTAGTCACCACCTTGCAGCAAAACATGCAAGAGTCTGTTTACGACTGGGCCTTCTGCATCCCTATCTATGATGACGCAGAATACTAAAAATCTTTGTTATATATTCCTTAAAAAATTGTATATAGTTTTGTAAAAAAAATGTTATAATAATTTTTTTTCTCCTTAATTCTGCTTGACCCTAAGTCCCTTGTGAGAACCCAAAATCTGTGAGATGAGTTGCCCCCAGAAAAAAATATCATCCTTTTTCCAAACAGCGCACCTTACTACTAAGTGCTGATGAAAAGTGAACCGATAAAAACAAAATAAATCTGAGATCGGCGCTACTCCCTAAAGCAGAGAGTACATCCCCTGCATCATATATGCATGCGTTCCCTTGAAATCTTCAGATCTTTGCAGAGTATGACTTTCTCTTGACTGCGACGGATTCGCCTTTCATTAGGTCGCTCATTTTTTTTCTTTGATGAAGATTCTTCACATCCATCTTAGTAGCCATTCAGCACTCATGTCAGTTATTGTGCAACTGACGTCTCTTCCATAATGCCATTATTAACCTATAAATAGCCCATCTAATAACCCGGATTACCTTCATCCAAACATCATGACTCAATATCGCACAGCTCCCAAAGATCAAGCATGCTCATTTTGTAAATGCCGCAACTTTCATTGTACATTTTCTAGACCTTGGGGGTATGCCTTCTTTAGACCTGCCTGTGACAAATGCTTTAGATACCACAAAACTTGCAATATCTCTTTGAACCATTATACTCCTCAGCCTACTGGCTATATTTTCTTTCCTCCTAGTTCTACCAGTAGCGCCCCCATAATTACAACTACTAGTCCCACTAGACCCAATTCTTCCGCCAATAACAACATTCCTTATGAGTCTACATTGCTTCCTACTTTTCCCAGGCACAAAATATCTATCCAGCCTAGCACTGTGCCTTCTTCCACTCCCAGCTCTAATGCTTCCATGCACTCAGGCTCCACTACAGATGCTCCTGACGTGATTACCATTTCTTCTCCATCAGTGTGTTCACAAAATTTATTAGCAAGTAAGTACCCTTTATTATACTTATGCTTCCTTTACCCGCTGACTCTTTTTCAGGCTTCAATTAATCAATCTCTCTGGGATGGGTTCCTATTCCTTTACCTTTTGTCCATTCTATGTGAATTTTTTCCAGACTTTGTCTTATATATGATTCTATGTCTCTATCCTATTATAATGCACCAGCTTTTTCTGACGCTGATCTTGAAGCCCGCTACAACCATATAGAAATGATAGGTCAACTAATGAATGAAATAAGTTCATCAACTATTCTTGGATTCCCCACTGATCCTCATTATTTTTTCATGCCTTAAGACTGGAAAGGATATCCTAATAGCTTTCACCCCAATACTGAATACTACACTAGCGCCCTCCATATGAGCCTTCTCTGTCTATTATTCTTGTACATAGTCTTCATATATTTTTCATGCTATGCCTTTATATAATCATTTTAGACATGGAGCTATTTTACTACACCTGTCTTTTATACTACATGTCTTCTAAATTTAGAGCGCCTAACTTTTCTCCCTTTACTTTCTTTAAAAGACTGTAAACCCTAAAAAATCATAAATTAACCTTTTAAATCATAAAACTTTACCGCCTTTACTGCGATACAAAAATACACATTGTAAATAAGAATCAAACTGTAGAGCACCCCATTTATAAGTCATTATTCCACTCCTGGTTAGTTAGCCCATTAGCTAAATTCCCAGCTTCTTTTGCATTTACATGGTATGCACCTTCTTTAATCCAATTGCCTATCTCGTCATGTCCCCTTGAACAATGAAAATATAAGATTTCATTTTCCTCTGTGTCCTCATCTGAGCGCTTATGCTAGTTGCCTGTTCAGCCATAGTCCACCTAACTTCCAGTTAGCGCCCCCTATCCGTCAAAACTGTGTCAAATCCTCCTGTGAGTCTTCTTAGAAAAAAAAAGCATAACATAACTTGTTAGTTTAAACTCTTCCCAGTGATAACATAAAATATCATAAAAGAAAAATAAAAGAACATTGATAGTTTAGCCTCTTCCCGGAGGTCATTCTGGTAGTTTTTCCCTATTCCAGAGGTTATCTTGTATCACTGGAACACCCCTTGGGTAGAACCTTTTGATCTGATCTGCTTCCACATGCTGCTTCCATTCAGTACCATCTAGTTCCTCCAGTAAGTAAGACCCCCCAGTTATCTTCTTTCTCACCCTATAAGGACCGTTCAATCTGTCAGCAAACATCTTCCCCCATTGGCTTTCTAAACTTCTATTATAAACCAAAACCAAATCTCCTGCGTTTGAGGGCTTCCTTAACCTATGCGCTAAAGCTCATCCCACTATTTAACTGACTTGTCACAGATCTGCATAATTCTATCATATGCCTTCTCCACAAACTTGTCCTTTCTTCCAAGCTGCACTACCCTTGCTAGAATTAAATTTTCAGTCGAGCGCACTTGATCCCAGTCACATCCTAGAAAAGATTCAGCCTCTAGATCAATAGGTAATACCACCCTTTGAACAAATATAATTTCATACAGTGAAAACCCTGTTGTCCTTTTAACTGAAATCCTCTCTACAAACAAAACTAATGGCAAGTAGTTCTTTAACTTTGCCCCATTACTCCCACATAATTTAACTAGCACATCCTTTATAGCTTGATGCCCTCTTTCTACCATCCCCTCTGCTTCAGAATAATATGGTGTTGCAACTCGTAGCCTTGCGCCACTACCTTTAACTACCTCTTGGAATTCTCCAGCAAAGTCAGAGCCACTATCTAAAGTCACCATCTTCATTACCCCATACCTATAAACCCATTCTTTTTTCAAGAAATCAGCTACATTACTTGCTTTAAGATTTACCAATGGCGCTGCTTTGACCCATCCTGATAGATCATCCCTGGATACTACCAAGTATTTAAAGTGTCCTTCTTTTATATGAACTGTGTCTAAACTGACCCTACCAAAAACAGTATCTTCACCTGTTGCTCTAACTTTCTCTTTTGGATTTCTGTAACTCCTGCGCTGACATTCAGGACAAGATTTGACCCAATCCCTTACTTCATTCTTCATATTGGGCCACCAGAATATCTCCCTAACTCTGTGATATGTCTCGTCTTGACCTCTATGTCCTAAATTCTCATGTAACTCCCTGAGTATTGTTTCCTTCCTTTTCCTAGTTTGAACAACTAACTGGGGAAACAAAGCTTGATCCTTCTATAACTTCCCATCTTTTATAAAATAGCCTTTAGCACGCTTTTCAATATTGTGCCAAACCTTTTTATCACAAAAATCTGGTCTACTACTGCCTTCCAGATATAGTCTTAACAACTCTACTCCCTCATCAGTAGATGCTTCATCTTCAAAATACTCCCCTTCTTTGGGATGAGTGCTACTATCTTGACTTCCCCTTGAATCATCTTTGTCATCTGACTCTTCCATTGCCTTTCCTAGCGCACTCCTTGTTGCTACATTAGCTTCAACATTCCCTAAATCCAGTTTCAGACTACCTTTTCAAACATCCTGCGCACCATCAACATCTAGCCTTATGTCTTTACGGAAATTCTGCACAACTAGTTTATTGTCATCACAAACGACCTTGCCTGCTAGTTTATTGTCATCGCGGACAACCTTGCCAAATTTTTCATAACAATAGTCTATGCCGTTTACCCATCTCTTATCTTCTTCAAACTCTTCGGTGTCCGCGTCTTCTTCACATGGCGGTCTTCTAGATAATGAATCTAGCATAGTGAAAGTTTTTCCCAGCTTGTGGACCAAATCAAAAGAAATTAAATTAATCTGCGCTACCCACCTTGTCATGGGTGCATATGGTAAACCTGGGCTACTAATCATTTGCACCAATGATAGTGCATCAACCTGCAACTCATAATGTTTCCCCCAAAGCATCCATTGCAGCTTCTTAAGAATCTTTACTACTCCACATAACTCCAGCTTAGACTGGGAGTACCTAGACTCTACTCTAGTAAAAGTCTTAGATTCATAAAGGACAGGTCTATCATTACCTTCCTCATCCTCCTGCATCATAACTGCGCCCACTGCGGACACACTAGAATCCACCACTAGAGAAATTTTCCCAGTGCCTTGTCCATACTCCAATTTCTTCAAAAGAATATCTTTTCCTACAATCCTTTTCAACAACTCGAATGACTCATAACACTCCTCTGTCCAATCCCATACAACATCTTTTCTTTTTAAGAGCCTTAGAGGTGAAGATAACATAGAAAAATCTCAAATAAACATTCTTACATATGTACAAATGCCTAAAAATCCTCTAACTTCTGTAGTATTTCTTGGCCTCGGCCATTTAAGCACCTTATTCTTCTGTTTTTCCGTAATGATCCTCCCTTCCTTGCATACCATATGTCCCACTATATCTAGCTCTTGAACACAACAAGCAAATTTGGATCCAGAGATTGTTAATCCTGCCTCTTATATCCTGAATAGCACTCTTTCCAGAGTAATCACATATTCCCAAACAGACCTTCTAATATATGGATTCTCCTCTAACACTTCCCCATTGTAATTGCTGGCTGGTCCTTTTATACTGCCATCATCAATGAAAATTCCCACATGATCTGGAATTTTATCCTGCAATATCCACATCATCTGTGCTTGGTATACCGCCACAGAATTTGTTGCGCCCTGCGGTAACCTTGTCAACCTGAAGCACCCCAGTGGGGTTTCAAACGTTGCCATGGGTCTGGATGATTTGTCCAATTTGCACTCATCGTATCCTCCCATAATATCACCTAATCTGTAACATGCACATCCTGCAAAAGAATTCACAAACTCCTCTGGAATTGGCGGCATTCCTGCATTCTTTACTGTAACCTTGTTCTTCTCCCTAAGATCATGAACAACCCTTAATTTACCATTATGTTTAACGACACAAGACACTGGACTTGAATAACTAGACATAGACTGTTCATACAAGCCAGACCTTAGACTTCCCCTAATTAATTACATATATTCTTCTCTTATAGCTGCTGGTATTGGAAAAGCCTTCTTTTGCCACGGCGCATGAGGTATAACTGGAACAATATAAGGTTTACCATAAGAGTGTTTCAAAAAACCTCTTTCCTCTTCAGAAAACGCAATAGCCTTTTCTCTGAGAACCATAACTTTTAACAATAACTTCTTTTCTTCCTACGAAAACCAATCCTCTGGTCAAAAATTAACCATCTGAAGCCTCTCCATTGTGATTTTACTAGTAGGTGCGAATTCAGGTGGAAACTTTGTTAAAGGAGTATCATAAGGATTCCTAGACAGTGCCGGCCTGTGCAAAGGAAGATTCAAATCCGGAATCGGTACATTTACTGTTTTAACCTTGACAGCCACTGGTTTATACTTGGACGCTAAACAGTGCTTGCTGCTTCCTTCATTACTTAAAATCAACCCCTTTCTTATATAACTACGGGTTACACCTAAATCCTGTTTTTGTCTTTTCTTTTGAATATAAGTATAACAAAATCCATAATAAAATAAATTAAAAAGCTTAGGTATAATACATTCTACTGTAGTATTCCCAAGACACCTATGAAGTACCGCTTTACATATCCCTTCTTGTTGGACTGACTGGTCACTATCTGGGTTCCTCTCATCCTGGGAGATCGTAACACCTAAAATGCAAGTCCCTAATTAAAATGTTGGCGCCTTCCTGGCAGTCGCCCTATCTCATCATCTGAGACTTCCTCATAAAACTTTCTTTCTTTCTCTAATTGTGCAGCTTCAGAGTACTTAGTTTCCCAGCCACCATCCTTAGGCACTACTAAGACTGCTGTTACTGGAATACCATCATCACCCATAATCCTTATTCCAATAGTCTTATTTAAACCATAATCGATAGATGCAGAATAATCCATTAAAAATGGCATGCCTAAAACTGGTTTAACTACACCCATTGGAACATAAAAATGTATATCCCTTGTCGCTCCTGCAACCCTAGTGCATACATACTCCGCTACACCTATAACAGGTAACCTACCTCCAAAAATTCCTGAGACAGTATCCTCACCATCTTTAACAGGAAGACCTAACTTCACCGCATCATCTACTGACACCACGTTGATTTGTGAGCCTGTATCCACTAATGCTCTGATTTGCTTACCATTTACAGTGATTGTTAAATACCCTAAGGGTCCTGCATAATGTGGCGCCCTAGGTAATCCAACAACTGGCTGAAATGAATGCTCTCCAACATCAAACTCAGCACAATTAGCAACCCTTTTCTTCCTGCACTTATCCACAATTCCGTTTGCTACATCTGGCACTACTGCTGTCAGCACCCCCAATGGAACAGAAACTGTGGTCTTAAAACATTGCACCACTAAATCCTCAGCTGCCTTAGGAAAAGCAGAGTGAAATGGGTGCTGCATCCTCCATTTAGGTTGAGTTGTCTTTGCACCAGCCTTTGCTCTTCCAGGTGGATTCTTTGGAGTATTGTGCCTTGTCTCTGGCATTCCTTCAACAGGTACCACTCTTTGCTACACTATCTCTGACTCCTCCATCATCATTGTTTGATCTTCTACCTGATAATCTACACCATAAATAACTGGTTCAATACCATCCATTTTAACATCCTCCATAGGCGCAGGTGTATTCTCTCTAGTAGTATACCCTACTTCCTCCATATCCTCTGGCTTCGCATACTTAGAGCCAGCTCTTCTCGGCCTACTAATTGTAGGTGGGACCATTTTCTTGTGCTTTGCTGCAAACATCTCCAAACGTGCTGCAGTAAGTGGCGCTGCAACTGCTCCTTTTTTTACTTTAAAATCCAATACTGCGCAAGTAACTGCAAAATCGACTGACTTCGTATCCTTGCCTTTCTCTTTTGCTTTGGGCTCCTTGTCCTTACTCAACCTGCCCTCCATAGACTTTTTATTAATATGATCAATGACCATGGCTCGCATACCTCAATCCTTGTCTTTGAAAAGCTTAGTCCCATCTTCCAACATTAGCTTAGTTCCATCCTCGTAAACTACCCTCTCTTCTTTATCTTTTTGAAGCCCATTACACCTCATCCTAGTATGTCCCTCTTTATTACAATAGTAACATACCATAGTAGCAAAGCATGATGGTTGAGGAGAACTCTTGTGCCTAAAAAATTCTTTTGCTTTTTCCTCTTCATTTATTTTCTTCTCCAGCTTCTCAATCCTATCCATAACTGAATCCGGCTCCTTAGTGAAAACTTTTACTTTAGGAGACAATATCTGAAGAGACAATTGCACGCCAGACGCATCTTTTTCCATTTCCTCGTTATCCAAAGCAACTCTAGATGCGCGGCACTTAACTCAGAGCAGCTTCATTTCCGCTTCCACTTCCATTTCTACTTCTTCTAGTCTAGGGTACTTATAATTACCGTCCCTCTTCTTGACTATCTTTCTTTCATTATCCAAGCGCCTCTTTGCCCAGTCTTCCACTTCTGGCGCTAGCGCTACACAAAAACAAGGTAAAGACGCATTAGCATCATTAAAATATTCATTACTGACTAAATATTCCACCTTTTGATCAAAATCCTATCTAAAACTTTTGAAATCCCTAGGGTCTCAAACACCCCCTTTAGCTTTAACCCTTTTTACCAAGACATACAGATCCTTTATTGTATACTTAGTTTCCTTGGTAACTTTTGGCAATCTCTTGAGCATTTGTTCTTATAGCGCTGACCAATTGCACTCTTCATGCCCCTTTAAATCCTCTAAATCGTCTTTGCACTCATTAGAGACAAAGAAGAGCACTTGAGGCACCATATCATACTCGGTCGCTTCATGCACTTCCGCCGCTTATTCAAACCTTTGTAAGAACTTCTTGGTATTATTACCCATAAAATTCAAACTTTTATCTTTACATCTAATTATTGTAGTTACCCTTTGTGGAAAAGACACCGTCGAATTAGGTGTTTTAACCTTCTCCTGACATCCCTTAGATGTAGCTGCAGTAGGATGTATTTCCAAAATATGAAATCAAAACAAAGATCACAAAATAATAAACACACACTTGGTAATTAAACCCAACTATATTCACAGTACAGCCCTACGCTATCCTTTGATAACGGCTATTGATCCACTTGCTGTAGACCCTATGACTCTTCCGCTGAAGCACCGGCTTTATCTTGTCCTATTGACAAAACCCTGAAAACTAAACGATCTAATCAAAATACTAGTTACAATTAGGCCACTGTTGGGACACCAATTGTAGAGAGTTCTAAAGTACTAAGCAGTAGACACAATGCAAGATGGTTTGGTTCTTCCATTTGATTTCTAAAAAAAAGCACCTGCCACTCTTATTTTTAAAGATAGCGCAATGATGTGTAACACCAATATGTGATTAGAAAGTTTATAAGTTGAGAACTGAGTTTTAAAAAGATCCAAAAAAACAAGTATTACTATTCAGATATTTCTATTCTTAACAAGCACTAATATCCACAGCTACTCCTTCTTGAAGTGCTCTCTTCAAATATGCCTTATTATAGCAATAAAATAACTCTAATAATAGTTAATCCTTTGAATCTATATACTCTCAAAAAATTGATTGCAGAAAATTCTAATATCTTTGACTTCACAATTATTAACTACTTTTATGTTAACTAACTATTTTTCCAATTTTCCTCTCTCTATTACTAGATGTGATACCCTTTTTATATTTTTCCAGCGCTCTAAACACAGTTCCCTAGTGGATCTCCAGTGCTGACTCTAGTGCTACATTAGTAAAACAGTAACTAATCTATTAGTAGACCACATACACCGCTTGTAACAACTACAGTGCCTAAAACATACCCTATCCTTACTAACACTAGTATTAACCTGTCTCACTCATGATTGACACCTTGACATGCACACCCCTGAATGTACCTTTGTTTGTTTCAGCGCTACTTCCAAGTTTGAATTCTTCTAACGCTGATTCTAGTCTCTTTAATTTTCAACTAGTTAACCTCCTATATCACCTGTTTCAGTAAGTTACCACACTAGCCGCAGCGTAGTATACTTTGCACTTGAGCCTTTCCTTAAGCCATAATGCCTTCCTTAGTGCATAATACATGATTATTGGAAAATACATGTCCATATTGTTCAGCACTTGCAGTCCTAAATCAATAACACACAATTCCCCATTATGCAGTGCATCCTTCTGCAAAATCTGAGCGCACAGACCCTGAATCCTCTTCCACACTTATATTTCCCTTTGTCCTTGAAACACACAAACACACATTATAGTTTAACACTTCCTACTGTGCTATGAATCCCCTTTGTTCTTCCTGGACTATGCGAGCTGATTGGTCCAAAATCAAACTACTTGCAAGGCGCATACCACACTGCACTAATATAAAACTTTAAATCTAAATTAGTTAATCTCTCAATAGTGTGTTCAGTCTTTTTCTTCGATAGGTGATGCACAGCGCAAGGACCAATGCAATATTCCGCTAAAGGGTTATTTTGTGTCTGTGGGTTATTAATGGGGGTAGTGAGCATGGACGGGATGGTTAGTGAAGGGTCAAGGGGTTAACAGATGTTAGTGAGGAGGGACAGATGTAACGGGTATTAGTAAGGAAGGTCTTTGGTGTGTGGAATGATGGATGGGCATGAGGTAAATGCGAGGAGGAGTAATGGATATAAAAGGGATGGGATTTCCGTTTGACATTCTTTAGAATTAAATTATAAAACATATATATAGTTAATAGTGGTAAACCTACAGGTTAAATCATTATTATTGTACATTTCCTTATTTTCTCAGAAATCATTTCTAAAAACTTAAAGCTTTCATTATTGAGTTTCCAACCCTTTGTGAGATCCTAAGAATATTAATATTACCTTTAAATTATATTAATATTCTTATTGAACATATATCAAAGTAATAATTGTTCCTTCGACGCATCTTCAAATCACTTCCTCAAGTATTTCCTCTGTATTTTGAAGAAGTCTCTAAACTCCTTCCTCCATCTCACTTTCCCAGGAACACACTTGACTATGTGCGTAGGTTGTCTTGTGACAGTATATTTTTTAATTCACTGTAGTTCTTATTCTTTCACACTACTACGTCTTTTTTCAGGTTTTTTAAAATTATTTATAAAATGGCACCTGTTCAACGCACTCCTCCTATGGGTGCTGCTACTAGGGCTCGCTCCAGAGGCAGGCCACCAGTCACACAGCCTGTTTCCCGCACTCACTCTCTGGAACCTCTTGACATTAGGGAACAGGAACTCTCAGTCCAATCTGTGGAAGACATCCCACAGGATTTTGATGATTCTAGCAATGAATCAGAAGGAGAGGATACAATGCATGAAGCACTGTTTGCCCCTGCTACTCACCCTTCTGTTCAACCTTCTGAACCTGGACCATCTAATTCCTTAGAAGACTTCATGAGAATTTTCATGAAAACACTTTTAAATCCAATGTCTT
This sequence comes from Hemileia vastatrix, assembly GCA_030280995.1. Lineage (NCBI taxonomy): Eukaryota > Fungi > Basidiomycota > Pucciniomycetes > Pucciniales > Zaghouaniaceae > Hemileia > Hemileia vastatrix. The sequence goes on along the minus strand of JASXTE010000005.1, from coordinate 35,920,977 downwards.
TGGAGGGATCAAAATTCAAAACTCCTTCCATGAAATATCCTGAAAAATTTGATGGAGAACACCCAGACAGATTGTGCCCCTTCTTGAAAACCTGAAAGCTCCTGTTACATAAAGACCCTTGAGCCTTCAATAACGACTGAACAAAGGTTGTTTACGCTTCTTCATTCTTAGCCGGAAAAGCAGCCAGATGGTTCAAAACTTATCTTCTCATGCGTTCTTTGAAAGACACCCACTTACTTATCAATAACTGGGAAAAGTTTGAAGACAAACTCTTTACATTGTTCAGTGACCCTAATGAAACTGAAAACACCGAAATTGAACTTTTTTTCCTCTGCATGAGTGATAATGGTAAAGCCTCTGAATATATCTCAAACTTCAGAGCGCTTAAAACTCGAGTAGGTTGGAATGATGCTGCCCTCAAGTATCATTTCAAAAAGGGACTTACTTTGAGGATTCTGAATCAATTAATTTTTCATGGTTAGAAGATGACTACCTTAATATATTTAATGGATTGAACCCTCGGACTTGAAGGAATTTACCAAGGACGACTACAACATCGTTGATACGCCAACAAATCTCAGGGCCTAAATTTTAAATCGGGACCTTCTTCACACTCACAGACAACTCAATCCTCCTTAACTCGATCCAAACCTAATAAGGTAAAGGACAAACCTTGACAGAAAGGCTCAACCCCAGGAAATATCAGTAAGGTATTGGCCCCAAAAGGGGAACTTAAAGAAGCTGAGAAGAAGAGACAAGCAGATAATGGGCTATGTATGTATTGTGGGGGTAAGCACAAGCTAGAAGATTATGTGAAGTTGAAGGAAAGAGAAGGTACTATTTCAAGGTCAAAAAACTAGTAGATAGTTTAATTGTGTGCAAAGCAAACTATCTTATCTCTCCCAGTACACAGAACCTCCATGTCTTAAGGACTGGAGTTGCCTTAAACCACTTGAGATTCACTCTTTTTAAGGAGGATACCCCCTTCAGTTGTCTTATAGACTCTGGAGCTTCAATTTCTTTTGTCAGTTTATCTTTTGCCGAGAAGTTAAATCTTACATTTACAGATATTGACCAAACTCCAATTTATTCAGTCAAATCAGAGGAACCCAAATATTGGGTAAGTAAGAAAGTTTTATGGGTTTTCAACTTTCTGAATTTTCCCCCCTTTGAGTGGGAATTATCAGTCTTGGACGCCCCAAGAATGGACTATACCATTCTTGGCCATGACTTTTTAATGCATTGGAATCCTGAAATTGATTGGTCACGGGGATTGATAACCCCATGCGCTAAGTATATTTCTGATTCTTCAATGCAGGTCAATAGGGAGTTAAACAACCCACCTGAAAATGTCCTGCTAGAGGACAAATCTCTTCCAGATACCTTGCAAGCATCTGATCTTTCTCTAAATGAGAAATCGGTTAACCCTTCTAGCTTAATCACTTCTCTCAAAGAGGATTTAAATTGCCTTGAAGTAGTTGAATTATGCTCTCTCAATTCTGGTCTTCCCTCGACAAATTCTCTGGAAGAAGATTAGGACAACCAAATCAACATTGAAGCCATTAAATCAACTCTACTGTAAATCTCTCACAATTTCCTTGATGTTTTCTCAATCCACAAGGCCAATAAGTTACCACCTCATCAACCCTACAACCATCAAATAGGGTTAATAGGTCCAGTACCTCGGGCAGGTCCTGTCTATTCTTTGTCAAAGAACAAATCTCAAGTTCTTTGAGACTAAATTTCAGAGAATGTAGCCAAAGGTTTTATCAGAGCCAGTAAATCTCCAACCAGCTCCCCTGTTATTTTTGTAAAGAAAAAGGATGGTAGCCTTAGGTTGTGTGTTGACTATAGAAAGCTCAACACAGTCACTAAGAAGAATGCATATCCTGTTGCCCCTATGTCATTGCTTCTTACCCTTTTCAATGGTACTAATTTCTTTTCTAAAATTGATCTTAGAGGCACTTATAATCTTATTTGCATTGCAAAAGGTCATGAACCACTGACTGCAATGCGCTCTAGATTTGGTGGTTATGAATACTTAGTCATGCCTTTTGGACTGTGTAACACACCATCTACTTTTCAAACTTTTGTTAATGACACCTTTCAAGATGTTGTCAAACAATTTGTTGATGTCTATTTAGACGATATTTTAATTTTTTTGAAGACCCTTGATGAACATATTCATCATGTTTGACAGGTTCTAAATGGCCTTCACGATCATGGTCTCTACACCAAGCACAATAAGTGTGAATTCCATCTTAAATCTATTGATTTTTTGGGTTTTAAGTTGTCCACTGATGGTTTAGTCATGGATGACAAAAAGTTCCAAAAAGTCCTGGAATGGCCTGAGCTTAAAAACGTCAAATCCCTCAAAGGATTTTTGGGTTTAGCCAATTTCTATAGAAGATTTATCAAAGATTACTCTAAAACTATTTCCAATCTTACTTCTATTCTTAGAAAAGATATTCCTTTTGTTTTTACTTCTACAGCACAAAAGGAATTCAAAGCATTAAAGACTGCGTTCACCACAGCTCCAATTCTTTGTCATTTTGATCCTTCTGCTTTGACAATAGTCGAGACAGACGCTAGCGATTATGCTATTTCAGGGGTTATCTCTCAATTCAATACTGAAACAAAATTGTTTCATCCTGTTGCTTTTGAGTCCTGAAAACTCATTGCGGCAGAATTAAATTATGAAATTCATGACAAAGAGCTATTAGCTATCATTCATTGTCTTAAAAAATGGCGATCTTTTCTTCTCAGCCTGGATAGTCCTTTTAAGATCCTTACTGACCATAATTCTTTGAAATACTTTATGTCTTCCAAAGTGTTAACCAGGCATCAGGACAGGTGGGCTGAATTTCTATCTGTATTTTCTTTCTCTATTTCCTATCACTCAGGTAAGAACTGTGTTGTCCCAGATATCCTGTCACGTCGGGAAAATGTTTACCCACAGCAGGGGGACACATTTTCTGTAAAGAACCCAGAAAATGTGAAATCAATCTTCAAAAAATCAATGTTAACAACTCATCAACTTAATTCAATGACAATTCAATCTTTTCAAAATCCACTATCCAACATGCTCGAAGCTCAGTCAAAGGACAATTATTGTTTAGGGTTAAAAGACAAAATACTCTTGAAGAAAAGGGCCAAAAGATTTTGTATTGAATCAGGTCTATTAGTATTCAAAGGTAGAGCAGTCATACCCAACAACAATGAAATAAAATTATGGATTTTCAATAGTCAACATGATTCTCCATTAGCTGGTCATTCTGGTGTTGATAAAACCTACCAGTTAATAGCGAAGGTATTGCTTCTGGCCAGGAATGACCAGAGAGATCAAGCCTATATAAGATATTGTTACAAATGTAATAGGAATAAGGCTCCCCATCACCAAAAGCATGGGTTGCTTCAACCACTTCCTATTCCCTCTAAACCTTGGGAATCTTTATTGATGGATTTAATTTCTCTACTTCCTCTTTCTAATAATTTTGATGCTATATTAGTAATAGTAGATAGATTTTAAAAAATGTCTATTTTCAAAAAAACCACTAATACTGCTACAGCAGAAGATTTGTCAAAATTGTTTCTAGAACACATATTTTCCAAGCATGGCTTACATAATGATATTATTTCAGATAGAGGCTCATTATTTGTATCCACAGGTGAATTCAGTCTTCAGTGGTTTAAATTCCTTTTGTGCTGTAGAAGTAAAAACAAAAGGAATATCTTTTCTAAGAAGAGAAGTAAGATTAGAAATAGTTTTAGAGTAATCTTTAATAAATCTTCTATAGAAATTGGCAAACCCCAAAATTCCTTGGAGGGATTGAACGGCTTTGTTCTCAGGCCATTCCAGGACTTTTTGGACCTTTTTGTTGTCCATGACTTAACCATAAGTGGAAAACATAAACCCTAAAAAATCAATAGATTTAAGATGGAATTTGCATTTATTGTGCTTGGCGTAGAGACCTTGATCTTGAAGGCAATTTAGAACCTGTTGAACATGATCAATATGTTCATCTAGTGTCTTTGAGAAAATTAAAATATTGTCTAAGTAGACAACAACAAATTGTTCAAAACCATCTTGAAAGATGTCATTAACAAAAGTTTGAAAAGTAGATGGTGCGTTACATAATCCAAAAGGCATGACTAAATATTCAAAACTACCAAATCTAATGTGCATTGCAGTCAGTGGTTAATGGACTTTTGCAATGCAAATAAGATTATAAGCGCCTCTAAGATAAATTTTAGAAAAGAAATTAGCACCATTAAAAAGGGTAAGAAGTAAATATATAGGAGGAACGGGATGTGCATTCTTCTTTGTGACTGTTTTAAGCTTTCTATAGTCAACACACAACTTAAGGCTACCGTTGTGGTCTTCCAACATTTGCAGGGGCCTTTGTTGTGTGATTTGGCACTGTTTGTGCATGTCTTAATTGGCATCTGTTAAGGAATTGGGTATTTTCCTGGTTTTATTCCATGGATATTGGGTCTGCGGGTATGTGGGTACTATCATTGGATAGCCCCAGTTTTTCTCTATATTTTATGGCTTGTAGACATTTTTCTTATTCTAAGTTTTAAGGGGTCATTTCCTCATTTTTCATTTATAAAAGATAGCTGTTTAATTTTGTTTTTTGTGTTTTATGGGCTAACCTTAAGTCTTAGGGTTAAGTGCTTAGTACCATTGGATAAAGCTAATTTTTCTCTATATTTCATGTCCCAATGTTGTTATAGTGAAATTCTGGGTTTTAAAGGTTTTAGTAGTTGTAGCTAATTTTTCTAAGTAGAGTAGTTGTTTTTATTGGTTTTCTGGCTTCAGGGAGGCCCATCCGCTTCAGGCTGCACCTCCGACGTCAGGCGGCCCGCCCGCCTCTGTTTTAGAAGGTTGGGGAGTGCTTCAGGAGGGTTTTTTATTCAATTTGGTGAGTACAGGTTCCAGATTGGTGGGTGTGCATGAACTCTTAGATAGTGGTCTGTGTGTACATACTGAATAAGACAGTTTGGGGCAATCTTAATTATCATACAACCATCTGGAGGTGATATCCTCATTCCTCACTCAGTTTTCACTGTTTTCTGGCCACAATTTGCCTGTGTTTATTGCAAGTGAGTTCTTCATTTAACTTAACTTTGGCAACTGTTTCTCTGTTATAGTCTTGCAAGCTATAGCAAGTATTATTGCTGTCTCTGGTGTGGATTTGCAGCCTACATCAAGTATCTTTGCTGTCTCTGGTGTGAAAATTGTTCTACATTTCAGTTCTTTGGTCTGGTAGTCTGTCTGGTGACTACTTTCTTGGCTCATCAAGCAGTCAAGTTTGTTGAAAAGGGGCTTTAGCAAAACAGGAACCAACTTACTTTAGCAATTAAATCTCACTCTATTTTTCGAAAGGGACAGGGGATTTTCTCTCTGGTTTTTCTCCAACTCCCTTGGTCGAGGCCTATAGCTAGTACTATAGGATTGTCTACATTTCTGGCGCCCAACGTGGGGTAGAACTTGCTAGTTCTTTGGAATCTCTGTTTTCTTTGGTTGGCTCTTTTTGGTGTTTTGGTCTGGAGGAATGGCTTCTGGTTCCTCTAATCCTGTGGTGACTGTCAGTGGGGGAGGTGCTCCTCCTTCTGTGATGGTTAGGGAGTGTGTGAGGATTAAAACTTGGGATGGTACCAAGTTTAATGGGGAGGATGTCAAGTGGTTTCTGGAGAAATATGAAACTGCTGCTGGAGTGCATTGTGCTTCCTACCTGGACATGGTGAAGCAGATTATCTTCTTCATTGGTGATAGGGCAGTGGAGAAGGAGATTGTGGCCATGTCTGGCTACAAGAAGAGGGATTGGAAGTTGTTGTGTAGGGAGATGGTGGATAGATGGGGTGTCAGGTTCACTATGGTGGATCTGAACAAGGTTGTCAGTGAATGGCAATCTTATGGTGGTGTTGGTAACTTGCATAGTTACAGGAAGTTTCTGCTACAGTTTGATCCTGTGGTGAAATATTTGGTGGAAGTGGAGGAGCTGGCACATGAAAATGCTTCCAAGGATGTTTTTTGGTCTGCCCTGGCTAGAGATGTCAGGATGGATGTTTTGAAGGAGTTTTCAAGAAAGGAATTGATGAAGACCCTTTCTAATGGGGACAAGAATTTGCCTGCCTTGGATAAGGTGAAGGAGGCTGTTGAGGCCCATTTGAAGTTATTGGCTGTGGAAAACTATCAGGAGGGGTGTGCCAAATATGTCAGCAACTTCAGTGAGGGTTTGGCTGAAGAGGAAGTTATGGAGAAGAAGGAGGAGAAGAATTTGTTGCAGGTTTCCAAACAGGTGAGGGACTCAATGGTTGAGCAGTTGGCTGATCTTACAAAGCAGCTGCATATTTTTGTTCAGGAGGCTAAGAAGGTCAATAAGGCACCTTCTCAGCCTAGATATTTTGATGGGAGGGCTGGTAGGAGTGATCCTTGGGTCTGCTCTTATTTCAGCAGGAGGGGGAACAGGTCCAATGATTGTTGGGCATTGAACAGGGATGTGTCTGAATGAAAGGTGGAACTTGATGGCAGGGTTTTCAAGTTCCCTGATGGTTCTTTTGTTAAGCCTAGTGAGGGGAAGGCTCCTGTTGATTTGGTCAGGAGAAGGGGATGTCTCAATCAAAGGAGGCCAAGGTTTGAGGAGATTCCTGATCAAGGGAATTCTTCTGGTAAGGAGGATGAGGATGGCAAGGGAAAGGGGAAGGAGGTCAATAAGGTCTCTTTTTCTAATTCCTTTGGTGGTTTGGAGTTGTATTCTTGTGGTGGACAGTCAAGTGGTGAATGCTTGGCTGGTGTTTATGATGTGGAAGCAGGAAAGGTGGGAAGGCCTAAGAGCAGTTCTCAGGCCCATCCCAAGCCAAATGCTTCAAAGGGGGTCCTAAGCTGAGTGCAGCTAGGAAGAGGTACAGCAAAGAGGAGCTGTACAAGATGCAGAAGGGTATGGCTGACATTGGCCCCCCTAGTTTTGGCACATTGGACATGAATGGTGAGCCAATGCCAATGGAAGTTGATTCTGACTCTGAGGAGGATGTCCCTTTGGCTTCATTGCCAAAGCCTGCTGGAGTTAGAGGTTCTGGTGAGGGATCTGGTTTGGTTCCTGTTAATGGTAAATCTGTTGGTGGTGCTGGTCCTCAAGAAGCTTCTAGGACCAAGGTAGTGAAGCCAAGGGCTCACTTTGAGAGGCCAGTAGTTTCTGGTCAAGTTAATGTTATGGAATCTGTCCTGGAAAGGATGAATCAGGGTCATGTTTCCCTATCTTATGGGGAATTGTATGTTATCAGTCCAGGGTTGGCTGATAGACAGAAAAGTTTGTTGACCAGGAGAAGAGTTTCTTCTGGGGAGGTAGAATACATTTATGATTCTGCTGAAACGTTTGGTGAGGGGTTGGAAACTAATTTTTCTGCTCCTCTGGGATATGTCAATGTCACTCTGAATGGTAGGGAGGCAAGGGCATTGGTGGATTCAGGTTCTCAGATAAACCTGATTTCTTTGTTTGAGGCAACTCATTTGGGCCTCCCCATCAAAACTGGTATTGGTGGGAATTTGAGAGATTGGTGGTCATGTCACTGAATTGGTTTGAACTTCAGAGTTTGTGAAGTTAGATGTTGGCGGAGCCTCAGGGAAGGTTCATTTTTACATTGCTAAAGGTAATGTAAAAGCAGTTTTGGGTGGGCCATTCTTGATGAATTTTCAGGCAAGAATTGGTTATCAATTTGATTTGGGAATCAGTTTGGAGTTGACTGGTGAAGATGAAAGGAGGCTTCACATGAGGTCATCATCCCCTGGAGAGGATGGTTGGGATACCAGGCCTGGTTTATCTTCAATGTGCCAGTGCATGGACTGCTGCAGGAGAAGGAAGGAAGTGGGTGCTGCCTCCAGTTTTTTGGAGTGCGGCTCAGGCTCTATTGAGAGTCTGTCTTTTTTAGAGTAATGAGGGCTGATAATCCTAGTGCTACAACCTCTCCCCAAGATGAGGAAATCCCAGGTTGTAGTAGGTCAGCTCCCTTGGAGATATACCAAGTGGATTTTCAACTTTCTCTTTTTAATGTTTCACTTCTCTGCAAGTTTTCATCAAGTTTTTTATCAAGTCTCTGTTCTCTCCCAAGATTCTTAATTATTTTTAATTCAAGTTCAAGGAAGAAGATTGTTTATATATCTTTATTGAAAGATATGCGAAAAATTTTTGGGGCGGTGAGATTGGGGTCTAAAAGTAAGTCCTCCCAATTGTGCACTGCTAGGGTTTCTTCTACACCTTTCAAAAACATTACCTGGGCCACACCTGTGAGCATTTGGGAAACCCCTGGTTATTTTTGTAGGTCAGAAGAAAACTTAAGAAAAGAAGATAAAAATTTCAAGATAATTCAAGAAAATCAAGAAAAAAATCTAAAGATAATGAAGAAAGAAGATTCAAAATATTTTTGTGAAGACTGTCAAGATCAATTTTTGGGCCTCCAGCATGAGGTTAAACTGCAGAAAATTAGGAAGAAAGTAGATCATCAAGATCAATTTTTGGGCCTCCAGAATGAGGTGAAACTGCAAAATTTAAAAGAGTTGATTCTGAAGATGAATCAAGATTTGAAGATTTGGAAGATGGAAGTGAAGATGAAGATTTGGAATTGCGGAAAAGTTTTGGAGTGGTGAGATTGGGGTGTAAAAGTAAATCCTCCCAATTGTGCACGGCTAGGGTTTCTTCTACACCTTTCAAAAACATTACCTTGGCCACACATGTGAGAAATGGGGAAACTCTTGGTTTTTGTTCCAGGTCTGGTGGTGAAGATTTCCTGAAGATCCCTCAAGTTGAAGGTGGAGCGGCAAAGTATAAGAAGGTAGCACAGAATATTAGGCCTGACAATGAGCCTATGCCTGTGGGTTTGAATCTGCCCTTGAAGAGACCTCCTTTGTCAAGAGATCTGTACTGTACTCCTTTGGTGAAGAATCCTCCAGAATTTGTAGAGACGGCTAGGGTGACCATGGAAAGGTTGAAAGTTGTTAATTTTGGTCCTGATGGGTGGTTTTCTGAAGAAGAAAAGAAGTTGTTGTTGCACGTTATTGTGCTAAGGGAAAAGGCTTTGGCGTTTGTTGAGGAGGAAGGGGGTGTATTGAAGCACTCTTATGGGGAACCTTACTTGATTCATGTGGTTTGTCATGAACCTTGGCAAATCAAACCTATTCCAATTCCAGCTGCTATTAGAGGGATTTTGTGGAGATTGTTAGGGAAAGAGTCAGGACTGGGTTATACCAACAATTGACATCCAGCTACTCAAGTCCAGTTTTCTGTGTAAAGAAGCAGAATGGGAAGTTTAGGGTGGTTCATGATCTTAGAGCCTTGAATAGAGTCACTATCAAGGACGCTGGTATGCCACCAAGTGCAGAGGATTTTGTTGAAGCTTTTGCTGGAAGAGTGTGTTATGGTTTGGGTGATATTATGGGTGGTTATGATGAGAGGGAACTCCATACAGATTCAAGGCCTCTCACAACTTTTGAGACTCCTTTGGGAAGATTTCAGCTCACTAGGTTGCCTCAGGGAGCAACTAATTCAGTGGTTGTATATCAAGCACAGATGGCTTGGATTTAGCAGGATGAGGTTCCTACTCATGCTGGTATTTTTATTGATGATGGTGGAATTAAAGGACCATCCACTGATTATGGTAATGAGATGTTAGCGGAGAACCCTGGCACAAGGAGGTTTGTGTGGGAATATGCAATAACTCTAGAGAGTGTGTTGTTTAGGATTGAAGAGGCTGGTTTGACCATTTCAGGGTCAAAATTCTGTTGTTGTGTTCCTGCTTTGGAAATTCTGGGTCATGTGGTATGTAAAGAGGGAAGGATTATGGCAAAGAAGAATATTAATAAAATTCAGTCATGGCCAAGGCCTAAAAATACTACTGAAGTCAGGGGATTTTTGGGTGTATGTGTATATGTCAGGATTTTTATTAAGGATTTTTCTTTGTTGGCTTCACCTTTAAGGAAGTTGACCAGAAAAGATGCAGATTGGGAATGGACTGAAGAGTGTGAAGAGGCTTTTCAGAAGTTGAAAAGGGTTGTTGGTGAAGATATTTTTCTTCACAAGTTGGATTATGGTGTTGGTGCTGGAAAAATTTATCTGGCAGTGGACTCAAGTTATATTTCTGCTGGTGCTTTTTTGTCTCAGGAAGATAAAACTGGGAGGTTCAAGCCAGTACAATATGAGTCTGTAGTGTTTAATGAGGTGGAATCTAGGTATTTTCAACCTAAGTTGGAATTGTGTGGTGTAGCAAAATTTTAAAGAAGCTACAGACGGTTTTGGGGGGGCAGCATTTTGAGCTGCAGGTGGATGCAAAATCTTTGGTTCAGATGATCAATACGCCTAGTCTTCCAAATGCTCCAATGACTAGATGGGTGGAATTTATTCAACACTTTTCTTTTGACCTGGTACACAAACCAGGTAAAACTTTTACAATGCCTGATGGATTATCAAGGAGGCCACCTACAGATGAAGATTCTGAGGCTGAAGAGTTTGATGAAGATGTTCCAGTGGTTAGGGCCAGCGCAAAGGGTGCTGAAGATTTTTCTGACCTCCCCCAAGAGGCTAAACTGGCTGGATCTGATCTTGATTCTGGTGATCAGGATGTTTTTGTTGATGAAGATGGAGTTGTTGTTTGGGACAGCTCAAATTTGGAAAAGGGTGTTTTTATTAGTGAACTGGATTCTCACAAGGTTCAGTGGAAAGAGAAGAACATGCCAAAATTTAAGGATTGGTTTCCTGGTTGGGCTGCTCAATTGGCTCATGTTCACACTGGTGATTTTGATGATAGAATTGTATCCTTGGATGTTGTTTTGTTAGATTTTGAAGATGAGACCTGGGGTCAGTCTGCGTTTTATTTTATTTTGGTGGAATATCTGTTGACCTTGGAGAGGCCAGATAGTTTTGATGATGATACTTGGTTGGCAATCAAGAAGAAGAGTCCTGGATTTTATGTGTCAGGAAGAAGGTTGATGAGGAGATGGCATCCTAATGCTCAAGTGGTGGTGACTCAGAAGAAGGGTCAAGAGCTTGTGTTGAAGTCTTTGCATGAAGACCTTGGTCATAAAGGCTTTGGGGAGACTTATAGAAGAGTAGCAGACAGATTTTGGTGGCCAGGTATGAAGTTTTCTGTGCAGGGTTGGGTTCAATCTTGTGAAGAATGTCAAAGATGAAGTCACTTGAAACCTAAAGAGGTGGGCCGTGCTACTGGTGAATCAACTGTTTTTGGAAGGGTCAGTCTGGATGCTGTCTATAATAAAGAGGTCAGTTATAAATACTTGATTGTTGCTAGGGATGATTTTTCTGGTTGGTTTGAGGCAGTTCCTCTGGTTAATTTGACTTCCAAGAATGTGGCAGAGTTTTTGAAGAAGGAGTGTATTTATAGGTATGGGTTGATGAAGCTGGTGACTGTTGATGGTGGGCCAGAGTTTGGTGCCAAATTTAAAGAAGCTGTGGCTAGTATTGGTTCTAAAGTTAGAGTGGCTACACCTTATTATCCTGAAGCTGAAGGCATGGTCGAAAGAGGCCATCAAGTTATCAAGAATGCTTTGGTAAAGATGTGTGGGGATAGTGCTGAAAAGTGGAGGCATTATTTACCCTTGGTGTTATTTGCTGATAGCGTCACTGTGAAGAGGAAAACTGGATATTCTCCTTATGAGTTAATGTTTGGTCAGAAAGCTGTTCTACCGGTGGACTTTGAAGCTGTCTCTTATCTTGGAATTGATTGGGATGATGTGCACTCAACGGAAGATTTGCTCTGTGCCAGGATGCAACATTTGGAATGTAGAGAGGAATGTCAAGAGAAGGCATACTCTAGAATGATGAAGATTAGGAATCAATCAGTCAGATACTGGGACAAGAAGTTGGCTCATAGACTCAGGAATCCATTGAAACCTTGTTGTTTGGTTTTGGTGTATAATAGAAGTTTGGAGAGTCAGTGGGGAAAAATGTTTGCTGACAGATGGAATGGAACTTACCGAGTCAGATCTCAGGTGTCTGGAGGTTCTTATGTTTTGGAAGAGTTGGATGGTGCAGTCATGAAAAAGAGAGTGGCTGCAGACCAGGTGAGAGGTTCTTTTCCAGAGGCACTAGGCATGTAGAAGATTGACTCCACAATGAGGATAAACTATGGAACTTTCTTTAAAATTTGGAATTTTTTGGTGTTGCAGAGCAACTTTTGTGTTGGAAACCTTTTGATAGAAGGTACCCATGGGTGGGGCTTCTAGATTTGATCTTGGCAAGTGTAGGGGTAACTGATGGGCTGGCTGCTCTGTAGAACAGTTACCCCAGATTTTCTGTTTCCAACCCTCTATCTTAATTTGGTTGAACCCTAGTATTGGTTTCTTTTCACAGGTTTTAGTCCTCTATGACTTTAAACTGGAATTTTCTTTGGTTTTTAAGTGCTGATCTCTTCACTCTTATTGGTTTGGGCTTATTGTGTTGGATGTTGTGTTTTTGTTAGAAGGTACCCAAGGGGGGGCTTCTAGATTTTATTTTGGCAAGTGTGGGGGTAACTGATGAGATGGCTGCTCTGTAGAACAGTTATTCCAGAATTTCTGTCTCAAGTCTTTTGTTTTTCCTAGTTGAATTCTAGTTCTGTTGTTTATTATTCAGGTTTCAAGTCCACTATGATTTTAAACTGGTTTGGGACTGGCTTCTTTATCTTTGGTTCTTTCAGATTGGCGGAGGATCACTGGTGGTCTCCCATCATTTTTACTTATTGGAGGGAGCCCATCCAGTGATCATTTCTAGGGACCGGACTTTCTCTTATTGGACCATCTATGGAGCTGGACTTTCTTTGATTTTGCAGTTATGTTTTTGCTAGATAGTAGTTTTAGATTATTTTCTTTTTTCTCTTTTTTTTCTTTTAATTTTTTATGGGGGTTGTTTAAAAATATAAAATCAAAAATATAGGGTGTTACAACATTAGGGTCACCTGGATGTGGACAAGCATTGGTGGGGAAAGGCTCATCAATTGGCTGGGCAATGCTATTTTATCATTTTAGTTTATTTTATTTTTATTTTCTTTAATTTCATTTTTTATTATTATTATTTTTTATTTTTTTATTTATTCTCATTTTTACCCTTAATTTATGTTTCTTATTTCAAATTTTTTTTAATGTTTTAAGGTGCACTTGGATGTGGGTAAGGTATCAGGGGATCAGCTCATCAATTTGCTGGGGGATACCAATTTTATATATAATTATTTATTTCATATTATTTTATTTAGTTCATTTACATTTTATTTTCAAATTTTCTTATGATTAGTAGTTTAGTTAAAAAAATAAAAAAATAAAAAAAAAATAATAAAAAATAAAAAATTCTGAAATTATTTTTATTAATTGTTTTATATTATTATTATTTTTCTAATCTTTTTGCAGGAGCTCATTGTCTGGATGATGAAGCTTCTGGAGGCTGGCCTGGATTGTGATGTCGTATTTGTTTTTTGTTGGGATTGTGGGAAGCACTGTGTTCTTTGAAGTGCATCCGGCTGGAGATATTATATGGATTGTAATGGGCAGGAATTGGATAAGAGGGAAGCTCAGAGGAGGAAGAAGAAGAGGCAGGAATGGAGTGCGGAAAGGTGTGCTTAATGATCCTAGACATTTTCCAGTGGTTGTCCAACAGGTGCTTTCTCAGGGATTTTTCAAAGTCATTTAAAGGTCCATGGATGGCAAAGGCTTTTAGCATGTTGGAACACATGGTGCTTAGGTGTTTTTTCATGTCTCCATAATCCAGGGTCAAAGAAGTTTCTAGAGGTTGGCCAACTCCAATAGTAGATTCAGGAGGAGGGGTGCCAACTATAGAAGAAGAATTGGATCAGTAATTATTTTTGTTGAAGAAATGGGATGAATTAATTTGGTACTTACAGATTGGAAGCTCATCCAATTTGTAAGCAGCCGGAATTTGGATCTCTGAAGATTTTGGAATGGTCATAGTGGGTGGATCAATCATGGAAAGATATGTTTTCTCTTGGTCTTCCTCTGAAAGATTTTGAGAAGGTGAACTAGGAGGCTGATGTTCCTGGGGCCTAGTTGGAGTAGCAGGCCTGTTGTTGCTGTTGTTAATATTTCTGTTTGATTCAGTTGGATGAGAGGCTGGTGATAGAGTACCAGGGTTGTTATAAGATGGGGCAGGAGAGGGTGATCTGGAAGCGGATTGATCTCTTCTGGATGGAGCTTTTGAAGGGATGGAACTGTTAGAAGAATAGTTGGCTGACAGAGGAGAGGTGTAGTTTCATTGTCTTAACTGGGGACAAAGTTGTTGCTTTGGTGCAGTGTTGGGTGCTCTGGTTTCTTCTTGGGGTCTTCTAGAAGTTCTCCTAGAAGTTTGGGAAAATTTGGAGTTTTTGGACCTTGGAAGGGTTAGCTGCATTGCTCTGGGAGCAGTGGGAGGTGATTGTGTAGAGTTGTTTTAGTTGATTGATTGAATTTGGCTGTTTTCCAGTTGTTTTTGGAGGTTTTGAGCCAGATTTTCACTGTCTAGTGAGGCAGGCGGGCTGCCTGGAAGCGGTCTAGAAGCCTAGGAGCTGATTTTGAAGCTTTTGGAGCTAATTTAGCGGAGATAAAAGCAGTTTCTTGGGAAGCTAAGGCTGGTCTTTTGGGAAGAGTTCTGGAAGCTGAGCTTCTGGATCTTCTGGAAGGTGCTGAAGATAAAGAGGAAGAGGAAGGACCAAGCTCTGGGGATCTGGTAGGGGATCTGGAGATGTATTTATGAGAAGGTTAAGGAGGAGGAATAGGGTAGTTGGCATCTCTGTCACATCTTTTCTTTTTGGAATAGCAAGAATCACAAGCCCTGTTGTAGAATTTGGCTTCAGGAGTTGGAAGAGTGAATGTGCAAGGTCTGCACATGTGGATGCACTGTTTGCAGGCATAGTCCTTGGGAGCAGTGAAGCAAGGGAGAGTAGAAGGGTTAACATCACGAGATCCAGCCATGATCTGTGGTGAGAAAAGATGATGGAAAGGGATAGGAGGAGATTTTTGTCAGTGATGGGTAGATGATGAAGTGAAGGTGGAAGTTCAGCAGGTTGGCTGTAGAGGTGTTCTGTATGAAATTGGCTGCATCTATTTTATGCAAAATTCCATTAGTCCATCAAGACTCTAAACTGAAAAATCGATGGTATAAAGACCAGTACATCAATACTTTAAACTGAAATCTGGTTTCTGTTAGTCCTCCAAGAATTTAAACTGGCTGGTTTCAAGATTCTATCAAGACTAGTCCGTCAAGACTTTAAACTGAACACTGTGTTAGTCCCCCAAGAATTTAAACTGAGGATTGTTGTTGATTGAGTCCCCCAAGACTATAAACTGAGGAATGGGTTTTGTTGTTGGAGTTGGTTTTGAAAGATTGGTGGAGGGTATCCACAGGGGGAGCCTCCAAATTTAGCAAAGGCAAGTATGGGGGTAATTGATGGGCTGGCAGCTCTATTTAAAATTACCCCAGAATGTTAGTTTTTTCTCTGTGTCTTAATGTGGTTGATCTCTGGTTCTGGGTTTATGATTTAGGTTTTTGAGTCCCCCAAGACTTTAAACTGAGGGTTTTTGAGTCCCCCAAGACTATAAAATGAGGATGGTCCCCCAAGACTTAAAACTGAGGGTTGTTTGTGCTTACATCCTATAGAGGGTATGGTCAATTTTTTTTTTCCGAATCAAACTCAAGTACTAGTGGAATTACAGAGGGAATCAAGAGATGAAATGAAGTGTTCAGAATTAGCCTTGAACTGGTGAACGAGGTGTCTTCTGTTCTCAATGTCCTGTGGATCTCTAGAAGGAGTGGATTGGAAGTAATGAAGCAGAATTTGTTTCTGTTGAGATGTGTGTTGTTGGAAATTGGCCTTGATAGTGGGCAAGTGGTTTGGTGTTGGTGGTGCAATGGATCCTACATTGTTATCATCACTATCAGAAGATGGAGGAACTGAGAAGTCATCAGTTTTAAAGTTGAAGGAAGAAATGAAAGTTCTTTACCATCAGATGGACCAGGGATGGTGGAACTAGTTGTTTTATGGGTTGTGGCGCTCTTCTGGGAAGGGTGAAGCTTTTTGATTAATCTGGGTATCAGGATGGATGGCCTAGATCTTTTGGTGCTGGCAGAAGATGGACCAGGTTGAGGTGGAGGTGAATCTGTTGCAGAAGATAATGGACCAGGTCTGTAGCTGGTCTTCTTTCTAGATAGGCAGACATCACAGACGTTCTGTATGGATAGACAGGAGGTGTGATGGTGCAGATTAGATTATTGTTGATGCAGTATTGGCAAGGACCCATTTCAGAGGCAGATTTGGGAAGAAGGTTGAACATGGTGGTTTGATGAAGAAAGAATGCGGACATTCTTAATTGGAGGGAGGATGTGGTCTTCCAACATTGGCAGGGGCCTTTGTTGTGTGATTTGGCGCTGTTTGTGCATGTCTTAATTGACATCTGTTAAGGAATTGGGTATTTTTCTGGTTTTATTCCGTGGATATTGGGTCTGCGGGTATGTGGGTACTATAATTGGATAGCCCCAGTTTTTCTCTATATTTTATGTCTTGAAGACATTTTTCTTATTTTAAGTTTTAAGGTGTCATTTCCTTATTTTTTATTAATAAAAGATAGCTGTTTAATTTTGTTTTTCATGTTTTATGGGATAGCCTTAAGTCTTAGGGTTAAGTGCTTAGTACCATTGGATAGAGCTAATTTTTCTCTATATTTCATGTCACAATGTTGTTATAGTAAAATTCCGTGTTTTAAAGGTTTTAGTAGTTGTAGCTAATTTTTCTAAGTAGATTAGTTGTTTTTATTGGTTTTTTGGCTTCAGGGAGGCCGGGCCACTTCAGGCAGTACCTTGGACGTCGGGCGGCCCGCCCGCCTCTGTTTTAGAAGGTTGGGGAGCGCTTCAAGAGGGTTTTTTATTCAATTTGGCGGGTACAGGTTCCAGATTGGTGGGTGTGCATTGGCTCTTAGATAGTGGTCTGTGTGTACATAGTGAATAAGACAGTTTTGGGAAACCTTAATTATCATACAACCATCCGGAGGTGATATCCTTGTTCCTCACTAAGTTTTCACTGTTTTCTGGCCACAATTTGGCTGTGTTTGTTGTAAGTGAGATCTTCATTTAACTTAATTTTGGCAACTGTTTCTCTGTTATAGTCTTGCAAGCTATAGCAAGTATTATTTCTGTCTCTGGTGTGGATTTGCAGCCTACATCAAGTATCTTTGCTGTCTCTGGTGTGGACATTGTTCTACATTTCAGTTCTTTGGTCTGGTAGTCTGTCTGGGGACTACTTTCTTGGCTCATCAAGCAGTCAAGTGTGTTGAAAAGGGGCTTTAGAAAAACAGGAGCCAACTTACTTCAGCAAGTAAATCTCACTCTATTTTTCTAAAGGGACAGGAGATTTTCTCTCTGGTTTTTCTCCAACTCCCTTGGTCAAGGCCTATAGCTAGTACTAGAGGATTTTATACACCGTCTTTTTTTTACAAAAAGGGGAGCCGGTTGTAGATTTACTGGCTCTGATTAAACCTTTGGCTACATTATCTGAAATGTAGTCTCGAAGAACTTGAGATTTGTCCTTCAATAAAGAATAGACAGGACCTGCCAGAGGTACTGGACCTATTAACTATATTTGATGGTCTTAGGGTCGATGAGGTGGTAACTTATCAGCCTTTTTGGATTGAGAAAACATCAAGGAAGTTGTGATAGATTTACAGTAGAGTTGATTTAATGTCTTCAAGGTTGATTTGGTCATCCTCATCATCTTTTCGAGAACCTGTCAAGGGTAGACCAGAATTGACAGAGCATAATTCGACTACTTTGAGGCAATATAAATCCTCTTTGAGTGAAGTGATTGAGCTAGAAGGGTTAGCCAATTGCTCATTTAGAAAAAGATCAGATGCTTTCAAGTCATCTGGAAAAGATTTTTCCTCTAGCAGGACATTTTCAGGTGGGTTTTTTAACTCCCTATTGACCTGCATTGAAGAATCAGAAATATACTTAGTGCGTGGGGTGATCAATCCCCATGACCAATCAATTTCAGGATTCCAATGCCTTAAAAAGTCATTGCCAAGGATGGTATCATCCATTTTTAAGGCATCCAAGACTGATAATTCCCACTCAAAGGGGGGAAGATTTGGAAAGTTGAAAACCCATAAAACTTTCTTTTTTACACAATATTTGGTTTTCTCTGATTCGACCAAATAAATTGGAGTTCGATCGATATCTGTGAATTTCAGATTTAACTTCTAGACAAAAGATAAACTGACAAAAGAAATTGAAGCTCCAGAGTCTATAAGAAAACTGAAGGAGGTATCCTCCTTAAAAAGAATGAATCTCAAGCGATTTAAGGCAACTCCAGTCCTTAAGACATGGAGTTTCTGTGCACTGGGAGAGATAAGATAGTTTGCTTTGCACACAAGTAAACTATCTACTAGTTTTTTGACCTTGAACTAGTACCTCCTCTTTCCTTCAACTTTAAACAATCTTCTAGCTTGTGCTTACCCCCACAATACATACATAACCCATTATCTGCTTGTCTCTTCCTCTCAGCTTTTTTAAGTTCCCCTTTTGGATCCAGTACCTTACTGATATCGCCTGGGGTCGAGCTTTTGGGTCAAGGTTTTTCCTTTCCCTTATTGGGTTTGGATTGAGCTGTCCGTGGGTGTGAAGAAGGTCCTGATTTAAAATTTAGGCCTTGAGATTTGTTGGCGTATTGACGATGTTGTAGTTGTCCTTGGTAAACGCTGTTGAGTTTGAGGGTTCAATCCATTAAATCCATTAAAGTAGTCATCTTCTGACCATGAAGATATAATTGATCCAGAATCCTCAAAGGAAGTCTCTTTTTGAAATGATACTTGAGGGCAGCATCATTCCAATCTATTCGAGTTTGAAGTGGTCTGAAGTTCGAAATATTTACAGAGGCTTTACCATTATCACTCATGCAGAGGAAATCCAGTTCAATTTCTGTGTTGTCAGTTTCATTAGGGTCACTGAACAACGTAAAGAGTTGGTCTTCAAAATTTTCCCATTTATTAATGAGTAAGTGGGTTTCTGTTGAAGAGAGCATGAGAAGATAAGGTTTGAACCACTTTGCTGCTTTTCCAGCTAGGAATGAAGAAGCGTAAACAGCCTTTGATTGTTTGTTATGGAACAGGAGCTTGTAGGTTTTCAAGAAGGGGCGCAATCTGTCTGGATGTTCTCTATCAAATTTATCAGGAGATTTCATGGAAGAAGTTTTGAATTTTGATCACTCCAAAGATGTTGGATTTGAAAGGGTTTTCATGAAAAGTCTCATGAAGTCTTCCAGAGAATTAGATGGTCCAGGTTCCAAAGGATGAACAGAAGGGTGAGTAGCAGGGGCAGATGGTGCCTCATGCATTGTATTCTCTCCTTCTTCTTCCTCGCTAGAATCATCAAAATCCTGGGGGTTGTCTTCTACAGATTGGACTGAGTGTCCCCATTCCCTAAGGTCGAGAGGTTCCAGGGAGTGAGTGCAGGAGACAGGCCATGTGGCTGTTGGCCTACCTCTGGTGTGAGCCCTAGTAGTAGCACCCGTAGGAGGAGTGCTTTGAACAGGTGCCATTTAAAGAATTTAAAACACCTGAAAAAAGGACGTAGTAGTGCCAAAGAATGAGAACTATGGATAATTAAATTATACTGTCACTGGACAACCTACACACAAGGTCGAGGTTGTTCCTGGAAGTAGGATGGAGGGAGTAGTTTAGAAACTTCTTCGAAGCACAGTGGAAATGTTTGAGGAACTTATTCAAAGATGACTCGAAGGAAGAGCTACTGCTTCGAGATATGTTTGATAAGAATTCTAATATAATTTATAGGTAATATTAATATTCCTAAGATCTCACAAAGGGTTGGAAAACTCAATAATAAAATATTTAAGTTTTAGAAATGATTACTGAGAAAAATAAGTAAATGTACAATAATAATGATTTAACCTGAAGATTTACCACTATTAGCTATATATATGTCTTATTATTTAATTCTAATAAAATATCGAACTGAAATCCAACCCCTTTTATATCCGTTACTCCTCCTTGCATTGACCTCATATCCATCCATTGTTCTCACACCACAGACCTTTGAAAATACACCCATTACACCTGGACCCTCCTCACTAACATCTGTTAACCCTTTAATTCTCCACTAACCATCCTTTTCATGCTCACTATCACTGTTAATAACCCACAGATACTTAATAAACCTTTTGGGGAATATTACATTAACTATTGCGCTGTGCGTTGCTTATTGAAGAAAAGACTAAACACACTATTGAGAGATTGACTAATTAAGATTTAAAGTTTAGATTAGCGCGGTTGAATAGTGAGTACACAAAGGTAAGTTGCAGTTTCTATGTAGAATTGTTTTTTGCTCTTCAAGTATGGATTTAGACATCTGTATTATGTATTTAATGAGCTGCTTTTGCCTCGAGTGTCATGTAGTGCGTGACAGATAGATTTTCAAAAATTTCTATTTTCATAAAAACCACTACTACTGATACAGAAGAAGATTTGTTAAAATTGTTTCTAGAACACATATTTTCCAAACATTTCTTACCTAATGATATTATTTCAGATAGAGGCTCATTGTTTGTATCCACATTCTGGACTCAATTGTGTCGATAACTCAATATCACAAGGAATCTCTCCACGGCCTATCATCCTGAAACCAATGGGCAACCAGAAAGGGTCAATCAAATCCTTGAGCAATACCTCTGAATGTATGTCAGTTACCAACATGAATATTGGACCACATGGTTACCATTGGCCGAATTTGCTTATAATAACTTGACTCATTCTTCGACACGACAATCTCCTTTTGAAACTGTTTATGGAAGACATCCTCAATTCAACTCAATCCATGTAAAAACTAGTCATCCTGAGGAACATTATCCTCAAACCATATCACTACTTCAAGAAGAACTTAAATCAAACTTTGAATTAGCAATTCAAAGTTACAAGGAACAGGCCAACAAACATTGACAATATGCTACTTCCTTTAAACCAGGTGACAAAGTATGGCTCAATGCACAAAACATTTGAACAACTTAACCATCTAAGAAACTGGCCGAAAAGCGCTTGGGAACATTCAAAATCAACTCCGAAGTCTCTGAAACTGCATTTCGACTCAAGCTACCTCATAAATGGCAGGCTATTCAACCTTTTTTCCACGTATCTCTCCTGGAACTGGCTCGAGAAACTTACCCGGGCAGAAACCAACCTCCTCCTGAACCAGTCAAAGTAGAAGACAATCTAGAGTGGGAAGTAAGCCGTATCCTTGATCCAAGAATGCGCAAGGGGAAACTTCAATACCTCATGGAATGGGAAGGCTTCCTCAATGACTCAGACAAAACATCCTGGGAACCAGCCATCAATGTTTCTAATGCCCCTGAACTCCTAAAATCTTTTCATCTTAAATATCCTTTAAAACCAAAACCTTAACACTCTCTTTTATTTTTCTTTTTTCTTCTCTTTTCTTTTCTTAAAATTCTAAAACTTCTTCTCTTCTAAAAATCCTTACTCTGTTTTCCTTTTTCTTCTTCTCTTTCAAATAAGTTTTTTCAACCTTCTTTAAAAATAAATAAAACAAAATTAAATTAAATTAAATTAAAATTAAAAAAATAAAATAACAAAAACAAAGTCTTAAAAAATTCATTAAAATAAAATCTTAAATCAATTATTCCTTTAATTTTCTTTCTTTTCTCCTTTCAAACTTTTTTTTCTTTTTCAAAATACAATTTTTATTTCCTTATTTCTTTTTCTTTAAATTATCAAAATTTTTCACAAACTCAATACAACAACCTTTCTCAAACTTCACTTCATCCTTTAAATCTCTCTTTTAAAATTCTTTGAACAAATTACTCTTTTCTTTCAAATTCTTTTTTTCAAAAGTATTTTTTTCCTTTCTCTTCAAATAACCAAAATTCCTCAAAACTTCAAAAATAACTTCAAATAAATTTTCACAAATAACATTTTTTCTTTTTCTTTTTTCTCATTAAATTTTCATTTAAAAACATAAAACCACAATTTTCAATCAACTATTTTTTTACTTAAAAAATTTTTTCTTTTCAAAACTTAAACTAAAATTTCCTCAGTTAAATATTCTTTCTTTTCTTCTTTCAAAATTTAAAACAAAAATTTTATTCAAATATCTTTTTCTTTCTTTTTTTTTCTCTTTCAAAATCTTATAAAACATATAATAAAATTTCAATTAAAACAACAAAATCAATAGAATAAATAAATACACAATTTACATTTGCTTTCTACCTTTTTTTCTCTTTTCCTTCTCTCTTTTCTTTTTTCTCTACCCATTTAAAATCTTCTGCTGCATTTTCTCCCAAACCGATTTCTTCATTTTCTCCAACACCACCCTTATTTCTTTTCTGCATTTTTCAAATACCTCTTCTTCCACCCCTTGTTTTTGACCTGTGGTCTGGGCTACCCAAGTCACCACGGTATCTTTGACCTTATTTCCCTCTTCTTCCACTGATCAATCATCCCCGACCAATACGTCCCAAATATCCTTGACCACCTCTTTGATCTTAGGAATCACCCAGTACTTAGTCCCCATAAACCTCCTATCAATATCCCCGTTTTTGAAGGGGTATCACAGGCCACTCGTCTCCAGCGACAAAATTTGCATTTCCGACGAGGGCCTTGTGTGGCTTTGCTTTTGACACAGAAATACTCCATCGACGCACAAGCCGTGCAAGCATGGGTATACTGGCGAGTAACAACACCGCCATCAGCCTTGGGGTGTGGAGGCGTGGGAATGGGAGTGGGGCAGTTAGACATATTAAAAATTTTTAAAGGAAGAAGTAGAGGAAAAAATATAGTGTAGGAAGAATGTGTTCTCACGCTCAACGGAGCTTGTGTCTTATACCCGGGCATCTGTCACGCGCCATGTGACACTTGAGGCAAAAGCAGTTCATATAAATCAATAATAACGAGGTCTAAATCCATGTTTGAAGCGCAGAAGCAATTTTACATAGCAACTGCAACTTTCCTTTGTGTACTCACTATTCAACCATGCTAATCTAAAACTTTAAATCTAAATTAGTCAATCTCCCAATAGTGTGTTCAGTCTTTTTCTTCAATAGGCAACTCACAGAGCAAGGGCCAATGCAATATTTTGCTAAAGGGTTTTTGTGTGTCTGTGGGTTATTAACGAGGGTAGGGAGCATGGACGGGATGGTTAGTGGAGGGTCAAGGGGTTAACGGATGTTAGCAAGGAGGGTCCAGATGTAACGGGTGTTAGTGAGGAGGGTATATGAGGATATAGGGAGGTCTGTGGTGTGTGGAATGATGGATGGGCATGAGGTAAATGAGAGGAGGAGTAGTGGATATAAAAGGGATGGGATTTTGGTTTGACATTCTTTAGAATTAAATTATAAAAGGTATATATAGTTAATAGTGGTATACCTTCAGTTTAAATCATTATTATTGTACATTCCCTTATTTATAATAAAAGGTAAAGAGTTGGATTTATTATAAAAATTAATGGATTAGGATTAAGTTTTAATGTAAATACTAAGGCAATAATAAATAGTAATAAAAGAATTGTAAGTAGTTGTAATAAAAATAAGTAAGTAAATGAATGAATAAAAAACAACCAAGAGAGAGGCCTTATATAGGAAAAGGAGGGACAAACCACGGCAATGAAATTCTAAAAGCAGTAGTATGAGAGAGAGAGAGAAAAAATGATATTCCAGAAGGAGTATTTCAAATAACAAAGTTTTTCTAAAAAGAAGGCGTCAGAAAGATGTATTTTAAAGATGTATCTACAGAGTATGTCAGAAATACATAAATTTATTTAATAATTACTGTAGAAGTCAATTCTAAATAAGAAATTTGAATTTTTTGTATATATTTATTTTTATTTGAATATTTAAAATATTATTTTAATTTAAAAATCTATTTTTTAATATAAATTTTTTTTTCTTCTAACCTGTCAATGAGCACGGTGTTAGAGAATAAAATATAAGAGACATTTTATATTTAATTTTTATTATTTATTTAACTTTACCATTCTGTAATTAGTTAATTTATTACAGGTAATTTTAATGTAACTAATTTAATTAAATAATTAAAATAATAAGGCGTGGCTTCATCCAGTAAATAATTTATTATTTTACTGGGTAAGTCTAGTAGCCTGGCTGACAATAGTGATCATAATAAATATATAAATTACTTATGCTAGTATAAAGTCTCTCTACCCAAAAAGATATCTATTTGCTGCACTTGCTGATGAAATTGATAAAAAAATTATTTATTTAGAGTTATCACTCTACTTTTCAATAATGTTACTGTCATGTTTCATAAATAATTTTTTGTGATTTAAAAAACATGGCTCTGTCAAAAATTTAAAATTATAAAAATAGTGTTAGAAGAATGCATTTTTAATCAGATATTATAAGACTAGATCTTAAGCATAATCTATGATCATCAGTAAAAAATTCTGCACCTTTTTTCTGTTATTTTCTTCCTTTTGAACTTTAGTTAAAGAAAAGGCTGTGCTTTCATTATCTAGTTGATAAATATATAACTATAGAAATTATCTATCAATAGCTTGATTGGAAATGTATAATTTATTGCACTTAAAAAGCTTCTTATATCTTTTCTAGTTATAAATTTAATATGTGTATGATTTTTCACACTTATCTACCTTTTACTACATATAAGATTTATTAAAACCTTATTAATCTTTCTTTAAAATCTTTTATAGAAAAATAAATGTAAGAAAGTAAGTTCAAAAGAATTAAGTGTAATAAAAATGATTTGCCACCATATGAATTTTTCTTTTCCAAAAAAGATTGTTAAAAAACGTAATTAAAAAAATGAAATAAAAAATCATTTTTTTGGAGAAAAAAAAATTAAAAAACAAAATTTCACATGGTTGCTAGATATTTTTCTTACACTTATTTTTCTCACAAATTTTTTTGTACATATTTTCCTTACACATATTTTTCTTGCACACATTTTTCTTTCCTTATGTCCCTCCCTACTATATCTTTGACTCACACTGGATATCCCCATCAGGGATATCTTAATTGGTGCATAGTGTCAGCCTAAATATCCTTAGGACTGAGTATTTCTTATGCTTAAAATAAGATAACCTTAACTAGATTAAGCTTATATCTTAAAAATAAGGTTAAAATAATAATATATATTATTTTATTATATATATATATAATTATTATTCTATTATATAATTTATAATAGTTTAAATAGCTTATCCATGGCCTAATAATACTTATTAAGGTGTTAATGGAGTCATAATATACTTATCTTAAGTGATATGAAGTAATTATTGACATACATAAGCTTATATGTATACATAAATCTCATATTCAGTGAAATATGCAGTATATTATGTATATTTAGGTATATAAGTGGGTTTTAGCCCCTTAATAGCCTATAACCTTTGTTTTTCTGCTTATTTTAGGTCATATGGACGAAATCAGTGGACTCACAACGCCTACAGAAGCATAGACACCTATATCAGGCGCATACACCCAGTTTGGACAACTAAAATTACTTCCTTGGATGGTTATTCACGGATTTATGGGTTGGAAATATGTTTTTGGGTTAATATGGATGCTTGGGGATGTTATTGGGGGCTTGGACATTTTATTTGTTTCCTTTATATGCTTTTAGTTTCATTAAATCTCTTTTTGATCTTTTATTTTACCTGTTTCTTTATGGTATCCGCTTTTATCTGGGATTTCTATTTATGGTATGACTCTGTGTTATTATTAATAGTGATGGAGGGTCCTTACTGGAGGTCTGGGTGTTGAAACTGCTTGAAGTGGACGCCATGGGGAGGTGATGGGCCCTCACAGTGCTGTAATTGCCGGGAATAGCAGTGACATCATCTGGATTGAAGGTCTGTGCACTCCAGTGGATTTGGGTATAAGTAAGGAGGGATTTTGACGGTTTATTATCATCATTCAATTACTACACTTCAAATAAACATTACACTACAATTATTAACATTCAGAAATATATTATAAAGCCCTTATAAATTGATATTATCTTTATAAAAGCTATAACTATATTTTATTCTTCTATTTTCCACCACTAGCACGCATTTAAATCCAAGTATTGTGAGTTTAATTTGAGTATAACTATTCTATTAGTCTTCCCCTGAGGTTTAATCACTAAATCATTTATTAATAAGTAGTAGGACCATAAAATAACACTATTATATCATACTTATATACTAGACTGTACTGACAATTGGGGGTCTTTCCTTATATTTTACTTATTAATAAGTATATAAGCCTTGGGACGTGATTTTTACCTTAGTACAACTCAAAATTAACCAAATATTTGGGTCTGCGGCATATTAGTGGGTCATCATATCTCATTGATTGCGGAAAAGAACCCTTATAATAATTGTACTAATTTTTTATCATAAAAATTAGATATTTACAGTAGTAACTGTACCCAATATAAACCCAATTTCACTTGGTATTTGGACACCAATATAACACCCAATTAAATTGGTATTTGGCTAAAGCTTGGTAAGCTAATTATTCACCCTTATAGAGGTCTAGTTAAATTTATTATTATATTTTTAACAGATTTTTTCGAATTTCTCTTACATTTTATTTAAATAAATAAAGATATAAATTCAGGGTAAGCTCCATTGCTTTTTTTTATTAGTAATATAATTACTAATATCTTTTGTCTACTAATTCCACAGAGTTTTTTCCTTTTGTAGACATAAAATATTGTTATTCTGAACAATATGAGTGCTCCTCAGGATAGTGTAAGTGAACAGCCTGCTTATAATACCAGGTCTAAAGCTAATAAAAACTTTCCAGGACATCACCATGGAGGGACAACAGTACCCCCAACCAGAAAGCATGAGTATAGAGGAAAAGGACGCCCTCTTAAAAAAGATAACTATCAAAAAGACGTCTCCTCCTCTTCAGGATCAACTGTCCCACCTGGCCAAACAGGTTCTGAAGCTAGAGGAATCAAAATCTCTCATGTTCAAAGAAGTAGAGCAGTTGCAAAACAATTGCAAGGTAGGATTTCAGCAGATGAATCAGGCAATGGCAGAATTAAAGGGAGGCCAGCCCAGTCAATCAAATCAGCAACCCCCTATCCAAGGAGGGTCCACTCACTCCCAGGAGAAAATCCTGGTAGACAAATGGAAATGGGACTGGTTTCACCAACAGTGGACAAGCCACAGTTGCAACAGGGATCCACCCCCTCATCTGACTTCCTCAGCTCACCCTTACAAGGGAAAAAAGCGCCAAAAATCAGGCCTGGCAACCATCCCTTGGTAAGTAACTTACCCTCTCAGATTAGACATAATACTGATAATTACAATATAGGTAATTCTATTGATGTTAAATCTGTACAAAAAATAGAGGAGGATTTAAGAAATTTAGGTTTTAGAGTAGATACACCTGACTTGTCTTTTGTCCATAATAACAGTACTATATACAATGATAATACAGTTAATCCTCAGTTGCAACCACCTACTAGTGAGATGAGTACTTCACAGGAGAGTGAGAGAATTGAAAAGGAGGACATGGAATATTTTAGCAATAATCCAACTGTCCATAGAATTGTTTCAGCATTGTGGAATAGAATGACTGATTGTGAGGAACAGACAGTTAAGCTCACTAGTGATACAATTTCATCCTTAACATTGAACATTTCTCAATTAGCAACACGTAATAAAGAATTAGAGAAAGAACATTTGTCTCTAACTCTTAAATATGATTCATTGAGTAATAAATATAATGACCTTTCAAACAAATTTTGTGAGTTAGAAAAATTATATGAAACACACTTATTAAAGACTGAATCAAGAACAAAGTTATCTTTTGCACAGACAAATCAAAGTGTCTCTGAGTTGCTACAAAGATTAACTAAAGTTGAGATTGAAACTGCCAATCTACTAATGAACCAGGATAATCATAAGTATAATCAATATAATAATAATCCTTTCATTGGCAAAAGTGAATCTCATTCCTTCCCTATACCACCACAATTGAAACCATCTGGTGGTAGTGTCAAATCTGAAAATGTAAGTCACAAATCCGTGCAGGAAGAAATACAAGACCATTTATCAAAAGTAAATGAGTTGTTGAATTTACCTAAGATTAGTGAGATAAAATCCAATCAGAAGAACTGGCCTAAGATAGATCAGTACCCAACTTATGATGGGGAAGCCAGCTCTGATTGGCAACATTTTATTCAAAGAATTGACAACTTGAAATTCTCATATAAGTTACCAGATGAAGAGATAACATCAAAATTAATTTCTTTATTTAAGGATGTTGCTTTATTATGGTTTGAAGCTGTCTTAAGTGAGGGTAGAGACTACTCCTGGGCTGAATGGAAGCAACTTATTGAAAAACAATTTGGAGGTTCTAAATTCAGGCTTACTCAGCAGAGACTGTATGAGAAGACTAGGTATAATCCGTTGAATGGTGACAAACCTATGGTATTTTTAATGAATTTAAACAAAATATTAAAAGCCATTGAGCCTCATATGGATTTTAACTTATGGAAAGATAAGATAATATACAAATTACCTATATCTGTCAGAGACATTGTTGTAGCTAGAACATTAAATGTTACTGAATATTCTGACTTTATTAATATTTGCAATGAAATATTATTAAACCATAAGTATGAACCAAGGAATACCACTTATAAACAAAATGTTGAACCTGTAAAAACTCAGAATTCAAAAACACTTCAGGAGAAGCAGAAAAAACCTACTGCACCTGTAGTACCTAAAAAGTATGAAACAAATACTTGTTATAAGTGTAACAAACCTTGGGTAAAAGGTCACAAATGTGAGAAAAACATAAATATTGTTGAAAATCAACGTGAATCTGAAACTGAAACTGAAAAAAGTAAAGAATCAAGTGATTATGAAAGCAATATCTCATATAGTGATGAAAATGAAGTCTGTATGTTGGAAGATGATTTGTCCATCTTTGAAAATCCAATATTAAATATGGACTCAAATGAATCTTTAATGAATTTTGAGGATGCTGAAATCATTAAGGATATACAAGCTGATAACTTTAGAATGACACCTATCACGGTTCCAGCTATCATTTCTGGTGAAAATGTTAATATATTATTGGACACAGGAGCTGCTGGTTCAGTTGTTTCCACTAATACATTACAGAAAATTGATAGTGAATATAAGTTTAAGCTTGAACCACTTCAGAATAAAAATTGGAGAGGTTTTGGATCAGTACTACACCCCATTGGCAAATACAAAGCTGCTGTTTTCTTTAAACACCAACATGGTTATGTAAGGGTAACTTGTGACTTTGTAGTAATGGATAATACAAATTGTAGTAACTGTTTTATCATTGGAAATGATATTCTGACTAAATTTGGTGTAAAATTAGACCCTGCTAATAACAATTTTACAATTGGCATGAATGGTAAAAGGAAATTTAAAATAAATTCTTTTAACACAGTCTTACACATTGAGTCAGTAACAAATTCTCCGTCTAAAGGGAGAGAATCCAATGAGATGGAACTTCTGGAAACAGAAATTTCAAAAGCATCATTTGGCACTCAGATAAGTGAAACTGAGAAAAATAATATTTTGGAATTAATTAAAGCTTTTCCAATGGCTTTTGCACATGGTACAAATGAACTTGGCCTTGTAAAAGATCATGAAATGAAAATTAGTTTAACCTGTGACATGGATAATATTCCTGCTAGTCTTAAAAAGAAACCATACCCTGCTTCACCAATGAAGAGGAAAGACATAGAGGATAATATTAAGATGTTATTAAAGATGAACATTCTTGAGAAGGTTGAAACTACACCAAAATATTGTGTAATATCACCAGTGCTGATTTCTTATGAACAAGATAAAGCAAGACTGTGCGGTGATTATAGAGCATTAAATACATTTACAGTAGATGATATTTATCCCTTGCCAAGGATTGCCTCTATACATGCTACCCTTAAAGGTGCTAAATATATAAGTTGCCTAGATGGAAATAAAGGGTACCATCAAATTCCTGTTGAAAAGAATTCACAGAACTTTTTGTTGATAACAACACACATGGGAATTTATAAGTATGTCAGAATGCCATTTGGACCAAAAAATGCTCCATCAGTATTTCAAAAGTTAATGGATATAACATTCCATAATGAAATGATTGAGGGATGGTTAATGGTATACATTGATGACATCATAGTGTTCTCTAAAACTTTTGATGAACACTTAATCCATTTAAGGAAAGTATTTCAAAAAATGGATGAAATAAAAATGACCCTTGCATTGAAAAAATGTAAATTTGGGTTTGAATCTTTAAAAGTGCTTGGTCATATTGTATCTGGCTTACAAATATGTGTAGACCAAAATAAAGTGGCTGCAATAAAAAATATTGGCATTCCTCAAAATGTGAAGGATGTACAATCTTTTCTTGGAATGTGTGGTTATTATAGACAATATATAAAAAACTACCAATCAATTGCTGCACCACTGACCACACTGATAAAGAAATCAGAAGCTTTCATTTGGAATAATGAAAGACAACAAGCTTTTGATAAGTTGAAAGAATGTTTAATGACAGCTCCTATCTTGGGATTACCAGATTTCCAATTACCTTTTGTATTATATACAGATGCAAGTTTTATTGGACTAGGTGCTGCTTTGCATCAAAAACAACTTATTGAAGGTAAAATGTCAGAAGTAGTAATCTGCTATATTTCACGTACTCTGAGAAGTAGTGAATTAAAATATGGTGCTACTCAACTTGAATGTTTGGCAGTAGTATGGGCTCTTGAAAAGCTACATTATTACCTTGAAGACCAAAAATTTGAGTTAATAACTGACTGTAGTGCAGTTAAGTCACTCTTAAACATGAAAACTCCTAATAGACACATGTTTAGATGGCAATTAGCTGTACAAGAATACAGAGGACGGATGACTATTACACATAGAGCAGGAACCTTGCACTCTAATGTAGATCTGTTATCTAGAGTACCTCTGCCTAATAATGATGATAATCCTGCTTATGTTCCTGAATCAGAGATTATTAACATTTATGGCATTTATATTGTAGATCTTGAGGATGAATTTATGCAATCAATTCTTGATAATTATAATTCAGATCCTGACTTAAGTAAATTAACTACAATATTAAATGATCCATCTAATGCTTCAATGAATGTTTTAATAAAAACATTACCAGATAAGTATAAAGAGGCATTAGAAAAAGGAAAATTTTCCATTGAGGATGGTTTTATATATTACAGGAAAAAATTAAGTAATGTAATTGTAATTCCCCCTTCAATGAAGGAGTTAATGTTAAGTATATGTCATGATGATATATTAGCAGGTCATTTTGACTACCATAAAACATTAACCAGAGTAAAAAACACAGCTTGGTGGATCAACATGTCTGAGGATGTTCAGAAATATGTTGAAACATGTGATTCTTGTCAAAAATCTAAAAGATTAACAGGAAAAAGAGCTGGTTTATTACAACAAATTGAGCAACCAAAAGCTCCATGGGAAATCATTAACATGGACTTTGTAACAGGTTTGCCAATAGCAAGGCATAAGAGTTATAACTCCTGCTGTGTAATTGTAGATAGATTTACAAAGATGTGTAAATTTATTCCAACCCACAAAGAGGTTTCTGCAAAGGACTTAGCTTTTTTATGGTGGACACAAATGTTAAATACAGCAGGTTTCCCCAAAGCAATAGTTTCTGACAGAGATCCTAAATTTACTTCTGAGTTCTGGACGTCACTTATGGATGTTTCAGGGTGTCAATTAAAACTTTCTACAGCACACCATCCACAAACTGATGGGCTAGCAGAAAGAATGATACAAACCTTAGAAGATATGATAAGAAGATACTGTGCTTTTTGTCTTAATTTTAAAGACAATGACAAATTCACGCATGATTGGGTAACCCTTATCCCAGGTTTAGAATTTGCATACAATAGTACAGTACATTCTGTCACTGGCAAAAAGCCATTTGAGTTATGGTTGGGTTATGTACCTAATACCCCTGCTAAAACTCTTAATAAGTTACCTAGATTGGATATTCATCCAGGTACTAAATCTTTTCTTCAGATGCAAGAACTATGCAGAAAACATGCTCAAGAATGTATAAATAAGGCTTTTGAGTATGAAAAGAAAAGATGGGATAAAGCCCATAAAGAACAAATGTTCAAAGAGGGTGATGAAGTCCTTATTTCAACGCTACATTTCAATTTAAATGGTAATGTTAAATTGAAGGATCCATTCATTGGACCATTTGTAGTTAAAAAGATGGTTGGTAATAATGCTGTTGAGGTTATTCTATATGCACCTTATGATAGAAAACATCCAGTATTTCCTATTTCTCTTATAAAACCATACCATTCTAATGATACTGCTCTCTTTCCAAGAAGATCAGGAAGGCATAAACAGCAACCTGAAGAAATAGTGGAAAAAGCAGAAATTGAAAAGATACTTAAAAAGAGACACCTTACAAAAGAAAAGGGAGTTGAGTATCTATTAAGATTTAAAAATAAATCAAGTGAATATGACCAGTGGATTCCAGAAAATGAAATCTCTGATCTTAAAAATCTCTTGAAAAAATTTAAATCTAAATAATACTGTTCATTCAGTATATGTATTATAAAAATTATTTTTCATTTTTTATTTCATTCCTTAAGATTAATTAAAATGTCTTAACATTTTTTTATTGTTTTTTTGGGGTGAGGGAGTGTCAGCCTAAATATCCTTAGGACTGAGTATTTCTTATGCTTAAAATAAGATAACCTTAACTAGATTAAGCTTATATCTTAAAAATAAGGTTAAAATAATAATATATATTATTTTATTATATATATATATAACTATTATTCTATTATATAATTTATAATAGTTTAAATAGCTTATCCATGGCCTAATAATACTTATTAAGGTGTTAATGGAGTCATAATATACTTATCTTAAGTGATATGAAGTAATTATTGACATACATAAGCTTATATGTATACATAAATCTCATATTCAGTGAAATATGCAGTATATTATGTATATTTAGGTATATAAGTGGGTTTTAGCCCCTTAATAGCCTATAACCTTTGTTTTTCTGCTTATTTTAGGTCATATGGACGAAATCAGTGGACTCACAACGCCTACAGAAGCATAGACACCTATATCAGGCGCATACACCCAGTTTGGACAACTAAAATTACTTCCTTGGATGGTTATTCACGGATTTATGGGTTGGAAATATGTTTTTGGGTTAATATGGATGCTTGGGGATGTTATTGGGGGCTTGGACATTTTATTTGTTTCCTTTATATGCTTTTAGTTTCATTAAATCTCTTTTTGATCTTTTATTTTACCTGTTTCTTTATGGTATCCGCTTTTATCTGGGATTTCTATTTATGGTATGACTCTGTGTTATTATTAATAGTGATGGAGGGTCCTTACTGGAGGTCTGGGTGTTGAAACTGCTTGAAGTGGACGCCATGGGGAGGTGATGGGCCCTCACAGTGCTGTAATTGCCGGGAATAGCAGTGACATCATCTGGATTGAAGGTCTGTGCACTCCAGTGGATTTGGGTATAAGTAAGGAGGGATTTTGACGGTTTATTATCATCATTCAATTACTACACTTCAAATAAACATTACACTACAATTATTAACATTCAGAAATATATTATAAAGCCCTTATAAATTGATATTATCTTTATAAAAGCTATAACTATATTTTATTCTTCTATTTTCCACCACTAGCACGCATTTAAATCCAAGTATTGTGAGTTTAATTTGAGTATAACTATTCTATTAGTCTTCCCCTGAGGTTTAATCACTAAATCATTTATTAATAAGTAGTAGGACCATAAAATAACACTATTATATCATACTTATATACTAGACTGTACTGACACATAGTGTGAAGAATTTTTAACCAAGGATATGGTTTTTTTCAATAAAGTTCTTCATGTCATATTTTCTAATTATATGACAAAAGCTAAAGCTACTGTATAAAAATGAAAATCATCATTTCTCTTATCTGTTTTCAAAATTAAAGGTCACATGACTTATTTTTAACTTTTTTTGATATTAGATTAAATTTAAGATTGCATATGGATGTAGATTTCATGCTGAATATGCATTATGCATCTATATGAAATGTGAAATATGCAATATTCAATATGCAGTATGCAGTATTCAGTATGCAATATGCAATATTTAACTTGAAAAATATAATATGCAACATGTATTATTCATTATGTATTATCCATTTTGAAAAAAGTAATAAGCATTGTGTAATATGCATTTTGAAATATCCAATATTAAGAATGCAATAGGACATATGTATTATGTAATATAGAATATGCTGTATACAATCACCACACAATATGGGGGGCGGACTTGCTAGCAAGTCCGCAACCTTGGACCCAAACTCACCATAGATTGAACACACATTGAGCTATTGATAAAGGAACCATACAATCAGGGATGAACACCACTCAGCAGAACAGTTTTAGGTGGGTGTTCAAGTAGAGTTCAGTATGGGTTCAGTATGAGTTCAGTCTGAGTTCCATCTGAGTTCCATCTGAGTTCAGGTTGAGGACTTGCTAGCAAGTCCACCCCCTATATTGCGTAGTGAATATTCATTATTCCTTATGCATTATGCTACATAGAATTCACAATATGAAATATGTACTATGTAATATGTAATATGTAATATGAAACATGTAATATGCAATATGAAATATTCAATATGCATGCTTGAAAGACACTTAATATGTATGAATTTTGAATATTTAATATGCGTGTATAATGCATATTGAGTACACATACAAAATGCTTATGTTAGACCAATCTGTGCTCAATGTGCGCTCAATGAGGGATCAAAATAGGGTTTGGTTTAATCAACTTGTGCTCAATGTAAGACACACTGGGCTTCAATCAAGGGAAAATCTCAGACCAAATGTGATTATAATTTTTTCTCAATGTGGTACTTATGGTGGGTTAAATATATGGCATAAATTAGGTGTCACCATGGAGTTCAAAGAGGGATAACTGCTAGCAGTTCACCCCCAAATTTCTGGTGGTAATATATGTATATATATATATATTTTAATTTTATTTCATTTCATATTTTTTTCATTTCAGAGTGATAGGGTCACTATCCCATTTTAATGCTTAGCAAGAGCACAAACCTAATTGCTTATTATTATATTTTTGGTGTGAAAAGATAGAAAAAGAAAAAAGAAATAAAAAATTTTAGAGAGAAAAAAAATGAAAGAAGCAAAGGAAAAGAATAAAAAATGAAAAAAATAATTGACAATATTTGTGGTAAGTTATTACTACACTTTGTTTTGTATTTAAGATTGTTTTTTTTTTCAGATGGATAAGAAGACAGAGGCTGATGAGGCCCAAATATTCGGCTGACAAGATAAAAAATAAAAGATGTGGCTTACAAGACCAAGAAGAGTTAAGTCAATTATATGCAAGAAAGAAAAAATTTGAGAATTAATCAGGAGAAGAGGCCCATTTCCTATTGGCACAACTTAGTGAGATTGTTATATTAAAGGTTCAAAAACAGATTTCTGAATTACTTTTATGGTATCACTAGCTTTATGTCAAGCTTTGGTATAGTCAAGACCTAACACAAAGGACCAGATAAGGATGGCAGTTTCTGGAAGGGGAGGATGGGTGGTGTCAGAAATCAAACTCAATAAATCCTAACTCAAAATGGCAACCAACTATTTGGATAACTATCTACTCTTCATGCTCATACGTTGTAGACAATCCTATAGTACTAGCTATAGGCCTTGACCAAGGGAGTTGGAGAGAAACCAGAGAGAAAATCCCCTGTCCCTTTAGAAAAATGGAGTGAGATTTACTTGCTAAAGTAAGTTGGTTCCTGTTTTCTAAAGCCCCTTTTCAACACACTTGACTGCTTGATGAGCCAAGAAAGTAGTCCCCAGACAGACTACCAGACCAAAGAACTGAAATGTAGAACAATGTTCACACCAGAGACAGCAAAGATACTTGATGTAGGCTGCAAATCCACACCAGAGACAGCAATAATACTTGCTATAGCTTGCAAGACTATAACAGAGAAAACAGTTGCCAAAGTTAAGTTAAATGAAGAACTCACTTGCAACAAACACAGCCAATTGTGGCCAAAAAACATTGAAAACTTAGTGAGGAACAAGGATATCACCTCCAGATGGTTTTATGATAATTAAAGTTGCCCCAAACTGTCTTATTCACTATGTACACACAGACCACCATCTAAGAGCCTATGCACACCCACAAATCTGGCGCCTGTACCCGCCAAATTGAATAAAAAAACCCTCCAGAAGCGCTCCCCAACCTTCTAAAACAGAGGCAGGCAGGCCACCCAACGTTGGAGGTGCCTCCTGAAGCGGCCCAGCCTCCCTGAAGCCAGAAAACCAATAAAAACAACTAATCTACTTAGAAAAATTAGCTACAACTACTAAAACCTTTAAAACACAGAATTTCACCATAAAAACATTGGGACATGAAATATAGAGAAAAATTAGCCCTATCAAATGGTTTTAAGCACTTAACCCTAAGACTTAAGGTTAGCCCGTAAAACATGAAAAACAAAATTAAACAGCTATCTTTTATAAATGAAAAATGAGGAAATGACCCCTTAAAACTTAGAATATAAAAAATGTCTTCAAGACAAAAAAAATATAGAGAAAAACTGGGGCTATCCAATGATAGTACCCACATAGCTGCAGACCCAATATCCACGGAATAAAACCAGAAAAATACCCAATTCCTTAACAGATGTCAATTAAGACATGCACAAACAGTGCCAAATCACACAACAAAGGCCCCTGCCAATGTTGGAAGAGCACAATGTGAGCTTTATGACAACCAGGCAATCTGAGATATAATAACATGATATTTAATAGCTTAATCCATAGCTATTTTTTCTTCATTTATTTTCTTCTATTACTATTCCAATTAAATTAATCACCTATTTGAGTTCATTGCACTATCTTGTGCTCACATACTTATTTGCCTCATTAAAAATGGGCTTAGGCTGGCTCCACTGAGAATTTTCAACTAATGACAATTTTTGTAATTGAAAAAAATTGTTATTTATATTTATAAGCAAACAACTATATGAATTTATTGCGCTATCTACTTCTGACATACTTATTAGCCACATTACAAGCGTGCTTAGGTTGGCTCCACTGAGAATTTCCAACTAGTTAGTGAAAAAAAAATTTAACTAAAAAAAATTGATATTTATATTTATAAGGCTCAAAACCTAGCAGGTGGATCTCTAATGGTACAAGCAAGTACCTTAATTCCACCTTATTGTCAAAAAAAATATGAATAACAATTGGATTATTTCATTCTTTATCTTCATTAGTTTAATGATGGATTTGAGTACTATGACACCCCCCTATTAATGTTATTGATATAATCCTACTCCCACTTTTCAATTACTATCTACAGCTTCAGCCATATCCAAGAATATTGAGACAAAATTGAAAATATTTAAAAATTTATTGATAGCCCAAAAGTTGAGCTGCAGATATTTTTTGACATCTTTAATTCATTTTGTGGAAATCAGGTTGATTTCACTGTTTTTTTTCCCTTTCCATCATCTGACACCACATGTAAGCTGCAGTTGATATTGCAAATTCATTACAAAGAGGATTTTTCTAGGAGAAAAAATCCTACATAGAGATCAATTGAAGCTTCACCTGCATTTCACAATTCCTCCTCACTTTTGTGAAATTCAGCTCCCCAACAACTATTGGAAAGTGGATTTAAAAGTCAGCAGATGATAAAACTTTTTATGAGGGATAAATTTAAATGGGAGGGGAAATTTTCATGAATGTAAAAAGGATTGAAGTGGGAGTAATAATCCCAGTTGAATTGTGCAGGTGATGAATTTTCCAAATCCTCTGCAGTTTGCACATGGTGATTTGAAAGTAAATTCAAAAAGACTGTCACAATTAATTGAAGATTCCAAGAAAATACTGCAGCTTGACTTTTGGGCTGTCTATAAATTTTTGAAAATTTTAATTTTTGTCTCAATGTATTTGGATCAGGCTATATACAGCAAATTCACAAGAGCTTGTGGAATTTTTAACAAAAAAATAAAATTTTCTCCAATAAAAAATTATTTTCCTATTCAAAAGGAGCTACCCCTTCCTGATCCCCAAAAATTTTGAATAGGTAAATCATTTTTTTGATGATACAGAAAGATCCAAAAATATTGAGACAAAAATGAAAATTTTTGAAAATTTATTAACAGTCCAAAAGTTGAGCTTCAGTACTTTTTTAACATCTTCAATTCATTTTTGGGAATTCTGTTTGACTTCTTTTTCAACTCAGTTGATGGAGAGGAAAAAAACAACATAAAAATCAACCCACTTTCCACAAAATGAATTGAAGATGTTAAAAAAAATGCTGCAGCTCAACTTTCAGGCTGTCAATAAATTTTCAAAAATGATCTTTGTTGTCTCAATGTTTTCAGATCTGGCTGTAAAGCTATATTCAAATAATTTTGTGCAAATTCAGGACTTTCTATAGATTTTCTGACTAGGCTTATCTCAACAGCTTGCACTAGCTTCAAATCCCTCAGTTAGAAGCCAACTGTTGGTTATGATTCTACCAATTTTGATGTAAGCCTCCAACTGCACAATTTCTCCCCTCCTCCCACTTTTCCCCATTTCCCATTTCTTTTTCTTGTTTCCAATATTTATTTTTATTTTTATTTTGTAAGGCTTTAAAAAAAATTTAATATCATTTTTTTATTTTTTATTTTTAGGTGGCCAATACTTTTCAAAACCTTAATTGAGACCTTTTGTCATTGTCCAGTTTCTTCTGGATGCCAACAGTAAGTGTTCCTTTTTTTGTTTTTTTCCTCTTTTTTTTTCTCATTCATCCTTTTTTTTTACTTTTTATTTCTTTCAATAAAAGAAAATTATGGATTTTTTGAAGTATTATCCACAACTTAAGGTGCAAGTTGTGTTAGATTTTATGAAAGGCATCCATCTTGGAGAAATAAATGATAAGTTGTGTGAATATACACAGGAATTCTTTTAAAAACTGGGTTATTCTTTTTGAAACCACCCAAGCTGTGATCACTAACCCAGTCACCTATATGAGAAGGGGAAGGCCTCTGGAACTGACAGTAGAGAAATAAGATTTATTAGCCAAACTTTTGGATCAAAATCCTACAACCTATCAAGCTGAACTCCAAAGTGCATTACTTGAGGAGCATGAAATCACTATTTTTCAGGGGAAAATACATTGAGAATTAGTATGTGGCCTCAAGATGACAAAGAAAACTACCAAAAAAGTCCATGTAAAGCAAAACATCAACCAAAGGTTTCAGTGAATTCTGCTGTTTCCAAATTTGAACCTTCTTGTCTTGTATTTACTGGTAGGTTAGATTTTTATCTCTTTTCTCACCATTTTTGATATTATTTTTTTCACAAAGATGAATCTTGAGCTTCTTATGATGCTTTTATTTGCACTAGAGGTTGGGAAAAAAATGACAGCACACTAAATCTATTGCACATGTAAGAACTAGAAACTGATTAAAAATTATATCTGATGTTTCACTTTCTAGATTGAAACTTTTTCAAAGCAGGAGATGTTTACTTCTATATATCCCT
This sequence comes from Hemileia vastatrix, assembly GCA_030280995.1. NCBI lineage: Eukaryota > Fungi > Basidiomycota > Pucciniomycetes > Pucciniales > Zaghouaniaceae > Hemileia > Hemileia vastatrix. The sequence goes on along the minus strand of JASXTE010000005.1, from coordinate 35,881,332 downwards.
CCATACTCAAGCAATTTAAACCCTATAGAAAAAGCTTTCAGTTTTCTGAAAAGCAATTTGTGCTATGATGGATGCTTGAGTGGTGGGCCTTGTGATGGTGAGATAATATATGATTATGTCCATATTCAATTTACTCCCCTTCTTATGAGTAAGGTATTTAGAGCTAGTCGGTACTCAGAAAAATTATTTGATTGAATATATAAAATTATATATCATATTTATATCATAAATCGTATATGATTATTAGGTAATTTAATACCTTTTTTACATGTTTTACTCCCTAAGTATTCAACTAAAGTGAGAGATGGTGAGAAATTGAGAGAATGAGTTCACACAACTCAAAACCAATGACTTAGATTATTTTTTTAACAATTTCTTATATTTAATTAGATTTTTTTGGTAAAAATTAAAATTAATTATCAATCTCTAGTATTTTTTTCTCTTAAAATCTGTTTCAATCCCACAAAATTATATTTTTCTCTCCAAGAAACATGTTTCAATTTTAATGTAAAAAGTATAGTAAATAGACAATAAAAATACCTATGATTAAGTAGTATTTTTTGTACACCTATGTATAATTTAGATATGCATATAAAAGCTCATTCAAAAGTATCTGGGATACTAGAATTTATATGCTGATTAATTGTGTAATCTTGGAAAAATGACCAATGTGTGATTTGTAACTTTATCAAATTTTTTTACTCCCTATTATTGCCATAAACAAATGCAGCTTCTTTTAACTTTTACATTGTTGTGTCGTCATTTATAGGTTTCTGAACAGGTGGAGAAGCAGGAGTAAGTCATGAATCACTGTTTCTAGGGGTATTTTCAAGTTATGTTAAGTTCTCACACTGAACATTTTGTGAAATTTTTTTGCCAAGTAAAAAGTGATGTCTTTGGTGGGGTTATATATGTTACATCTTTCAGATTTGTCTGCTGTTTAATGATGCTCCAAAAAAAATATTTATTACAAAAAAATTAAAATAAAATAAACATTACTTACCATTGCATGGGCCCAAACTTTTTCCATAGGGTATGTCAACTCAAAATATTCCATTGGATTTTATGGATTAATGCAACAGTGGCCATCTTGTATTTTTGTGATATATGTTTTCTGACAGTGGCTTTGAAACATCAGAAGTACATGCTCATCAATTGCTTCCTGTTTTCTGAGCCCCACAGGAATTTCTGGAGATTCCACAACTTCCCCTGAATCAGAATCTTTCTGAGAAATGGAAGTGTGGAGCTTCCTATATGCATACTGATTCTGAAAAAGAAATTACCCCATTATTCATTTAAAATAAAATAACAATAAAAGACATTTAAAAGTAATCTTCATTTAAATTCTTGGATCTCTATGATTTAAGGTAAACTGGGTTTTCTGAGAATCAAAAATTGACGTGTTGAATCCATAAACTCCCTAAAGACAATATCTGAGTCCAATTTATGTCCAGTGCTGGCAGAAACCCTATTACCATAAGGTATTGAGACATTCCACTTAAAAGTTCCAAGCCGATTTTAGGCTACTAAAAAACTTCCCATTGTTGGTATTTCTGCTTCATATATTAGATTGTTCACTTTTTCCTTATAATTGTCCAAATTTTGATGCTTGACTTCCCATTCAATCAACAACTTATTTGGGTCAGATACAATTGGTCCAATGTTTGCTGCTGCACTAGAACTTGATTTTTTTTATTCTTATCTTTTTTTGGCATAAAAAATTTGAACTCAATGTGAAGAGTGACTTTTGTCTTGAAGCCATGGTCATTTGAATCACTGGCTTGATGAAGAGAGATGTCAGGAGACAAAACAATATAATGTGGCTCATTGCTGTTAAGACCTAAGAAGACAGACTACCACTAGGGCTAACACTAGTCTAAGACAGGACTGACTATGCTGGATACAGCAGTGAGACTAACTAAGGCTGAATATGTTGGGACTGTCAACAGTCAGGGAGGACTGGACTGACTATGCCAATTGGAAGTGAGACTAGAGATCAACTGGATTACTAGATAAGTTTTCCAATGAGGAGCACTCCACAGCACTTTCCCCATATAGCTCCCTTATGGAATATCTACTCATTCACCTCTTTACTATGCATAGTGCTCATAGCACTTCTCCTCCCCACCCATCAACCAAATCCTAATATTACCCCCTCTTTTACCCCTCCTGTCTCCTGAGCTCCTTCTTAAACTCCTTCAACCTTTCCTTTCCATTCACCAAATTTTTCATTTTTTCCCAGGAAATATCTCCAAACCCTTAACCCTTCCAATGAACCAAGTACTGAACCTTTCCCCTATACAACCTCTCAGAAACAGCCTTTTACACTTCAAACTCCTCTTCATTTCCTGCCTGGATTAGTGCTGGTGGCTCCTCTGGATTCCCTGGGAATGTATCTTCTTTATGCTTTGTGGGCAATGAAAAACTGAAAACTGGATGTACTATTGAGATTATTAGTTCCATTTCATAAGCTGAGTCAGATAATTCGCATTTGATATTTAATGGCCCCACTTTCTTGTGATATAATTTAGAGCTGGGGTGAAATGTGGCAAGGAAACATGAGCTTAACAAAACCTTTCCACCTACCTGTAGCATGCAAAGCTGGGTCCTTTCTTGATTGTGATGACTCTTCATTGATTGTTGAGTTAACTTGAGAGCCCCTTCTAGCTCTTGATGTATACTCAATATTCTTTGGATCCGCTCTTTAGCTTCTGGGACTGTTAACATAGATGGGGTACCAATTGAGAATGTTGGGTGATATACATAGTTAGCATAGAATGATGAAATGCCTGTTGCAGCACGTTCCCAATTGTTTTATGAGAATTCAGCTAATGGTAACAGTGGTATCCAATCATCTTTCTAATAGTTAATAAAATGGTGCAATTATTGTTCAATTTCCTTATTCAATATTTCAGATAGCCAGTCATTTTGTGGATTTCATGCTGTTGATAAGATGTGCTTAATTCTCAGTTGCTTATACATTGCTTTAAACAATTTAGAGTTAAAAGTACTTCCCCTATCTGATACTATACTTTCAGGAAATACATGTACGTTCCAGACATGCACAACCATTAAGTCTGCAATCCCCTCTTATTTAATCTTGGTAGTGTTGGGAACAAAGTGTGCCTGCCATCTTGGTTCAGAAGTCAACTACTGTTAGGATAGCATTCTTTCCTTGTGACTTGGGTAACTACACTATAAGATCATAAGAGAGTTCTTCCATGGCTGCTTGGATATTTTTAATGGGTTTGGTGGCATGGATTGTGGGCTGATCATGTTCCTCTGGCAAGAGTCACATGCTTTGACATAGCACTGGAAATATGCCTTTATGGACTTGAAGTAAAAGTTGTGATTCAAAAGCTCCACAGTTTTTAGTGGTCCTGGGCGTCCTGAAATCGGGGAGTCATTCCTAGATTTGAACACCTGACTCTTGAGCTCTTCATCATTTGGCACCACTATCTTCCCATTCTAATACAGTGCTTCACCTTCTAGGTGATACTCCTCCAATCGTTTCCTTACCAAAACCTATTTTTATAACAATGACTTAACCAACTCCTGAACCCCCTCACCCTTTTCCTGCTCCATCCTTACCCATTCGATCAAATCTTCATCCACCAACTCCACCTCATCTAGGATTACCCCCTCTTTAAGTTCCCTCTTCAATAATGTAGCACCAACAGTATGTAGCTGGCCCAGTGCTGGGTGAAAGTCAGGATGTCATGAAAGTGTATCATGTTTTCCACTTTTCTTCCCTGGTTAGAATGTAGCAACAAAATTAATTTAACTTAGAATTTCTTCCCAGAATTCTTATCAGCGAGTCAGCTTTTTAGAGGTCAGGAAGGTTTCCAATTTTTTATGATCTGTGTAAATGTTAACTTGTAGTCTGTGAGGCCCTCCTTCCAAATAGTGGAGCCAGGTGCATACCACTTCAACTAGTTCCAATAACTCCTTATCATATATTTCATAGTTTAACTCAGCACTTAGAAGTGTTCATGAAAAATTTGCTACTGGGTGCAGGACATTTTCAGCATTGTATTGGGATAATACTACACCTAGTTGAAAATCTGAGAAGTTTCACTCCAGAATAATTGGCTTCAATAAGTCAGAGATTGAAAGAATAGGGGCTGTCACAAATTGTCTTTTCAGGTATTCAAACGCATCTTGTTGGCTACCTGTCCAGATAAGCTTGACTTCCTTCTTTGTGAGGTTGTGCAAAGGTCAGAAAAAGTGGGATTAATTTTTAATAAAATGGTGGTAAAAATTTTCAAAGCCTAGAAATAACTGGAGCTCCTTTACTGATGTTGTTTTTGCCCATTCTATTACTTCCTTTACTTTCTCCTGGTCTATTAGCACCCTATCCTTTGCAATGATCATACCCAGGTATGGGATTTCGCCTACTAAAAAGACACATTTCTCTAGTTTTAAACATACTTTGGTCTCCCTCAAGTGCTGCAAACAGTCTTTCACACATATTTGGTGATTCTCCATTGATCTGGAGTAAATCAGGATTTCATCTAGGTGCACTTCCACATCTATCCCTATTCTACCTCTGGAGATTCTATTGGTGAAGTGTTGAAAAGTGGCAGGTGCATTAAATGGGCCAAATGGCATTACCAACCATTAAAAATGACCAAATTTAGTGTAGAATGAAAGTTTATGTTCATCTCCTTCTTTCACACAAATTTTGTGGTAAACTTCCCTGAGATCTAAGAATGTGAAATTTTCTGCTCCCTGAAGACTGTCAATCAACTCACTAGTCAGTGGAAGGGGATATCTGTTTTTAACTTTCAGTGCATTTAATCCTATGAAATTCATACATGGTCTCAGTGACCCATCCTTTTTACCTGCAAAGATCACAGGGGCTTCCCAGGAAGATTTTGATTCTCTGATGAAACCATTCTTTAGATTTTCATCAATAATCTCTTTTAGTGCTGTTGAATCCAAGGTTTAAAATGGGATTATGCAGCTAAATTTAGGAGTTGTGCCTGGGTTAAAATCAATGGAAAAGTTGTATGGTTGATGATGTGGTACATTCTTAACTTCTCCCTCTCCAAACAGTGGTAAGAATTCCCAATAAGCTTTAGGGACCATTTCCTTGAGGATTTTTGTTGGCTTTAAGGACTGGACCTTGGCTAAAATCTTGGCAGATATGCTTCAAGCTGTTGTTTTGTATTCCAGTTCTGCTTCTTCTTCCTCCAGAGCCCCCTCCAAGTCCTTAAACTTAGCATCAAGAGAAAGTGTCAGATCTTGCAGCAAGTCTACTGATGATAATGAAACATAAGGAGACTTTCAAGGAGGGGCCCCTGACCTCTGCAGTGGCCAGGGGACAAATACTTTCTCTGCTCCATACACCTTTCAATCTTCCACTTTCCCTTTTCTTTGTTGCGCCTTCTCCTCTTCCTGGTGCACTTTACCTCTTTTCTTCTCCTTTCCAGTGCTTCCCATTGGCACCTCATCCCCAGCCTTCTTCTTAAGGTTAATAGGAGGCATAAGGTCTGGTGGCAAGTCAACTGATGATAATAAAATATCAGAAGACTTTCTGGGATGGGCCCCTGACCCCTGAGGGGGCCAGGGGGCCAATACTTTAGCACTGGTGTCTCCTTTTCTTCCCATCTGAACCTTCTTTTTCTTCCAATCAACTTGCAGGTTATATTGCTGCAGCCATTTCATCCCCAGTATCATGTTTTACTGGTCCTTCAGATTTTTCCCATATTCCCTGCACTGAAACTCCCTTATGTCACACCAAAACCTGCAAAAAACCTTTTCTCTTACTTCTCCTCCCCTACCTAGGGATCTGTCAAACTTAATTAGACACTTAGGGTGGTCCAATTTTTCTTTTTTCTTTTTATCTCTCTGTAAGAACTTGTTATAAATAAAACAGTCTGTGCCCCCACAGTCCAGTAGGGCTTGTACATTTGTTGTGGTGTCAAGGGTTATTAAAGGCAATTTTAGTATAAGAAAATTATCATTTACTTCAAGTGGCTTACATGCTGATAATTCTTCTACAAAATATCCCTTATTCTTTCCCTCTAATCTTCTCAAGGAGGGCACTACCTTCACTCCTGAGTGCTGTCTTTTACCTGCGCCTTACTTGTGCTATCCTCCACCTCACTAACTCTGATCTTCCCCTTACACTCCTATGCTCGATGACAACCATTTCCACATCAGAGGCACAGCCCTCTACTCATATGCCTCTGGTATTCCTCATCAGATAGCCTTTTCTTCCCACTAGCTCTGCATGCATTGACTGCATCAATGCCCATGGTGTTTGGATCCCTGGCGCTGGCCTTGCTTGACAGGGCATAGTTGCACCACTGACAAGTGCCACTCCAACCATTCATTTTCTGATGCGTGACCTTGTTGTCAATTTGGATGGCTAGTTCCATGAGCACTTGGAGGGAGGTTGGACAAGGGTGACTGATTATGTTATTCCTAATTTTTTGTGTGAGCCCATTTCTAAAGTAAAACATGAGTACTCCTTCTCCCCATGTTGCAACATAGCTGGTGAGGCCCCAGAATTGGGACACATACTCAGGAACAGAGTGTTTCTGTTTCAACTAGTTGAGAGCATGCTCTGAGGTCATGGACACATTGGGGTCACCAAATGCTAATTCAAATGCCACCATGCAATGATGGAAATCTGTTTCCAACTTGGCATTTCCAAGGAGTTCCTTTGTATATGGCCTCATCCAGCATGCCACCTATTCTGTGAGGTATGAGATTGTGAATCCAATTTTTGATCACTTATCTGGGAACTGATGGTAGTTGAGTAGGAAATAAATATTTACCTGCAATGTGTACTGATCTTCCCAGAGTTCTTGCTTTCCATCAAAGATTTCTGGGACAGCAATCTTTGGGCCTTTAACAAGTGTTGCTGGTGCCATGGGCCATTCCTGTGCCTCAGCTTCAGAAGTGTTCAGTTCTGCTTCCATGGGGCTGCACTATGAGGGCCTTTCCTCTGCTAGATGCTCCATGAGTCTGATATTTTATTCTTGAAAGTGTGCCATTTTCTCTTGCATTTCAGCAAGGTTTACTGCATCAGGTTGACCTGAGCGGTTCATTGTTCTTTGGTAGTGTTCCAATTAAGATCGGAATAAATGTTAAGACCTAAGAAGGCAGACTACCACTAGCGCTAACACTAGTCTAAGACGGGACTGAATGTGCTGGATACAGCAGTGAGACTGACTAAGACTGACTATGTTTTCACTGCCAACAGTGAGGGAAGACAGGACTGACTATGCCAATTGGCAGTGAGACTAGAGAGTAACTGGATTACTAGATAAGTTGTCCAATGAGGAGCGCTTTACAGTGCTGGCCCCATATAATCCTCTTATGCAATATCCACTCTTCTGCCTCTTTACAATGCATAACACCCATAGCATTCCTCCTCCCCACCCCTCAACCAAATCCTAACAATTGCTATCATTAGCATCATAAATGTCAGGAATCAAAGCAGGAATTCTGGAAATAGGAGAATCAAGGGAAACATTTTTTGATGACAAGGACCTAGACAGGTTTGATATAGGAGGGGAAACACTGTTTAATGTATATGAAAGCTGAAGCATAAGACTGGAAAAGAAAAATAAAGAAAAAAATTAGAAAAATATATAAAGGGGAAAAGAGACACATACTTTTGGGGTGTTGACATATTAAATCATTGGGTAGGTTAAGAAACAGGGAAATCATTTGGTGGAGGCATAGAAGGCCTGTTTACAGTTGGTGAGGTGTTGCAGGCTGAACTGATTGGACTTAAAACAATAGACGGATGAAACAGTAAAATAAAAAATAAAAAATAAAAAATAAAAGGATGAATGAGAAAAAAATGAGGCAAAAAACAGAAAAGGAACACTTACTTTTGGCATCCAGAAGAGACCAGACAATGACAAAAGGTCTCAATTGAGGTTTCAAAAGGTATTGGCCACCTAAAAATAAAAAAATAAAAAAATGGTATTGAAAATTTGTTAAAGCCTTACAAAATAAAAATATAAATATATATAGGAAACATGAAAAAGAAACAGGAAATGGGGAAAAGTGGGAGAAGGGGAGAAATTGTTGGGTTGGTGACTTATGTGTTGCTTGGTAGAATCATGATCAACGGTTGGCTTCTGGCTGAGGGATTTGCAGCTAGTGGCAGCTGTTGACATAAACCTAGTCAAAAATCTTTAGAAAGTCCTGACTTTGCACAAAGCTTTTTGAATATAGCTGTACAGCTAAACTGAAATAGGTTGGTGCAGTTTTTCAATATTTTGCTCAACATACCCAGCATTTTTAGTGGGCAACAGGCTAGTGGGATGAAATAATGAGGGAAAATGCTGGGTAAGTTGGGAAAAACTGTCGTAAGCTGCACCAACCATTTTCAATGTAGCTGTAACAACTTTGATTTTTTTGTCAAAAATTCCGCAAGCTTTTGTGACCTTTATTAGCGCAACTGTAATGTTTCTGGAAAAAAGGGGAAAAGATAGATTATCATATTGCTGTTGTGGTGACGCGAACTATATACACTGCTGCAGCCTAGTCGGAACCTAACACCGCCCCTTCGACAAGATGCTCACTCCAGTATATATAAAACTATTTACAATTTTTTATGATGTTACTATAATAACTATTAGGAACAGAAGAGAGAAAAAAGATGATAAAGAAATTATTATTATTTTTATTATTTGATACCTAAGTTTTCACATCCCCTGTCATGTAACTGTTTGTTTAGTTGTTTTGTTATTATATCTGCTAGTTGTTCTGATGTAGGTACCCATGATATTGTAGCTTTTCTTTTGTGTAGCTGTTCATTGACAAAAAAGAATTCCCTGTTGCTGTGTCTCATCCTTTTATTTGAGCTCTTGTCATTCAATACATTTATAGAAGCTTGATTATCACATTTTAAATGGAACGGGCCTGTGAAATTAATCAAATCATTGAGCAAATTTTGAATCCATAAGCCCATTCTAGTTGCACTTCCAAAAGCCATGTATTCTGCATGGCATGTGGAGGAAGCAACAGATGGCATGCCTTTTGAGGACCAGAATATTAGGTAACCTTGCATGTTAATTATCATGCCTCTAGTTTATCTTGAAAGTTCCCTGCCCCAATTTGCATCTGAGTAGACATTGAGATTGATGGTATGTGAGGTTGATAGTGGATATAAGTGTAGTTTCTTTGTGGATGTATATTGTAAATAACCAAGTAAGTGTCTCAACGCTCTCCAGTGTTTGTTAGTGGGGCATTTAGAGTGTCTGGCCAATTGATTTGCAGAGAAACTGAGATCAGGACAAGTTGCTGTGGTTAGATAGGTCAAGGAACCAATAATTGACAGGTAATCTCCTGGATTAATAGCTGAGTGGTTTGGTGGGGCTGAGGAAAGGTCTATATTGGTTGGCAGTAGTTGATGGTGGCATATTCCTGCTATATGATGAGTTGTTAAAATTCTATCAATCAAATTTTCTTGACTTAGTTGAAATACTCGTTTATTCCTTTCTATCTTGATACCCACTATTGCATCCAGTCTATCTTGCCATTTGATGATGAGAGTTTGTCTTAAATCTTTTTCAAGTTGTTTCAGAACCTCATTGTTGTTGCCAGTTACAATTCCATTGTCAACATGAACCCAAAGCATTGCCTTTGTGTTGCTATTCTTCAAAAAATTAACACTATTGTCATAGGATGACATTTCATAACCCAGGTTTTTTAGTTGCTGTCCAAAATTTTGCCACCAGCAACGTGCTGCTTGACATGTGCTGTAAAGAGCTTTGAGTAATTTGAAAACTTTTCCATCTTTTCTTTCAAAGCCGGGTGGGTCCTTTACCCATACTTCTTTGTCTATGGGACTGTGTAGGTATGCTGCTGTGACGTCAAAGGCATGGACTGGCCAGTTATACATTGCTGCAATTGTGAGAATGATTCTTTGGGCTGTAAATGAGGCTGTTGGAGCAAAGGTGGAAGAGTAATCTATGCTTTTTACTTGTTTAAAACCTTTTGCCACGTATTGAGCCTTCAGTTTTGTGTTTCCTGTTGATGCATCTTTCTTTTCTGCAAAAACCCATCTAGCATCCAGTATTCTGGCTCCTTCAGGTGGTTCTTTTCTCTCCCAGACCTTCATGTTTGTTAAGTTATCTATTTCTTGTTGACAAGCTTTTTTCCATTCATCACCCTTCTCAGATCATAAGGCTTCTTTAAATGTTTTAGGTAGCTGAGTTGCAAAGTATTCACAATTTATTTGGATGTCTTCTAACAGACAATCTTGTTCAATCATTTGCTCTTCCAGATCAAAATTTCCTAGCATGAGATTGTTGTTGGTTAGAGTGTTTGCACTGTTCATTACAAAATTGAGGGACATTTTATTTTCACTTTTTGTTTCACATTCTTTGAATCTGGCCCACACAGATGTTAAGATTTTATTTTCTATTGGGTGCCAAAAAATCCAGCCTTTCATACCAGCTGGAAAACCTATAGTGTAACATCTTCTTGCTCGGACATCTAGCTTTTTTCTTTTCTCTTCAGGTATGTGTACATAAGCCACTTCACCAAATTTCCTAAGAATATCTATTTGCGGTTTAGTGTTTAAGAGTGCTTCATAGGGCATAATTAAGTTGCAAATAGTGTTGGGTATTCTGTTTAGGAGATATGAAGCCTATTTTAATTCAAAAGACCAGAAGGTTTTTCCGAGACAACTGTCAAATAGTATAGTTCCTCCCATTTCTGTAAGAGTACAATTAAATCTTTCAATATTTCCATTTTGTTGATGAAAATATGGTAATGATTTTTCATGTATTATTCCATTTTTTTTGTGAACATGTCCATCAGTTTATTGTTGAATTCTCCTCCATTGTCTGATCTAATTATTTTAACCTTCTGATTTGTCTGTTTCTCCAATCTTGTTATGATGTTGATGACAGTATGTGTTGATTCAGATTTGTTTTTAATGATGTGACACTCACTGTATGTTGTAGCTAAATCTCTGAAGGTTAAAGCATAAAAAACACTGTCAACTGATTCCTCTTCAATTGGGCCAATTAAGTCCATAGTTACTATTTCAAGTTTGTTAACTTTTCTACCAGTTGATTCAAGAAAACATTGTCTTCTACTTTTGCACATTTGACAAGAGTCACATATAATATTTCCATTAGGCAGTTTATAAGGTAAGCCTTGAACCATTTTCTCTTTGCACATCCTTCGTATTTGTCTCAGACTTGCATGGCCGAGTAGGCAGTGCCAAGTGTAGAGGATTTCTTCATCTTTGTTTCTTTTTCTTAATTCAGGATACTTAGTTGGGATCTCAAGACTAAATATTGATGGTTGTATAGGTAAATCATTTAATTCATTTCTTGTTTGATCAGCATGTGATAATTTAGTAGTTAAATTAGAAGATATATTTAAATTATTATGATGAATTGGACTATTAAATGTCCATTTCCTATTGATGAACATGGCTGACAGAATTGGAAGGCCGTGATAGCTGATGAGAAAATCATTGAAGTTAACACATGGAAAGTTAGCACCACTCTTGATTAGGGATGCCGGAGAGATTAGCGTACCTCTAGCATCTTCACAGTAGTATACTGGTCTAATATTGATGATTTCCCCATTGAGACCATGGAAGCGTATTGTCCCTTTGCCTGTGATGAGAGGAGAGGAACCATTAGTGGCCACTTTCAAAGCAATGGGGTCTTTCAGGGGGAGAAAATCAACTAACTCATTTAGATTACCAGAAAGATGATGAGTTGCACCTGTGTCAAAAATAGGGTTGGCTGAGTACACTTCATTATCTGAGAGTTGCATTCTAGCAAATGCTGCTTCAGATGCTTCTGGGGAGTTATCAGTGAGTTCTACTATTTGTGCTGAAGCAGATTTTTCTTGAGGTGGTTGTGAGGTGTTATGACGGTTTGTTTGTTGTTGAGGATAAATTGGGCGGTAAGAATCCATTTTCTGTTGTGTAGGCCTCTGATGGATGGGTAGATTTGGTTTGGGTGGAGGATTTTTGTTTGGAACAATTGTTGGTTGTATTATAGAGGGCGGTACTACCATTGGGTAGTGTGTGCTATAGCCGGCTTGCCTGTTTTGGAAAAAAGAATTGTAGTTGGTACAGTTGTTGAGGGTTCTTTTAGGACATTTGGCTTGCAGATGACCCGATGAGTTACAGATATAGCAGTTGCCTGGAGATCTTTGAGTAGCAGCATTAGATTCATAGACATTGACAGAACCAGAGTCAGAGAGAGGTAGATTAGCAGAAACAGAAGCAGAAGATTCATTTGCAGTGACAGTAGTATTAGTAGTAGTAGTATTCAGAAGTTTATCATCATGTTTAAGTCTTTCCCAAGTAGTACAGAAGATTTTGTTGAGAACTGCAACAGTTATTGACTTGTCTGACTTGCATAGCTGTTCTGTTTCTTTGAGGACTTCTGAGCTGAATCGTGGGTTGTCTTGAATGATACGTTGGCAAAGACAGCCTAAGATATCCTTTTCACTGAGTCCTTGAGCCCATAAGCAAGCACATGCATCTCGAAACTCGTTCATCAATTCTATAGGATTATCACATTCTTTAGAACAAAGATCAATCAGTCTCTCTATAGCATTTAGTTGAGCCGCTCTAGAAACGGTGTTGAACACACTTTAAATATGTTGAAAAGCAGTTGTGCTTGGCGCGACATCAATAATTTGAGATTTCATTTCCGGCCCGACAGAATTGGTCAGTATTGCTCGACCTATTCATTCTTTGATGGAGGTTTTTGAGGCCCCTTTTTGCTCCAGGAAGTTGGTTTCACCAGTGAAATCACTGATGACGCCTCGTATTTCTCTATGCCACTCACGGAAATTCAAACCATCATCTTTTAAGGTATGTCGCCAGTCTTTTAGTAGCATCCTTGCCTTGACAATGCTGTCCCGAATATACGAGTCTTCTTGTATTCTCAGAAGCACACGCGGATTGGGTGCATCTTCATCATGAATTTGGGCTTCATTTTCGTTAGTGGTATTGTCCTGAGGTGGTCGTTGTGGATAACTAGGTATTGGACAAGAGGTTGGTGTATCGTAGTCTTGAGGAGTTGGTTGTTGATTGGACGGCATCATCGAAGTAGTAAAGAGATGAAAATAGAGAGAAAAAGAAAAAAAAATAAAGAAGAAAGAAAAAGGGAAAAGGGAAAAGAGAAAAGAGAAAAAAAGGAAAAGAAAGGGAAAAAAACGAAATAAAATAATATGAAAGAAAGAAGGAAAAAAGAGTAGAAAGTAGAGAAAAAGGAAGAAAAGGATAGAGAACAAGAATGGATACTGGGGTAAAAGAAAGGATATATATATTAAATTTTATTTATTTATTGATTATTATTTTGCTTTCGGAGAGATAGGGCCACTATCTTGCTTTGATGCTTGGCGAGAGCAACAACCTGATCGCTTATAAATTCGAATTTATTTTGGTTAAAAAAGAAGAAAGGAAAAAAAAGGAAAGAGAGAGCGAGAAGAGAGAAAAAAGATTTAGAAAAAGATAAATCACTAGTAAACAGAAGAAAAGGCGATTGACAAGAGGCGATTGATGAGAAAAGGAGTAAGATAAGTCACATGTAAACTGAAAAAAAAACTTTGGCAATTGACGAAAGGCGATTGACAAGAACAATTTAAGTCCAATGAAAAAAGGAAAAAAAGGAATGGTTGACAAGACCATTTTTAGTCAATTTAGAGGGAAAAAGGAGAGAAAAAACTAAAAACTAGGCGCAAGAGCCCATAACCTATTAGCGCAATGGTAATGTTTCTGGAAAAAAGGGGAAAAGATAGATTATCATATTGCTGTTGTGGTGATGCAAACTATATACACTGCTGCGGCGTAGTCGGAACCTAACAACCTGGCTGTATTAGATATGGTTTGTGCGAAAACCTAAAATTGCGCACAGAGTTACACAGCACTTTTGGCACCAAAATCTGACAGATCCTGACAGATTTTTGTACAAAAACTTAAAACTTGTACGTCCAATAAAACCATTGAGGATTTGTCACTGGCGGCAAATCCTGCAAGATTTTGGCACTAAAAGTGCTGGGTATCTCTGCCAAAAAAAAATTGTTTTTGCACAGATAATTTCTAATATAGCAGTACCATCTATTCCACCCATCTTGTCACTACTTTAGCATAGTCTTGGTTTTTTACTACTATCGTAATATCGCAGGCTTATCCTCATAGTCGTAACTATGACGAATCCATTATTAAATGATTTTCATCAACAGAGATCGTAAGATAATAAATAAATAAACATCTTCTCTCAAACACGGTTATAGTAATTCAAACATGCATGATGAAGACCTAATCACCAACGATTAAATATTGCCTGCTAATCAAAGCCCACTGATTATACTGCTTTCTTCCCTTCCATTTCCGCTATAACAGTCCAATATTTGATTCCCATAAAGGCTTGCCTTTTCTATCACCATTTCATTCAAAAATCTTGTCGCACAAAAATTATTCTCTCTGTTTGTTGCCCTCATGCCTTCAAAATCTTCCAAGTCTGGTGGTTACTATGCTGTCCACAACGGACGCGAAACTGGCGTGTTTACCTCATGGGCTGATTGTCGACAACAAGTCGATGGTTTTTCTTCTGCCAAGTTTCAGAAGTTCAGCACGGCTGCTGAGGCACAACAGTTTGCTGCTACTGGGTCCACATCTGTGGCAGTAGCTCCAACTCCTGTTGCGCCTTCCTACTCTTCATCTTCTTATGGTTCTTCCTATTCTTCATCCTACAACGAACCTTCTCGTGCAACCACGAACAATCAAAAGTGGATTACTTCGACCTACTCTTCATCCTATGATGAACCTTCTCGTCCAGCCGCGAATAATAAAAAGTCATATCGCGTCTATTGTGATGGGGCGTGTAGCGGGAACGGTAAAAAGGGAATTGACACTCCTGCCGGAAGTGGTGTCTACTGGGAACAAAGAACACCTGGCATGCCCCCGTTAGTCTTCTAGTCTGCTCAGCTATAATATATCTCTCCCTACCTCTAACCCCCCCCCCCCCCCCCCCCCCCCCTGTATTTCTGTATTTACTTATTTTCTTTGGTTTTCATAGTGATATGTCTGTCCGCGTTCCTGGTGAAAATCAAACTAACAATCGTGGGGAACTCACTGTAGGTAAAGACTTTGATTTGTTCACTTTTTTATTGTAATATTTTTTTGATCATCATTTTTTCAATTTACTTCTTTAGGCTATATTGTTAGCTCTCAAAAATGAGCCAGACAAGTTTGCCAATTTAGAAATTGTTACGGATTCGAAATATTCAATTGATGGTAAGTTCATTTTTATCCGTTTAATGATTTTTATATCCATTATCTAGTGGTCCATTTTCTCCATCAAATTGTCTTTATTTTTGCTTCATATCTTGATTCTACTTTTTCGTATCAATAGCAATCACCAAATGGTCACCTGGATGGATACAAAAAGACTGGCACAAGGCGGACGGCAAGCCCGTTGAAAATCAAGACCTGTTAAAATCAATCGTTCAAATTTTGCATGATCGCGAGGCAATTCATAAAAATGGTGTCACATTTACACATGTTAAAGGTCACTCGGATTGCATTGGAAATATCATGGCTGATAAATTAGCTGTTGAAGGAAGCCGTAAACCAGTGGATCCCACAACTGATATATAAATAGAGATTTTAAAGTTAAAGCCGAAAGTGGTCGGTTGATAATCTCGATTTTAAATGCTCATTTATATTTTTACCTGTTTACTTATCATCAGTCCCAAATCAATGAATTTAGTTCATTCAGATGACATTCTTTGAAGACTTGTAAGGTAGTTGTGATATTAAACTTGAGAGTTGTATGAAATAAATAAAATAATAACAATTTTCATGAGTAGTCATCGTCTTGGGAGAAAATAAAATGAGTTTTGATTTTGTTTAGCAGAATTGAGACTTTTTTTTATTTTTTTAATTATTTTTTTTGAAGTCGCGAAACATACTGACAATTTGTTTTAAAATAACTTAGTACTCTACTTTGGCACTTCAAGTTTATATAACCCAGGTCTATTATTATTAGAGGGGAGAGGTATGGGGCAAGTTGATTTATGAATATGATTTTGAATTAGAAGAGAAGAGGAGAGCAGAGAAGAGAAGAAGGGATGCACCTTTTTTTAAGACTTAAATTTGGTTAATATGTTCCTTTAAAGTCTTATAATTCCTGTATCCGAGTATCAAATAATAATAATAATAATAATAATAATAATAATAATAATAATAATAATAATAATAATAATAATAATAATAATAATAATAATAATAATAATAATAATAATAATAATAATAATAATAATAATAATAATAATAATAATAATAATAATAATAATAATAATAATAATAATAATAATAATAATAATAATAATAGTAATAATAGTAATAATCACTAGAAAAAAAAACATGGGCACCTGATAACAGGTGCCAATCCCTATCTTTGACTCAACTCAATTTCAGCTCAGCTGTACTTCTTCTGGAAAGACTGCGCACTGAACAATGAGCACACTAGCTCGCGCATCATCAAATCAAATTTACTCTTCAATCAAAACTGAATATAGGAATAGGCACCTACTAGCAGGTGCCACTTAATTTTTTGCAGTGAATAATACTAATAAAAGCTAAATATTTTTTTCTTGAAACTAAGTTAATATAAATTTAGAGTCGTAATAATTATTCACAAAGAAAAAAAATAGAAAAAAAAGAAAAAAAAACACCAAAAAGCTTTCCCATGTCCTAAAAACAAATTTTTACACACATACATTAGGGGGTCTCGAAAATTGCCAAAAATGTCTAGCAAATTTTATTTGATAAATGCTGCACAAATACACCATGAAACTGTTATGACCTAGCATACTTATGCACTTAGACATCAAGTATATCTACCTGTGGAAACTTCACCACCTGGTTTCTCTGGTTCTATCTGGAGTCTAGCTGATGCCATGTCAACAGGTAAGTAATATATATTTGGTTCTATCCAGAGTCTAGATTATGCCTTTTCAACAGGCTATGGGCTGCCCTGAATGGTACTTCAGCAGCTCAACTTCATAATACAAGTAAAATTCAAACCCACTAGCTTTGTCAGTCAGTCGTCTAGAAGGGATAAGAAAAGAGGGAAGAAATGAGAGGAGGAGAAGGAGAAAAGGAGTATGGGTAATAA
Organism: Hemileia vastatrix; assembly: GCA_030280995.1. Taxonomy (NCBI): domain Eukaryota; kingdom Fungi; phylum Basidiomycota; class Pucciniomycetes; order Pucciniales; family Zaghouaniaceae; genus Hemileia; species Hemileia vastatrix. The sequence goes on along the minus strand of JASXTE010000005.1, from coordinate 35,864,194 downwards.
AAGAAATAAAATTTAATAAAATTATTTAATTTATTGAGAGGAATCAACAACGGGTTTCTTGAGAGGTGACAAAAGTGAGGTTATTATTAATTAATAATATTATTAGGATGTAAGGACTATGCGCAGCAGACACTATGATCACTATCAGACTTAAAGCAACCTTTAAATTGTTATATAAAATTTTAATTAGAATTTTATTACTAATAAAAAGAATATAAACGTAATATAAAAAGTGTATTTAATTTGTTGAGTGTATAATAAGTGATGAGGCTACAGGGGATTATCCAAGGCCCTTTTATAGGCAATGGGTCCTCTGAAGCGCCACTATATTTGTAAATACAATAATTAGAATAGAATAAAACAAGTATATCAAAGAGTAAGTGAAACATAACAATGTAGAGAAAAATATGAAACAAATAATTAAAACCCCAATTAAGAATCCAATTTTCCCGCCATTAATTCCCAAATCAGTAAGTAAAAATAGTGAATAACTAAACAAGACTGGAACATAGGAACTATAAGAAAAATAATTCCAAACAGATGGTACAGTCTGATTTAAGGATATTTTAAGTGAAACAAAAAATACTTTGACGCAACAAAACATGTAATTAATCTCAATTTAGTATAAATTAATTAATTGGTTTTTCCTGACACAATTAAGGGTCAAAAGAAGCGTCATTAATTATTGTTTAGTATTATATGAAAGGTGTTATTTAATATATAAATTTAAATAATTAATTTAAATATATTATAAGTCAATTTTACACTTATAATTATAATATATGTTTTTCAATTAATTAAATATAAATTTATAATTATTAAATACATAAAAATGCGCCATTATTTGTAGAATATATTATATTATGTTCAATTTAAATGTATATAAAAAATTTATATAACCAATAAAATTAATATAACACTTGTATATAATAAAATACTTATATAATTTTATTATGCAATAAAATATTAATTTATATTCATTAAATACAATTCTTACCCACTCTTTCAGGTTTTATAAGTTACATATCATTTACTGGACTCCTGGAATAGCCTGGCTGACACTCCCTCACTCTAAAAAAACAATAAAAAAAATGCTAAGATTTTTTCTTTTTGTATTTTTTCAACAGAGTAGGCAGATTTGAAATTTCCTTGCCAGGTATCCATGAATCATGTTCAGATGATTTGTTCTTATATCTCAATAAATATTCAGTACCTCTTTCAGAAGTGATAATTCTATCATTGAGAATTTTATCAATTTCTGCTGTTTCTGTGACTTCCTGAGGGTTTTTCTTAGGTCTTCCTCTTCTTTTTGGAAATAAGTCACTGTTGGAAGAATAAGGCTTAAGCAAAGAAATGGGAAAGACAGGATGTTTCCTATCATATGGAGAATACAATACAACTTCTACTGCATTATCACCAACCATTCTTTTAACAACAAATGGTCCTACAAAAGGATCTTTTAATTTTTGGTTACCTTGTAAATTGAAATGGACAGTAGAGATCAACACTTCATCACCCTTGTTAAATGTGTATTCTTTATGGGACTTATCCCATCTTTTCTTTTCATATTCAAATGCTTTATCAATACAGCTCTGAGCATGTTTTCTGAATAGCTGTTGCATTTGCATAAAAGATTTTACACCAGGGTGTAGTTCCAACCTAGGTAATTTATTATTGAGAATCTTATCAGGAGTGTTTGGGACATAACCTAATCAAAGCTCAAAAGGCTTTTTCTCAGTGACAGAATGAACAGTGCTATTATATGCAAATTCAAGACCAGGCAAAAGAGTGACCCAATCATGAGTAAATCTGTCATTGTCTTTATATTCTAAACCAAAGGCACAATACCTTCTAATCATATCTTCCAGAGTTTGAATCATTCTTTCAGCTAGACCATCAGTCTGAGGATGGTGAGCTGTAGACAATTTTAACTCACAGCCACAAATATCCATCAAAGAGGTCCAAAACTCAGAAGTGAATTTTGGATCCCTATCAGAGATAATGGCTTTTGGAAAACCAATAATATTAAACATGTAAGACCACCATAAGAAAGCTAATTCTTTGGTGGATACTTCTTTGTGGGTTGGAATAAATTTGCACATTTTTGTGAATCTATCCACTATTACCCAAAAAGATTTAAAGCTGTCTTTACCTGCAACAGGAAGACCAGTGACAAAATCCATATTAATGATTTGCCAGGGAGCACTAGGTGCTTCAATATGTTGTAATAACCCTGCTCTCTTACCTGTTAACCTTTTAGATTTTTGGCAGGAATCACAAGATTCAACATATAATTTTGTGTCTTCAGACATATTAGCCCACCATGCAGTGTTTTTGATTCTAATCAATGTTTTTTCAAGATCAAAATGACCAGCTAATATGTCATCATGACAAAGTTTGAGGATAGTTTCTTTCATTGAAGGAGGAATTACATTTACATTGGTAAGCTTCCTTCTATAATATATATAACCATCTTCAATAGAGAACTTTCCTTTATTTAAAGCATTTTGGTACTTTGCAAGAAGAGTTTTTATTAATGCTTGAATTGAAGCATTCTTAGGATCATTTAAGATAGTAACCAATTTATTTAAATCAGAATCTTTATCATATGAATCCAGTATTAACTGTAATAACTCCTCTTCCATATCAACTATAAATATACCATGGATATGAACAGTATCATCTTCAGGTACATAAGCAGGATTTGAGTCATTATTTGGCAGAGGCAATCTGGAGAGCATATCAACATTAGAGTGAACATTTCCAGCTCTATGGATAATTGTCATCCTTCCTCTGTATTCTTGAATAGCAAGTTGCCACCTGAACATATGTCTGTTAGGTGTCTTTAGGTTTAAGAGAGACTTCACAGCACTACAGTCAGTTAACAACTCAAATTTTTGGTCATCCAAATAGTAATGAAGTTTCTCAAGAGCCCAAACAACTGCTAAGCACTCCAATTGAGTGGCACCATATTTCAATTCACTACTTCTTAAGGTCCTTGAAATATAACAAATTACAACCTCTGAGGATTTATCATTAATAATTTGCTTTTGGTGAAGGGCAGCACCCAGACCAATAAAGCTAGCATCTGTATAAAGGACAAATGGCTTGTTAAAATCTGGAAGAGCCAATATAGGGGCTGTCATTAAGAAACTTTTTAATGTATCAAGAGCTTTTTGACAGTCATTATTCCAGAGAAAAGCAACATCTTTTCTGGTCAGTTTTGTAAGAGGAAAGGCTATGACCTGATAATTTTTAATATATTGTCTATAATAGCCACACATACCCAAAAAACTTTGGATTTCTCTTACAGAAGTTGGTGCTTTCACATTTTGAATGGCAGCAACTTTATTATGGTCTACACAAATTTGTAAGCCTGACACAACATGGCCAAGGACTTTCAAAGATTGAAAACCAAATTTACACTTTTTTAAAGATAAGGTCATATTGATTTCATCCATTTTTTGGAAAACTCTATTCAAGTGAATCATATGTTCATCAAAAGTTTTAGAAAAAACAATAATATCATCAATATAAACCATGAGCCAACCTTCAATAATTTCTTGATGGAAAGTGTTATCCATAACTTTCTGGAAAACTGAAGGAGCATTTTTAGGGCCAAATGGCATCCTAACATACTTATATATTCCCATATGAGTTGCAATAAGCAAAATTTTTTGAGAATTTTTCTCAACTGGAACTTGATGATAACCTTTATTACCATCCAGACAACTAATAAATTTTGCACCTTGCAAGGTAGCATGTATTGAATTAATTCTGGGTAAAGGATAAATATCATCAACAGTATAAGTATTTAAAGCTCTGTAATCTCCACATAATCTAGCTTTATCTTTTTCATAAGAAATCAAGACTGGGGAGATGACACAATATTTGGGGGTGACATCCACTTTCTCAATGATATTCATTTTCAATAATGTTTCAATATTATCTTCAATATCTTTTCTTTTTGATGGAGAAGCAGGATATGGTTTTTTCTTAAGGGTAGGAGGAATATCACTAAAATTACAGGATAAGGTAATTTTCAACTCTTCCTGAACAATTCCCAAGACATGAGAACCATGAGCAAAAGCCATAGGGAAAGAGGTAATAGAGGCAACAATAGAATCCTTTTGTTCACTAGTCAACTGATCACCAAAAGAAGCGGTATTTATTTCATGTAATAAATCATCCATTTCAGTTGTTGTTCTACCTTTACACTGGATCAGTGAGTTACAAGATTTCAACAAATGCCCAGAAGTTCTAGGAGAGGAAATTTTGAATTTCCTTTTCCCATTCATTCCTAAGGTAAAGCAATTATTTGCTGGGTCCAGTTTCACACCAAACATGGTTAAAATATCATTTCCCATAATAAACCAATTGCTCAAATTATCATTTTTCATGACAACAAACTCACAAATAGCTCTGACAAAACCATTATTATATTTGAAGAATACAGAGGTTTTGTATTTGCCAATAGGAAATAAGGTAGAACCATACCCTCTCCATTTTTCAGAAGTTATAGGTAATAATTTACTCAAATATTCCTTATCCACTGAAGCCAAAGCTTTTTCAGGTACTACACTTCCTCCAGCACCAGAATCAAGAACTACATCAACATTTTTACCATTAATGATAACAGGTGCCTTTAAAGGGGATACAGGAATAGAATTGTTAGTAATATCTTTAATTATCTCAGCATTTTCTACTGAAGATAAATTCAATACACAATCTTCAGATATATTATTTAAATAATGGACATCATGTTCCAACATTAAAACATCTTTAACAGATTCATTGTCATAGGAGATATTACTTTCACAGTCACTGGAAGAATTATTGACATCAAGTTCAACTTCATCAGTGTCTTCATTTTGTTCAACAAGATGAATTTTCTTGTCACAAACATGACCCTTCTGCCACGGTTTGTTACACTTATAACAAGTATTTGTTGCATATTTTTTAGGTGCAACTGGGGCAGAGGGTTTACCAGATTTTTCTGGGAGCTTTGTAGAAGGTTTATTCTGATCATTATAAGATTTACCAAGGTAATTCTTTGGTTCATATCTATGGTTGAGCAGTACCTCATTACAGATATTAATGAAAGAAGAATTTTTCCTTACATGTTCAGTTCTAGCCACAATCAAATCCCTAAGAGAATTTGGTAATTTATACAAGATTTTATCTCTCCAAATATCATAATCCATCTTTGGATCAATTGCTCTAAGGATTTTAGTTATTTTCATCAGAAAAACAATGGGCTTTTCAACAGAGGAGGATACATATCTAGTATTCTCATACAGTCTCTGTTGAGCTAACCTGAATTTTGAACCACCAAACTGATTCTCAATCAAGGATTTCCAATCATTCCATGTATAATGATTGTTGTCTAAAAGAACAGATTCATACCACATCAAGGCTACATTGGAAAATAAAGAAATTAGCTTAGAAACAATTTCCTCATCAGGTAGTTTATAAGATCTCTTTAAATTATCAATTCTTTGGATAAAGTGTTGCCAATCAGAGGAAGAATCACCATCAAAGGTAGGATATTGGTCTAACTTAGGCCAATTTTTCTGACTACTGGGATGGTCCACTTTTTGGTTTGAATTATTCATTATTAATGATTCCTGAAGTTTAGCCAGGTGTTCAGAAATTTCATTATTTACAGAAACAGCTGGTGCATGACCATCACAAGATTTTTTGCTAGTAGCAAAAGATTTTACAGACTCATTGTCAGTTTGTTTAATGGTTGAAATATGAGGAAGAAAGGATGAACTTTCCTCAGGTTTTTTCCCTTTATTTTTATGCAGCTTATTGACAGAAATCTCATTTAATTCATTATTGATGGTTAAGGTTGAGAACTTTTCCTGCAGGTCAGACACATAGTTTCTTATTCTTGGAATTTCAGACATCTGGTCATTTACTTTTGCAAGAGATAGAACATTTCTGTCCTCAGAAACTGAGTGTTTGGTACTTAGTGCATGGAAATCATTTTTTAGCTTTTTAAACTCATTTTTCAGAGATTTTATTTCATTTTTGAATGAATAATTTTCTTCAATAAGGGGTTTCAATTCACTCAAGGTCTTATGTAGACTGATATTTCTATCTGAGATAGCTCTATGGTCACTTCTTATTTGTTTTTGTTGACTAAGAACAATATTCAAGGTTTCTTTGATTTTTAAATAAGCTGTATCTTGTACAGAAGAACTCACTTTAAATTGCAAGTGTAAATTATTTAATCTATCATTTTCATGGATTAACACATCTCTCACATGTTTGTCTTTCACAACATTAAAATCAAGGGTATCTTTCAATATTTCCTCAGAAGTTTTTTCAATTAAGGTATAGATTTCAGGGGGAACAGAACCATTTTTAATTGCCAGAGAAGGATTAATTAAAGATGTAGAAGTTAAATGTAAAGGTTCATCAAATGACAATTTGCTAATTACATCAATAGGGCTACTAGTTACAGGAAGCTGTCTTTTAACAGGTTTAACTGTTCTTTCACCATGTTCAATAATATTACCTGCAGAAGAAGATTTATTAGAAAACATACCCAAGTGACTATCAACCAAATTACTTACCATGGCAGAGGAGGAAACTTCCCCTGGGACTGGGTTTGGGATTGTGCTTGGGCCTTCTTTCTCCTGCCTTGTTGGTAGGGATGAGGAGGTGGATGGAAATTGGGTGTTCTGGATGGGCCAGGCTGATGATGAGGAGGGTGTTGCACATTCTGTTGGTAGTGACTCATTAGATAATCCCATTTCCATTGCTCTACTTCCATAGTATTTGGAATTTGGATGGCTGAGCTGGGTGGCTGTGAAGGTTGAGCCTAAAACTGAGGCTGATTGGGAGGCAACTGAGGAGGGGCCTGGGCCTGAATTTGGTTCCTGAGTTCTTGAACCTGATCCCATAAGGTGTCTACTTTTGCTTTGTACGTCATATTTTCTGTCTTCAACTCTTTTATATGACTGGACAGGTTGCTGATTTGTTGTGGCAGAGGAAGCTTTTTTATTTTGAATCCTTTTGGAAGACCTTCTTGAGGTACTAGAGGCTTTACTTCCTTCTGTGGTGCTGGGGGAAGGGGATTTGGTTTGTTTACATTTCCTGTCATTTCCACATCCTGCAGTATGTGAATTCTTTGTGTTAGAATAAGATTTTTTATGTCCAACTTTAGAAGAACTTACAGTGTCAGCATCATAGTCAATTTCAATTTCATCCACTTGCATGTTATCCATTTTTTCAGCCAAATTGTTGGACATAATAGTGGGAAGATTTTAATTTACTTCTTATTTTTTTTAAAAAAATAATAAAAGTTAGTTAATAATTGCTCCAAATAATAATAAAAAATTTTATTAATTAAATTATAGAAAAAAAAATTTTCAATATAAAGTAATAATTATAAAAAAATTAATTTTTAAAAAATGGATTGCAAGGTTAAATTGGGAATAAAAAATCAAGTTAATTCAACCAATTAATTACCAATATTAAATATGGCAATAAATTTGGGACTAAGCACAAAGTACTTTTAAGTCAACCAAAATTAACAATAATTAATAATAAAAAAAAATTAAATTAATAATTCAATTTGTATTAATAAAAAATGTCAATTCTTCTAGGACTAAGAGGATTTAACACTCTATAATGGTCAACTAGGAAAAAAAATTTTTTAATAATTGAACACTTACACTCAGTGAATCAGCAATTAAGCCACAATCACTGTTATTGCAGTAAAAATATAGTAATATGAGTGAGAGGTGCAAAGGTGAACTTACTATAGTGATCGAAAAATCACTTCAAAATAATATAAGAATTAATATAATATAAACCTAAGAAATTGAACCCAAGTTCAAAACACAGTCGCGGAAAAAGTTTTGTTTTTTGCTAGGTGGTCTGTGCGTTTGTCGTTCGTCGCCAGGCTCGATCGTCGTCATCGTTTGGAAAGGCCCTCAGTTGTCGGTCAGTCGTCTAGAAGAGATAAGAAAAGAGGGAAGAAATGAGAGGAGGAGAAGGAGAAAAGGAGTATGGGTAATAAAAGAAATAAAATTTAATAAAATTATTTAATTTATTGAGAGGAATCAATGACGGGTTTCTTGAGAGGTGACAAAAGTGAGGTTATTATTAATTAATAATATTATTAGGATGTAAGGACTATGCGCAGCAGACACTATGATCACTATCAGACTTAAAGCAACCTTTAAATTGTTATATAAAATTTTAATTAGAATTTTATTACTAATAAAAAGAATATAAACGTAATATAAAAAGTGTATTTAATTTGTTGAGTGTATAATAAGTGATGAGGCTACAGGGGATTATCCAAGGCCCTTTTATAGGCAATGGGTCCTCTGAAGCGCCACTATATTTGTAAATACAATAATTAGAATAGAATAAAACAAGTATATCAAAGAGTAAGTGAAACATAACAATGTAGAGAAAAATATGAAACAAATAATTAAAACCCCAATTAAGAATCCAATTTTCCCGCCATTAATTCCCAAATCAGTAAGTAAAAATAGTGAATAACTAAAAAATACTGGAACATAGGAACTATAAGAAAAATAATTCCAAACAGATGGTACAGTCTGATTTAAGGATATTTTAAGTGAAACAAAAAATACTTTGACGCAACAAAACATGTAATTAATCTCAATTTAGTATAAATTAATTAATTGGTTTTTCCTGACACAATTAAGGGTCAAAAGAAGTGTCATTAATTATTGTTTAGTATTATATGAAAGGTGTTATTTAATATATAAATTTAAATAATTAATTTAAATATATTATAAGTCAATTTTACACTTATAATTATAATATATGTTTTTCAATTAATTAAATATAAATTTATAATTATTAAATACATAAAAAGGCGCCATTATTTGTAGAATATATTATATTATGTTCAATTTAAATGTATATAAAAAATTTATATAACCAATAAAATTAATATAACACTTGTATATAATAAAATACTTAAATAATTTTATTATTCAATAAAATATTAATTTATATTCATTAAATACAATTCTTACCCACTCTTTCAGGTTTTATAAGTTACATATCATTTACTGGACTCCTGGAATAGCCTGGCTGACAAGCTTCTTGAGTACAACAACTTATCGCTGGTTTAACAAACCTTTTCCCTTCCCTTTGATTCCAGATACAGTGTGGAAGCCTAATAATTAGTATGGCACTAAGGTTATTAAAAGAGGGTTTATGGAGTTGATTATTGAGATTGGAAAAAACAATCTAATTTTTTAATGGACTATATTTAAAAAAATGAGTTTTAAAATGGTTTAAAAGGGTTATTTTACAAGTCAAGATTAAACAATTAATTAAAGGTCAGAAAATGAAAGTATAAGTCTAAAAGTGTATGGAAATTTAATTCAGGAGTCTCAAGAACCTTTAATATTTTCAGAGAGTTTTTACTATTTTTCTTTTATTTTTAATAATTTTATAAAGTACATTTGATTATAATTGAATTTTCATGATTTACTTAACTTTGATGATTTTTACTAGATATATGGGGTAGCGCAGACTACAAAAATTAAATCGAATTATAAAAGAGAAGTATCTCTATCATCTGTAATTTTTCTAGATATTTTATTAGTATTTTAAGGTTCTAATTGAGTCCGGAAGTGGTACAAGCTCCATACAAACTTCAGTGATCTCCAGATGAGCTTGGGATGCTCCGGCTGGGAAAAAGGAACCACGTGACAACCTATACTTATAAAGCCTGTAGAGACAAAATTACACTACAATAAATTTTCTTTTTGTCCTGGGGCACAACAAAGGCACAACAATTACACAACAGTTAAATAACAATTATTTTTGGCACTTAAAGGTCTTAGGTGGGTCTTAAGTGCAAAAAACAATTGTTCCGTAACTGTTGCACAACTGTTTCCTAATTGTTGCTCCCCATGGAAAAACAGCCATGTGCTGTAGCATTATAATAGGATCATTGAACTATCATACATCATACTTAATAACAACCATCTTTATTTTTCATAACAAATTATATAATTGTAATACCCTTATAAAAATAACACTTTTACATAACTTATTAAAAATTTTACTCACCAACTCATAAATATATACTTATAGAGTACCATTATAAAGTTATAATTATCAGGGACTTGATTATAACAGTTAAATCTAATAAAAAGAAAGGCTTCATAAAAACATAATATTCAATCATTTAAATAACTTTTCTGGATACAGCTTCACTGTTGTATTTCTTTCCTTCATTATAAAGAACACTGATTCTACATATCAACTTGGTAAATTTAAATAGCTTATAGGTAATTTTATATCAAGTAGAGTTCATAGCTTAGTTAATTTTGAGCTCTTTATTTACTTAAAGGGACAGGGTTTTATTTGGTTTATCCAACTCCCTTGGATTCTGCTTACAGAAAGGCAACTTTAAGAGTCTTTCTGCATTCAAAACGCAAAATTTGGAGGTGAATTGCTAGCAGTTCTCACTTTTTGAACTCTATGGTGACACAAATTTATGCCATGTATCATACCCACCATGAATACCTCATTGAGAAAAAATTAGAGTCAAATTTAGTCTCAGATTTGTCCTTGATTAAAACCTGGTGTGTCCAACATTGAGCACAAGTTTATCTAGTAAAAATCTTATTTTATCCCTGATTGAGCACACATTGAGCACAGGTTGATCAAGCATTTATTTTTTTGCATTTTAAGTATGATTTCAAATTTTAAACATGAAATTTAATTCTTAACTTGCACAACCATCACCTTCATTCAAAAATATTCATCATCAAATTTTGAAAGTTAATTTTTTTTACTGGAATAATACTTAGAAAATTATAATTTCAATAATAGAAAATAAAATAAAATTTAATCATTCCATTTAGTAGTGACTGTAAATTTTAGAAAAAACTCCCTTCACTACACAATATAGGGGGTGGACTTGCTAGCAAGTCCCCAACCTGAACTCAGATGAAATTCAGATGAAACTCAGACTGAACTTATACTGAACCCATACTGAACTCTACTTGAACACACACCTAAAACTTTCTGCTGAGTGGTGTTCATCACTGATTGTATGGTTCCTTTGTCAATAGCTCAATGTGTGTTCAATCTGGGATGAGTTTGGGTCCAAGGTTGTGGACTTGCTAGCAAGTCTACCCCCCATATTGTGTGGTGCTTGTTACAATTATTAAATTTAAAGAGAGATATATTCTCTTCTGAATTTAAAATTATTGTGTCTTTGACTCATTAAAATTTGTATATTTCTTTTTTTTCATAACTGAAATATAAAACTAGAGTCAACTAAAAATATAGCTTATTACACTTCATGAATGATAATATATATTTATATAAATAATAATGAAAAATTGTTCAATTAGATAACTCCAGTAATTTTTATTGCAAAAAATATGCATTTTTTCCTATTACAACTATCAATGCACATATCAATCACTTTTCTATTGATTTTTGTGCATATTTTTGATGTAAAAATATTTCAAAAAGTTTATATCAGTCTTCCAACAATAAAAATAAATAAGATTATCTCCCTTTTAAATTCATTTATGGAAAAATCAAAAAAATCTTAATTCTCAAGATCACGTAATATCATTACTTCTTTCTACGCATCACTATTATATATGTCTATCTCCATGAAATTCTTAATTTAGCTGTGAAGAGATTTAAAAAATAATTATAGAATTAACTTTATTGTAAATTAATTCATTTAAAAATTAATGCTGAATAATTTGGTTGTTGATATGATGTAAATCAAATTGAAGATAGGATATGAAAATATTTTTGATTTAATTCTCCTTGAAAATATCAAGCTTTTGATTTTTGTTACTCAAATTATCAACTGAATTATAAATTAATATGATGATAAAAATATTATTAATTTTAAAATCACATTTGACCCATGTGCAGCATGGGTTTTTTAGTGGAAGCAGAATTTCAGAGACTTGTGTCTGGAATCAGAATTTCATTGATTTTTATCTGGATTCAGAATTTTGTTTGCCTTTGTGTAGAATCAGAATTCATGTGAGTATTTTGACAGATCAGAATCTTTTGAGCTTTGTGTTGATTTAAAAATAGGTTTGTATCTATGGGAAATCAGAATTTTCCAAGGAATAGATGTGGAATCCAATTTTCTTGGGGCTTATATATGGTGCCCATATATTCTGCTAACTTTCACAGGAATCAATAATTTCTGGGTGATTCATGTGGAACCTGCAAAAAATTTAATTGCATTAGTGATAATGAGTTTTCTGGATGTCTTATATGAAGTGAGAATTGTGCATAAATTGCATATGGCATTTCAATTTTCCTTTAATTTCTTGTTGATTATAGATTTTTTTCAATAATTTCCATATGAGAATATATAGGGGGTGGGTATTGATTTCAGGGCATAGGTTTTTTTTTGAAATATGAATTTAAAGGATTTGTATCTGGAATCTGAATTGTGTGTGCACTTGAGTGTCATCAGATTTTCTGGAAGTATTTTGAAAAATCAAAATTTTGTGAGGATTTGTGTTGAATCAGATATAATTTTTAGTTTAATATGCTATCCTTTAAAAATTTATATCATTTTTGATTATTACCCATTTCAGTTTAGCCTATAAACTAAGTAATAGCTTGATCAGCGTGCTAAAAATGTTGAAATTTAATGTCTAGTAATTCAGTGTTCTAGCACTCAAGATTCTTTAAAACTAATAAATCTTGTCCATTAGCCTGCATTTATTGCATTTGTTGTCCAACATGCTCTCCACATGGGCTTGTGAATATAAAGAAGAGGCTTCAAATTTTTTGGCTTGAAAGAAGCATCCAACTTTATATATTATTTTCTATGGCGCTTTTTGACAGCCATAATACCCTTTGAGATATCTGTGCATCATTGGTTTGTTGACTGGGCCACAGACTTCACTTCCCTCAATCTCAAACCATTTTTACTGGGTTTGGGTGCATAGCTGAAAGGTGAAGCTCAGTTATACCCTATTAGCAACCTGCAAAGACACTCTCAAATCCTTATTGTCAATCTTGAATTACTTTTCAATCAAATCCAGTTGCAGTTCTATCATTATTAGGTTTCTCATAGTAACTCCTACTTTTCTTTCTTTATAAAATTCACTTGCCTCAGATCTGGAACAAAACATACTATTATTTATTGCTTGAGGACTTTGCCTTTGAAAAATTGTCTCAAAATTTTTTGTCACTTATCACAAAAGCAGTCATTTTTTAGATCTTATTAATGCTTCAAGTGAGAATAATCAGGCAATTTAGCGAATGCAAAATAAAGGCATAACTTTTTACTTTCATTAACACTGACCATTCCCCACAATTCTAACCATGATTTCTCCACCACTTCACATTATTAATTTATTTGTTGGGCATAGTGGAGGTGGAAAAAAGTGGATTTGCTGGGCTAGTGGCGGGTTTTAGAAAGGTGGTGGAGGTGGAGGTGGAAAAATGTGGGTGGTGAAGAGATGATGTTGGAGTTGGAGGGGAGAAAGGCAGCTAGGTGGGGGTGGACAAGAGCAACGTGGATGGGTGGGAGTAGACAAGAGTGAGGTGGATAGGCAGGGGTAGAAGAGAGCAAGTTAGATGGGTGGTGTCAGCCTAGATATCCCTAGGACTGAGTATTTCTTATACTTACAATAAGATAACCTTAAGTAAATTAAGCTTATATCTTAAAAATAAGGTTAAAAATAATATATATGATTATATTAAATATATATATAATTATTACTCTATTATATAAATTATAGTAGTTTAAATAGCTTATCCATAGCCTAATAATACTTATTAAGGTGTTAATGGAGTCATAATATACTTATCTTAAGTGATATTAAGTAATTATTGACATACATAAGCTTATATGTATACATAAATTTCATATTCAGTGAAATATGTAGTATATTATGTATATTTAGGTATATAAGTGGGTTTTAGCCTCTTAATAGCCTATAAACTTTGTTTTTCTGTTTATTTTAGGTCATATGGACGTATCCAGTGGACTCACAACGCCTACAGAAGCATATACATCTATTTCAGGCACATACACTCAGTTTGAACAACTTAATCTGCTACCTTGGATGGATATTCACGGATTTATGGGTTGGGAGGTCATTACTGGGTTAATATGGATGCTTGGGGATGTTATTGGGGGCTTGTTTATTTCATTTGTTTCCTTTATATGCTTTGGATTTCATTATATCCTCTTTGGATGAGTTATTTTACCTGTTTCTTTATGGTATCCGCTTTTATCTAGATTTTCTATTTATGGTATGGGACTGTGTTATCATTAATTGTGATGGAGGGCCCTTACTGGAGGTCTGGGTGTTAAATCTTCTTAAAGTGGAAGCCATGTGGAGGTTATGGGCCCTCACAGTGTGGTAGCCTAAAGTTTAGTATGGCACCTAAGTATGTAAATGGAGTTATTACGGCGTGCAAGATTGGCGTTATTATTTTTTATAAAAGGGTTTTATTTAATTTATTGGAGTTTAAAATATGAAGAAATTGGTCACGAGCAAATGCCTACACAAATACAATTTATTTTACGGAGAAAACTTATTTTTACGGTCTGAAAAATTTATAAGTATCAAGTCAAGTCACTCAAGAACCTTGGGAAATTTTCCCAGAATTTTTACTATTTTTCTTATATTTTTAAATGAATTTTAAAGTTTTATAGAAATATTTACATTTTCAAAAATTACTTAACTTTGATGAATTTTCACGGGGTGATTAGAGCTGCGCAGACTACGAAAATTAGTTTGGAATGTAAAGGGGAAGTGGCTCTATCATGTGTAATTTTTCTAGATTTTTTATTATAGTTTTAAAGGTTCTAATTGAGTCCGCTTGGACTCCGTTTGGACTCTGCTTCGACTCCGTTTGGACTCTGTACGGACTCCGTTTGGACTCCGCTTCGGCTCCGTACGGAATCCTTACGGGCTCCGGATTGACTCTGGGACAGCTCTGGAGGGGAAAACTTAGGCACGTGACTAGGAATACTTAAGCGCCTCTCAAACTCGAAATTGAGAGGGGGGACACATCATACAGCTTAATCATTAACCACCATGGTCTTATTTTTTATTACTCAACAAATTAAATAAATTTGTAATACCCTTATAACATTAATTTTATATATAACATTTTAGAAATACTACTCAACAATTTAAATCACACTTCATACAGGGTATCTTTAGAAAGGTCTTCATCGCTGGGACTTGATTATTGCTGTCTCATAAAAATTCAAATTATTATAAAAACATAAAAGTCAATCTATACAGATCTTTCACTGGTACACCTTAATTGTTGTTATCAGTATTTCTTTCTCAACAGCTACTTTTATTTAAATCTCAATAAGCGTTAATTATTTTAGAGTTTCATTATTTTTTATTAATCAGATCCAAGTAGACTGGGTAGCTTAGTGATTTAGAATTCCCATTTTGTTATTTTTATTGGAAGGACGGGGTTTTCAGCTAAATCCACACATCTCCTCCGGATTCAGCTTACAGCAAGGCGACTGTAAGAGTTTACCTTACAATAACAGTTCTGTAATTGCCGGGGATAGCAGTGACATCATCTGGATTGAAGTTCTGTGCACTCCAGTGGATTTTGGTATAAGTAAGGGAGGATTTTGATGGTTATTTGACATCAGTTACTTACTACAATTCAAATAAACATTATAACACAATTATAATCATATAGAAATATATTATAAAGCCTTTATAAATTGATATTATATTTATATAAGCTATAACTATATTATATTCATCTATTTTCCACCACTAGCATGCATTTAAATCCAAGTATTGTGAGTTTTATTTGAGAATAACTATTTTATTAGTCTTACCCTGATGTTTAATCACTAAATCATTTATTAAAAAGTAGTAGGACCATTAATAAATACTATTAAATCATACTTATATACTAGATACACTGAAAATTGGGGGTCTTTCCTTAATTTTTTACTTATTATTTAGTATAAGCCTTGGGACATGATTTTTACTTTATTATAGCTCAAAACAAACCAAATATTTGGGTCTTCTGCACATTAGTTGGTCATCATAGCTCAGTTATTGCGGAAAAGAACCCTTATAATAATTGTACTAATTTCTTATAATAAAAATTAGGTATTTACAGTAGTAACTGTACCCAATATAAACCCAATTTCACTTGGTATTTGGTCACCAATATAACACCCAATTAAATTAGTATTTGGTTAAAGCTTGGTAAGCTATTTATTCACCCTTATAAAGGTCTAGTTAAACTTATTATTTTATTTTTAACAGATTTTTTTGAATTTTTATTATATTTTATTTAAATAAATAAAGATTTAAATTCAGGGTAAGCTCCAGTGCTTTTTATTAGTAATAACATTGCTAATAATTTTAATCTACTAAATCTAATAGGTTTTACTTTCTTTAGACGTGATATATTGTTATTTTTTTCAATATGAGTGCTCCCCAGGACAATGTAAGTGAAAAGCCTGCTTATAATACCAGGTCTAAAGCTAACAAAAACATTGCTCCAGGACATAACCATGGAGGGTAAGTCATACCCCCAGGCAGAGCAAATGAGAATAGAGGAAAAAGAGGCCCTCTTAAAAAAGATTACCATAAAAAAGATGTCTCCTCCTCTTCAGGATTAACTAACCCATCTGGCAAAACAGGTATTGAAGTTGGAGGAATCAAAGTCCCTCATGCTCAAGGAGGTAGAGCAATTACAGAACAATTGCAAGGTAGGATTTCAGCAGATGAACCAATCATTTGCAGAGCTAAAGGGAGGCCAGCCAATTCAGCAACCCCCTACCCCAGGAGGGTCACATCACTCCCAGGAGAAAATACTGGTAGACAAATGGAAGTGGGATTGGTTCCATCAAAAATGGTCCAGTCACAACTGCAACAAGGAACCTCCTCCTCATCAGACTTCCTCATTTCACCCCTACAAGGGAAAAAAAAGGTGCCAAAAATCAGGGCTCACACAAATGCTGTGGTAAGTAGATTACCCTCTCAGATTGAACACAATACTAATAATTACAATGTAGGTAATATTATTGATGTCAAATCTGTGCAGAAAATAGAGGAGGACTTAAGAAAATTAGGTTTTAATGTAGATAAACCTGACTTGTCTTTTTTCAATAACAACAGTAGTATTTATAATACAGTTAATCCTCAGTTTCCACCACTTACTAGTGAGATTAGAAGTTCGCAAGAGAGTGGGGAATTGAGAAGGAAGACTTGGATTATTTTAACAATAATCCAACTGTCCATAGAATTGTTTCAGCATTGTGGAATAGAATGACTGATTGTGAGGAAAAGACAGTTAAGCTCACAAGTGATACAATTTCATCCTTAACATTAAAAATTTCTCAACTGGAAACACGTAATAAAGAATTAGAGAATGAATATTTGTCTTTAACTCTTAAATATGATTCATTGAGTAATAAATATAATGGGCTTTCAAACAAATTCTGTGAGTTGGAAAAATTTTATGAAACACATTTATTGAAAACTGAATCAAGAACAAAGTTATATTTTGCCCATACAAATCAAAGTGTCTCTTAGCTACTACAAAGATTGACTAAATTTGAGATTGAAACTGCCAATCTACTAATGAGCCAGGATAATCATAAGTATACTCTGTATAATAATAATCCTTTCATTGGCAAAAGTGAATCTCATTCCATCCCTATACCACCACAACTAAAACCATCTGGTGGTAGTGTCAAATCTGAAAATGTAAGTCACAAATCCGTACAGGAAGAAATACAAGACCATTTATCAAGAGTAAATGAGTTGTTGAATTTACCTAAGATTAGTGAAATAAAATCCAATCAGAAGGACTGGCCTAAGATAGATCAGTACCCAACTTATGATGGGGAAGTCAGCTCTGATTGGCAACATTTTATCCAAAGAATTGACAACTTGAAATTCTCATATAAGTTATCAGATGAAGAAATAACATCAAAATTGATCTCTTTATTTAAGGATGTTACTTTATTATAGTTTGAAGCTGTTTTGAATGAGAATAAATATTACTCTTGGGCTGAATGGAAACAACTAATTGAAAAACAATTTGGAGGTTCTAAATTCAGGCTCACTCAGCAGAGACTTTATGAGAAAACTAGGTACCATCCGTTGAATGGTGAAAAACCTATGGTATTTTTAATGAATTTAAATAAAGTATTAAAAGCCATTGAGCCTAAAATGGATTTTAACTTATGGAAAGATAAGATAATATATAAATTACCTATATCTGTCAGAGACATTGCTGTAGCTAGAACAATTAATGTTACTGAATATTCTGAATTTATTAATATTTGCAATGAAATATTACTAAACCATAAGTATGAACCAAGGAATACCACTTATAAACAAAATATTGAACCTGTAAAAAATTAGAATTCAAAAACACTTCAGGAGAAGCAGAAAAAACCTACTGCACCTGTAGTACCAAAGAAGTATGAGACAAATACTTGTTATAAGTGTAACAAACCTTGGATATAAAGGTTACAAATGTGAGAAGAATATAAATATTGTTGAAAATCAATGTGAATCTGAAACTGAAACTGAAAAAAGAAAATATTCAAGTGAATATGACAGTAATATCTCATATAGTGATGAGCATGAAGTCTGTATGTTGGAAGATGATTTGTCCATCTTTGGAAATCCAATATTGAATATGGACTCAAATGAATCTTTAATGAATTTTGAGGATGCTGAAATCATTAAAGATATACAGGCTGATAACTTTAGAATGACACCTATCACGGTTCCAGCTATCATTTCTGGTGAAAATGTTAATATAGTATTGGACACAGGAGCTTCTGGTTCTGTTGTTTCTACTAATACATTGCAGAAAATTGATAGTGAATATAAGTCTAAGCTTGAAACCCTTCAAAGTAAAAATTGGAGAGGTTTTGGATCAGTACTACAATCCATTGGTAGATACAAAGCTGATGTTTTCTTTAAACATCAACATGGTTATGTAAGAGTAACTTGTGACTTTGTAGTGATGGATAATACTAACTGTAGTAACTGTTTTATCATTGGAAATGATATTCTGACTAAGTTTGGTGTGAAGTTAGACCCTGCTAATAACAATTTTACAATTGGCATGAATGGTAAAAGGAAATTTAAAATAAACTCTTTTAACACAGTCTTACACATTGAGTCAGTAAAAAATATTCCGTGCAAAGGAAGAGAATCCAATGAGATGGAACTTCTGGAAACAGAATTTTCAAAAGCATCATTTGGCACTCAGATAAGTGAAGCTGAGAAAAACAATATTTTGGACTTAATTAAAGCATTTCCAATGGCTTTTTCACTTGGTACAAATGAACTTGGCCTTGTAAAAGATCATGAGATGAAAATAAGTTTAACCTGTAATATGGATATTATTCCTGCTAGTCTTAAAAAGAAACCATACCCTGCTTTACCAATGAAGAGGAAAGACATAGAGGATAATATTAAGATGTTATTAAAAATGAAAATTCTTGAAAAGGTTGAAACTACACAAAAATATTGTGTAATATCACCAGTGCTAATTTCTTATGAAGAAGATAAAGCAAGACTGTGCGGTGATTATAGAGCATTAAATACATTTACAGTAGATGATATTTATCCCTTGCCAAGGATTGCCTCTATACATGCTACCCTTAAAGGTGCTAAGTATATAAGTTTCTTATATGAAAATAAAGGGTACCATCAAATTCCTGTTGAAAAGAATTCACAGAAATTTTTGTTGATAACAACACACATGGGAATTTATAAATATGTCAGGATGCCATTTGGACCAAAAAATGCTCCATCAGTATTTCAGAAGTTAATGGATATAAAATTCCATAATGAAATGATTTAGGGATGGTTAATGGTATACATTGATGACATCATAGTGTTCTCTAAGACATATGATGAACACTTAATCCATTCAAAGAAGATATTTCAGAAAATGGATGAAATATAAATGACCCTTGCATTGAAAAAATGTAAATTTGAGTTTGAATCTTTAAAAGTTCTTGGTCATATTGTATCTGGCTTACAAATATGTTTAGACCAAAATAAGGTGGCTGCAATAAAGAATATTGGCATTCCTCAAAATGTAAAGGATGTACAATCTTTTCTTGGTATGTGTGGTTATTATAGAAAATATATAAAAAATTACCAATTAATTGCTGCACCATTTACCACACTGATAAAGAAATCAGAAGCTTTAATTTGGAATAATGAAATACAACAGGCTTTTGATAAGTTCAAAGAATGTTTAATGACAGCTTCTATCTTAAGATTACCAGATTTCCAATTGTATTTTGTATTATATACAGATGCAAGTTTTATTGGTCTGGGTGCTGCTTTGCATCAAAAACAACTTATTGAAGTAAAAATGTCAGAAGTAGTAATTTGCTATATTTCACGTACTCTAAGAATTAGTGAATTGAAATATGGTGCTACTCAACTTGAATGTTTGGCAGTAGTATGGGCTCTTGGGAAGCTACATTATTATCTTGAAGACCAAAAATTTGAGTCAATAACTGACTGTAGTGCAGTAAAGTCACTCTTAAACATGAAAATTCCTAATAGACACATGTTTAGATGGCAATTAGCTGTACAATACAGAGGACGGATGACTATTACACATAGAGCAGGAACCTTATGCTCTAATGTAGATTTGTTATCTAGAGTACCTCTGCCTAATAATGATTATAATCCTGCTTATGTTCCTAAATCAGAGATTATTAACATTTATGGCATTTATATTGTAGATCTTGAGGATGAATTCATGCAATCAATTCTTGATATGTATGCTTCAGATCCTGACTTGAGTAAACTCACTACAATAATAAAAGATCTATCTAATGCTTCAATGAATGTTTTAATAAAAACATTACCAAATAAGTATAAATAGGCATTAGAAAAAGGAAAATTTTCCATTGAGGATGGTTTCATATATTACAGGAAAAAATTAAGTAATGTAATTGTAATTTCCCCTTCAATGAAGGAGTTAATGTTAAGTATATGTCATGATGATATCTTAGCAGGTCATTTTGACTTCCATAAAACATTAACCAGAGTACAAAACACAGCTTGGTGGATTAACATGTCTGAGGATGATCAAAAATATGTTAAGACATGTGATTCTTTTCAAAAATCTAAAAGATTAACAGGAAAAATAGCTGGTTTATTACTAAAAATTGAGAAACCAAAAGCTCCATGGGAAATAATTAACATGGACTTTGTAACAGGTTTGCCAATAGCAGGGCATAAGAGTTATAACTCCTGCTGGGTAATTGTAGATAGATTTACAAAGATGTGTAAATTTATTCCTACCCACAAAGAGGTTTCTGAAAAGGACTTAGCTTTTTTATGGTGGACACAAATGTTAAATATAGCAGGTTTCCCCAAAGAAATAGTTTCTGACAGAGATCCTAAATTTACTTCTGAGTTCTTGACATCACTTATGGATGTTTCAGGGTGTCAATTAAAACTTTCTACAGCACACCATCCACAAACTGATGGGCTAGCAGAAAGAATGATACA
Source organism: Hemileia vastatrix (assembly GCA_030280995.1). NCBI lineage: Eukaryota > Fungi > Basidiomycota > Pucciniomycetes > Pucciniales > Zaghouaniaceae > Hemileia > Hemileia vastatrix. The sequence goes on along the minus strand of JASXTE010000005.1, from coordinate 35,842,664 downwards.
AACTTTAGAAGATATGATAATAAGATATTGTGCTTTTGGTCTTAGATTTAAAGACAATGACAAATTCACGCATGATTGGGTAGCCCTTATCCCAGGTTTAGAATTTTCATACAATAGTACAGTACGTTCTGTCACTGGCAAGAAGCCATTTGAGTTATGGTTGGGTTATGTACCTAATACCCCTGCTAAAACTCTTAATAAATTACCTAGATTGGATATCCATCCAGGTACTAAATATTTTCTTCAGATGCAAGAATTATGCAGAAAATATGCTCAAGAATTTATAAATAAGGCGTTTGAGTATGAGAAGAAAAGATGGGATAAAGCCCATAAAGAAAAAATGTTCAAAGAGGGTGATGAAGTCCTTATTTCTACACTACATTTCAATTTAAATGGTAATTTTAAATTGAAGGATCCATTCATTGGACCATTTGTATTAAAAAAGATGGTTGATAACAATGCTGTTGAAGTTATTCTATATGCACCATATGATAGAAAACATCCAGTATTTCCTATTTTGCTTATAAAACCATACCATTCTAATGATAATTCTCTATTTACAAGAAGATCAGGAAGGTATAAACAGCAACCTGAAGAAATAGTTGAAAAGGCAGAAATTGAAAAGATACTTAAAAAGAGACACCTTACTAAAGAAAAGGGAGTTGAGTATCTATTAAGATTTAAAAATAAATCAAGTTAATATGACCAGTGGATTCCAGAAAATGAAATCTCTGATCTTAAAAATCTTTTGAAAAAATTTAAATCAAAATAATACTGTTTATTCAGTATATGTATTATAGAAAATTAAAAAAAAATTCTTTTCACTCCTTACTTTTAATTAAAATGTCTTAACATTTTTTTATTGTTTTTTTTGGGTAAGGGAGTGTCAGCCTAGATATCCCTAGGACTGAGTATTTCTTATACTTAAAATAAGATAACCTTAAGTACATTAAGATTATATCTTAAAAATAAGGTTAAAACAATAATATATATGATTATATTAAATATATATATAATTATTACTCTATTATATAATTTATAGTAGTTTAAATAGCTTATCCATAGCCTAATAATACTTATTAAGGTGTTAATGGAGTCATAATATACTTATCTTAAGTGATATTAAGTGATTATTGACATACATAAGCTTATATGTATACATAAATCTCATATTCAGTGAAATATGCAGTATATTATGTATATTTAGGTATATAAGTGGTTTTTAGCCTCTTAATAGCCTATAACATTTGTTTTTCTGCTTATTTTAAGTCATATTGACGTATCCAGTGGACTCACAACGCCTACAGAAGCATATACATCTATTTCAGGCGCATACACTCAGTTTGGACAACTTAATCTGCTTCCTTGGATGGATATTCACGGATTTATGGGTTGGGAGGTCATTTCTGGGTTAGTATGGATGCTTGCGGATGTTATTGGGAGCTTGGACATTTCATTTGTTTCCTTGATATGCTTTGGGTTTCATTATATCCTCTTTGGATGAGTTATTTTACCTGTTTCTTTATGGTATCCACTTTTATCTAGATTTTCTATTTATGGTATGGGACTGTGTTATCATTAATTGTGATGGAGGGTCCTTACTGGAGGTCTGGGTGTTGAATCGTCTTGAAGTGGGTGCCATGGGGAGGTGATGGGCCCTCACAGTGCTGTAATTGCCGGGGATAGCAGTGAAATCATCTGGATTGAAGGTCTGTGCACTCCAGTGGATTTTGGTATAAGTAAGGGAGGATTTTGACGGTTATTAGACATCACTTACTTACTAAAATTCAAATAAACAGTATAACACAATTATAATCATATAGAAATATATTATAAAGTCTTTATAAATTGATATTATCTTTATATAAGCTATAACTATATTATATTCATCTATTTTCCACCACTAGAACACATTTAAACTCAAGTATTGTGAGCTTTATTTGAGAATAACTGTCAGCCAGGCTATACCAGGAGCCCAGCAAATTATATGTTAATTTATTGGACCTGAAAGAGGGCGTAAGAAATGTATTTTATGTATATAAATTAAATATTTTATTGCATAATAAAATTATATAATTATCTTATTAATAATAAGTGTTATATAAATTTTTATACATTTAAATTAAGCTTAAATATATTTTATATTCTACAAATAATGGCGCATTTTTATGTATTTAATAATTATAAATTAATAATTAATTAATTACAAAAAACATATATTATAATTATATATGTAAAATTGACTTATAATGTAATTAAGTTAATTAATTAATTTTATATATATTAAATAAAACTTCTTATAGTATTAAGCAATAATATTTGGTGCTTCTTTTGACCCTTATTTGTGTCAGGAAAAATTATTAAATAAATTATAAGACTTATTTAATAACATAGTATTAAAATCTCCATTTTAAATTACAAATAACACTAAATTAATTATCTGTTTCATTTAAAATAATTATTGAATTAATTACATAGTTAAAACAATTACTTAAAATTGCTTTAAACTGAATTGAATCTATTCCATGAATTTTGGCGTGAAAATAATTTTATTTGTTTTACTTAAAACATTTACATGTCACTATAATATCTGTTTTTGATTATTTTTCTCACTTTTCTTATGTTTCAAGCTTACTTAGTTACTAATTATTTTAATTAATTGTTTTGGGAACTTATGGTGGGAAAATTGATTACTTATTTACGGATTAAGTTTATTGTTTTGTGTTTTTCTCTCAATATCTATGTCTTATTTAATTTCTTTTATATTCTTTTTTCACTTTATTACTCTTTTGTAATTGCTTATTTTGGCGCTTCAGAGGATCCCTTGCCTATAAAAGGCTTTGGATAATCCCCTGTAGCTACATCACTTACTATACAATCAAAAACTTGAACATATTTTTAATATATTACGTTTATATTATTTTTATTAGTATTAAAATTCTAATTTAAAATTTTATATAACTAAATACAGGTTGCCTTAAGTCTGATAGTAATAATAGTGTTTTCCGTGCAAAGAAAAAAATCTCTACTCTAAATAAATATTGTTATTTAATAAGCCTTATTTTTGTGTCAAGCTCTCAAATAAATTGTCATTGCTCCTCTTTAAATAAATTAAAACCACTTTGTTATCTTATTTGTTTTATTTCTTATAATCCTTTTCTTTCCTATTTTCCTTTCCTCCTCTTTTCCTTTCCCCTTTCTTTCCTTCTTCTAGACAGCCAACTGACAATAACTATTTTATTAGTCTTCTTTTGAGGTTTAATCACTTAATCATTTATTAAAAAGTAGTAGGACTATTAATAAATACTATTAAATCATACTTACATACTAGATACACTGACAGGTGGGGTTGATGAAGGTGGGTGAGTGGGTTTGGAAAAATTGGATGGGAGGGATTGAAAAAGGTGGGTAAAGAAGGAGGTGGAGTTGGAGTTGGAGGGGGGCAAGGTGGGTGGGTGGGGGTTTATGAGAATGAGGTGGAGAATTGAGGGTGGAGGGGAGTGAGGCAGGTGTGTGGGGTAGTGCATAATTGGGTTGGGAGGGGAGCAATGTAGAGAAACAATGGTGGAGGGGAGCATTGTGGGTGGGTGGGGGTGTAGGAATGCAAAGAGGTGGGTGGGAGTTGAGGAGAGTGAGGTGGAGGTGAAGTGAGTTGATGGAGTTGATGTGGAAGGTTGGAAGGGTGGGAAAGGTGAGTGGGTGGGTAAATTGGGGGCAGTGGGTGCAAGATGAAGAGGTGGAGGGGAGCAAGGTGAGCGAGATGAAAAAAAAATTAAAACAAAAAATTAAAATGAAATTACTTACAATAGAGGTGGACCTATGGGGAGGTGGGAAAGTGAGTTAGTGAGTGAGGTGGGGGGTGGCTGTTGGATTTCTTGAGTGGTGAGGGGAAATATTTGTGGGGTGGGTGATACAGGTGGAGCTGTGTGAAGTGGTGTGGGAGTTGAGGGTGGGTGAAAGGTGTGCGGGTGGAGGTGGAGGAGCATGCAGTGAGCAGGGTGAAAAAAAAGTAAGGAATAACATACCATGGATGTGGGAGGTGGGTGGAGCTTGGAAGTGGTGGTGGTGGTTCATGGGTGGAGGGGGTTGTTGGATGGGGTGGAGGTGGAGGTAGTGGAGACTGGGTGGAGCGGGTTGAGGTGGAGGGGGTAGTTGGATGGGATGAAGAGGGTTGAGGTTGAGGAGGTGGAGGGGGGTGTTGGATGGGGTAGAGGTTGGGTGGAGAAAGTCAAGGTTGAGGTGGTGGTGTAGGTTGGGTGGAGGTGATGAAAAAGGTGGTGGAGGTGGAAGGGTGGATGGGATCAAGGTAAGCTTGGGTTGGTGGGATGGGGAAATGAATAAACAAAAAATAAGCAGAAGACTTACCAAGGATGAGGACATGGAGGGGCATGGGGTGGTGGGGTGAAGGCAAGGGTCTAGAGTGTGGAGGTGTGGAAGTGTGAGGTGTAACAAAAATAACTAAAAAAAGTAAGAGAAACATACCTTGGTTTGCCTGTGTAGAGTCTTGAAATGACTTGGATTTCTCCTGGGTTGAAGGTGGGGTGATTGGAAAGCTACATGGTGTGAGCAAAGGGCAAGATGAGATGAGTGGGTGCGTGGGTGAGCAAGGTGAGGCAGGGGGATGATGGGTGTGGAGGTGGGAAAAGGTGGCAGTGGTGGGTGTTGAGAGTTAAGTGTGGAGGTGGGTGATGAAAAGAAAGATGAGAAATGTGAGAACAAGGTCTGTATTTTAAAAAAAATGAATAAGATTACCATAATAGAGGATAAATGTGAAGGTGTTGGGGTAGATTAGTGGAAATTGTGGGGTGGAGGTGGTGATTGAGGTTGAGGAAAAAAGTGAAATAAAAAAAATAAAGGGGAACTTACCAAGGAGGGGTGTGGAGATGTGCAAAGTAGGATGGTGGAGATGAGGGAATGGAGTTAAGTGGGAGGCTGATGATGTTGAGCTGTGGAAGTTTGGAGGTGAGTGCAAGGAAGAACATATAAAAAAATAATTATTATAGACAAAAACATAACAAAATGTGGGGGGATTCAAGTTGGAGGTGTGTGAGGTAGAACTGCAAGGGGTGGATGAGGGGGGGTATAGGAAGATAAAAAATGTAATAAAAATGAAAAATTATATAAAAAAATAAAAAAATAATACAAAAAAGAAAATAAATACCAATTGTGTGCCAAAAGAGGGGAGGAAGTGAGGGGATGTGTGTGCAAGGCAAGGGATGAGTGGGGTCAGATAAGAAAATAGTAAGAATCACCAAAAGTATAAATTTAGATTATTGGATTTTATTCATTATATAGGAGATAGATATTATTTTAAATTTTGTGTAAATTTTTTTAATCCTTAATAAAAAGTATAAATATATTCTTCACCTCCAATGAGTTGGTGTGTAAATACCTATATATATGCAAGAAAAAATGTTCTAAAAACATTCAAAATTAAGCAACAAAAGTTGAAAGAAGTCATTTTGGTTACCAAATAAATTTTAAAAATACCATCCAGCTTAAACTGGCTGCAAGTGGAATTATTTTAATTTCCAAAACTAAATTTACTGCAAGAAAAATTTGGATACTTATATTTTTTTTATCAGTCAGCATGATTTGTTGCACTTTTTTTTTTAAAAAAAAAAGTTAACCAAGTCACTGAAAGTGACTTGGGTCACATATTTCATTTTTCAAAATTTTGGCAGCCTGTTATGTACTGGCAGCAAGTTTTTTTATATTTAGATGAGCAATCAAAGACACTGATAGTGACTTTGATTGCTCATCATTTACATACCGGCAGCCATTTTAAAACTTGCTGCACCTCACATACTCTCTGCATGAAACAAAAGTTGTTTAACACAAATTTGGATTCATGAAATTTAAATTTATGCAGCCAGTTTTAAACTGGCTACTTTTGTTTACTTATATGAGGGCTGAAAGAGTCAATTTTGTGACTTTGGTGGCCAAAAAAAATTATTACCCCAGCCAGTTAAGCTGGCATGAAGGGTGCACCTAAAAGCAGGAATGAGAGCAGACAAATTTTCTGAAATAAAATCTGGTTGCTATATTTTTTATTTTACCAGCCAGAAAAACCTGGCTGGTTGGCATATAAATTACACAAAAAGTGAACCAAGCCACTTGAAGTGGCTCAGGTCACTTAGTTACACTTAAAGCTGGCTTCCAAAAAAATTTTTGATTGAGTCACCAAAACCACTGATAGTGGCTTTGGTTGCTTGTGCATAACACAGCTGCAGCCAGTTCTTTACTGGCTGCAGCAAACTCAACCTCTACATGCAGCCAAAGTTGTTTAACGCAACTTTTGTTGCATGTGACTTAAATTTATGCAGCCATTTTTAAACTGGATGCTGTTGTTTACTTATATGAGAGCTACCAAAGTCGCCAAAGTGACTCTGGTGGACAAAAAAAATTATTACCCTAGCCAGTTAAGCTGGCTGGGAGGGTGCACCTATATGCAAGTATGAAAGCCACCAAAGTTGCTTTCAGTGACTTTGGTGGCTATATTGTTTATTTTATCAGCCAGGAAAACCTGGCTGGTTGGAATCTAAATTACACAAAAAAGTGACCTAAGCCACTTTAAGTGGCTTGGGTCACTAAGCTACACTTAAATCTGGAAGCCAGTACTTAACTAGCTTCTAAATCACTATTATACATAGTTCAATGATCAGAGCCACAGATAGGACTTTTCTCCCTCTTAGAAACGGCATCTTGTAAGTAGTTATTATATTGTTACAATGTAATTATTTAATTGCCTTTAAATTATTTTACACAATAACAATGGGAATTTTCAGAATTTACCTAAATAATTTTACCTGTCTGTGTGTACCACAAAATATGATGAAAATGAGGCAAATTTTTATTGCAGATACATTCATCATACCATGTATATATTTTTCTGAAAAATGAAAAATACAATTGAAAAAAGAATCTAGAGGAATATAAAAGGCAACCAAATTGCTTTTCATGTGACTTTGATTGCCACACATATTGAACTTACAATCTCATAAAGCAAGCTTGAATTGAGAATTTTAATAAGGTGTAAATAAAGCCACATGATCACCATTTCATTGAATTTTTTTCACAATGTGCAGTGGTATAAACACTTCTTCATGTCATTAATGTAGAAAAAAGTTTTGGAACCAGCTTGCAGAAATTTGCATTACCCTATATGTGAACCTGTATTCAAGTTTTCATGAAAGTGGAAAAAATCTAAAGACAAGTGCTTTCAGAAAGGAAACTCATCACTAAAAAGAAATCCCCATCTTTTTCTCTTTAACTTTTTGGATTTGGCTTTCTCCATCATACTTGTTTCTTCAAATAACATAAAAATTGCTGATCATAACAGTTTCTAGTGAACTTTTTTCTATATCTTACCTGGTTATATTTTAAAAAAAACTCTTTTCACATCTTTTTTTGCTTCCTTATTTTTTGTCTCTCTTTTTTAAATTTTTTATTTTAAAAAAAAACAAAAAAATACTATTAATTTCTTTGATTTTTTAGTATCTTGTTCTCTACCTTACCATATCATAGTTTTTTTTTTGAAAGAGTTACTTATTCTTTTCTAAATATTTATTGCAGAAAATTTCAAATTTCAAATCATTTGTCTATTCTTCAATTAATTCATCTTCTTAAAAAAGAGTTTTTTTAAATAAAAGGAAGCTTTAATTTTAATTATTATTTGTCTACAAAGCCTTTTCTTGTTCTTTATTTTTACATATTTAATATTTATATACAAAATAAGTATCATAGTTTTCAAATATTTATGGGATAATTTTTTTCTTTTCATAATGATAATTTAATGGATTTTTCTTTACCATTATAATATTAAGGGATATCAATGTTGACCAATCCACAATTAAATTAATTGTGGATAAAAATCATTATACCCCAACTATCTTCTGCAATTATTTTTGCTAATAATTGGTTTGTTAGACCTTTTACGTGTCAATGTTAACCTCTATCCAACATTTTTATCATCAATTTTTCATAGCCACATCTTGGAAAACTTTCTGGATATCCCAGGATTCCTGTCTTGTTGCGCACTCCCATCCTGTCTATTCATTCTATCTGCTCAGAACCACTCCCCATCTCATCTGTTTTTTCTTCTCCTTTTTATCTTCAAATATCTCAACATGCCTCATTTTCATAGATTGTCTCAAAGGCAGGCTTCCTCCAGTTGTTTATCAAATCCCATTACTCCCCCTTTCCCCTGCTCAGCTGAGAAATCAAAGACTTCTCAACTAAAAAAAGATGATCATCTCATACTTATTAACTGGCTAAAAATAAAAACTAATGAGGATTCTTGTTTTGGTAATGAGAATGCAACTAAAGTAGGATGCCCCCCTGCATCAAAAGTCATTGGATATCTTCTAATGGCCAGTGAATTATGAAATAAGAAAAAGGGAAGGATTGATCTTTTGCCTAAACAGATGTCTGAATGTTTCAAGCATTACTGAGCCAAATACAAGAAGGCAAAGATGCTTTCATTTTCTACTGGTTTTGGTATTACTGATATCAATATCAGTAAGGGTATAAAATCCATAGATGATAAACTTGAATCTCTATGTCTATACTTTAAAAAGATGGATGCTATTTTTGGAGAGAAAGCTGATGTTAATCCTGAAAACATGTTGGATGGTGAAGATACTATCTCCAAACATGATGTCAAAACAAATCTTTTCCCATCCTCTCCCTCCACTCAAGCCTCCCCTGCTCTAAATTCAAAAAATTTAGATAGCTTTCCAATAGATCCTTATGGTGATATAAACCAATGTGATCTCACTCCAGTAAGTTTTTATTTCTTGTCTAGTCATTTTATTTTTTTTATTTCTAAAAAGGCTAATGAATGAACCCAGGATCCTCAAGCAAGTGAGTCTGAAGCTAGAATCAATAATGAAGAGAAAAATTTTACCTCCAAAAAAAAGTAAAGACCATCAACTACTTTGAATTTTAACAGTAAAAGAAAGCAAAACAGAGATAGTTTTTCCCAAACCCTTTTTTCTACGATTGATGATTCTCTGGAGAAACGTAAATCTGGTAAGTGATAGCATAACTCTTAATAATAAAGTGTGTTTTTCTTTTCTTTTTTCAGTATTCTTTTTCACTCTGGATAAATTTGAAGTTGCAAAAAATACTCTCAACTTTCAAAAGAAACAATACAAGCTCTCTTTATAAAGGGATGATAGGGCACAAGACTTGGAGGAGAAGAAATATGAGATAAAGAAAGAGGAGAAGGCTTTTGAGTACAATTTCCTATTGGATCAAATGAAACTCAAGTATCAACTTGAAGATGGTTCAAAAAAGAAAGATTTCTTTATAGAATGTGTTAAAGCTAATTAATCTATTGAGGAAATTGAATGCTTAATGAAAATTTTTGATAAATATTTTTTTATTTTTTTAGAAACTTTTCTTGATAGAATGAATTAAAGCTAATAATCAATCCTTGGCACACACTCCTCACTGAGATGTGAAACATTTTATTGCAACATTTTAGATTATTTGTTTGTTTGGTTAAATAAATTTTGTTTTATTTAGTTTTGGCAATAATTTCATATGTGCTGACTTTTTTAAGGGTCTTGATTCTAGATAATTTTTTTTGCAAAAATTTGAAAACTCATACATTTTTTTTCTTTAAATTCAAATCATTAAATTTACTTTTCTAAATACAGCTAAGTCAAAAAAACTCTTTATCTGTTTTAAAAAATTGGCAATACCCTCCCCTGAATTTTATCAAAGCAAGGGGTGGGTATCACCAAAATTTTTCTAAGTCATCAATTTCACATATCAGATTTGAAAATTTGGCAATACCCTCCCCTGCATTTTATTGAAGTAAGGGGTGGTAATCACCAAAATTTAATATAATTACATATATTGATATATAAACAACTAATATATATCAATATCCCTAGTTTTAAAGTAATGACAATTCCTCTAGCCAAAATGTGGATGAAATCTAGAAAAAAATGTTTGAGACTTTCCACAAGTGTTGGCCAAGGAACCTCATGAAACAAATAAATGTTGTGATGATTCCCATTTATACAACACAGGGTCATTGGCCCATTACTTTTTTTAGGACTTTGAAATATAAGAGTTATTTATAAAAAATTTATGAAAAAATAAAAAATATTTGATGACTCTACTCATCCCCATACTTTTTTGATCTACATAAATTTTTTATATCTTTTAAATTTACCTTCTTTTTTTACCTTATTGATTTGTTGCATTAGTTTTTGACTAATTTGGAAGGAGCAGCCAAAATGAGTAAAGTTGTGACAAGAATTCAAACCAGGGGGAGCTTGTGTTGTTTGGTGATTATCCTTAGAATAGTTAAAAATAGTTTTGATGATTCCAGTTCCAAATCCAAAATTGATTATACAGTTGTGATCCAGAAAGTATATCCCATGATTTTTTATTTTAGCTGGGGAAGGAATAGGTTGTCCAGTAATAGGATTAATATAAGAGAAAATCCCCAAAGTATGATAATTGGTGTCATTCTTATCAGTATAAATCTTTTTATGAAAACCAGAATGTAATTTTTTCAAGAAATTGGCCAAGAAATAATTGAGTGATCCTAAGCTTTGGGAGATAAAATCCTAGATAGTCATTGGGTAAGAGTTTCAGAAGCCTTATTCTCTAATTATGCAATATAAAAACAAGAAATAAATTATGTGATATTTGGAAAAAAAGGCTCAATTTAAAGGTCAATATCTCAAAAACCAATGAACCAAATTAGAATAAGTTTATGTAAAATGAAAGATAGGCTTCAGGAAAATCTTCAATTAAAGGACATGTTATTTTAATAAACATAACCCTAATTTGTTACATAAAAATATGAAATAAAAGAATTTAATATTGAAAAAAAGGCTCAACTTTAACGGCCAATATCTTAGCAACCACAGATCCAAAATTCAAATCTTTTTGTGGGAAATGAAATGTAGCCTTCAGAAGAGTCTTTAGATAAAAGGACATAAGATTTAAATAAACCTAACCCTAATTCCAAGTCTTATGTTCAAAATTTTACAAAAACCTGAAAAGTGGTAATGGAGATGAGAACAAGAGGAGTTTAATAAGTTCACTTTTATCCTGATAAGATTCATACATATATTTATATAAGAAATTTTCTGGAAGGAATGAGACATTATATAGGCATGAAAAAAAGGAGATGAAACTTACCTTGATTAAAAAGTAGGAAAAATAGAGTGAGAAAGATTGATGTTGGAATTTGGGAGAAATCAAATATTGAGTAAGTGAAATGCATAAAGAATGTGCAATGTATGTGTTTTAATGACATGGAGCCAAAAAATTGAAATAGGAGAAATGGGGGATAATGACCATGCCAAAGAGAGATGAAGAGTAGGTTGATGGAGCTAAAGAAGAAAGTAAAGAGGGAGAGAAAAAAAGCTTAATTTTACCATTGAAATCCAAAATAAACACTTAAAAAAATTTAGATACAAAAATTTAAAAAACCCAGAAAATAAACAAAAAAATTATAATTAGCAATCAAAAAATCAAAAAAAGAGTAAAGTGACTTGCCTGGAGAGATGAGATGAGATAATAAATGAAACCAAATTGTTTGGGAGATGTTGGAGGAGAAAAGGAAAAGGATATGAGGGATGAATGAAAAAAGAAACAGTGAAAAATGATGCAATTGCAGAAAATATAAAATTTCATGTTGAGCTGGTGAATGAAAGCAAATGAGACATCCAAAAAAGAGACATTCAGCGCAAATTAAAAAAAAATAATATGCAAAAAACAAAAACACCAAACCAAGTGAATAAAGCAAAGAAGTTGAAAATTTGGAGAGTATGAAAAAAAAATTAAAATGGTTGTGTTTCAAAATTTTGGAGGGTGGTTGGCATAATGACAGAGCGTATGCTGGTGGAAAGAATTTTTTTGATTCAAGGGAGGGGAGAGCTGATGCAGGTCTGGGATTCTCTTCTTCATAAAGATCATTGAAAAGACATATAAGTATAAGTGTCTTCCAATGCAGAGTCATAGTCAGAGTCAGCGGCTAAAACTAAAGTGATAGCATTCATAGCTGTGTGAAATTGCTTCCTAGTAGAGAGGTGCTTCATTATTGTTTTTAGAAAAGATTGTGGGTAGAAGGTTTAGGTGATTAGTGAGAAGTGGGAATTTGCCACCAAATAAGCGGGCAGGGTGTGTAGATAGAAAAAAATGTTATGTGTTCACCACCAAAATTAAGTAGCATGGAGTGATGAGATACATAAAGATGGCATTCACAATTATAAGTCATGTGTTTTTCTTTCAAATCAATCACAGATGTGATGAGTTTAGGATCAGGAATTAGGAACAGAAATTGGGGTATAAGAGCCGGGATAATGCATTATTGTGGATAAGAATATTCCACAATTAATAATTTCTGATCCCAGGAAAAAAATTACTGATCCCTAATCACAGATCCCTGAACATTGATACCCCCTATTACTGATATTATGGTGTAGCTTAATCTTGTGTGCCACATGCATCCGGCAGGATGCTTTACTTTATATCATAATAATTGATGGATATTCGGAGGTTCAATAAATTTTCATTATGTTTAGATAATTTTATTCTGGAATTTGCTATATGCTTATGCTTATTTCAATTTTTTTAATAATAATTGTGTATTGGTGTTCTTCTTTACATTACATTATTTATGATTAGGATAAACTGCAATCTTGTATGTGAAGCACATACAGAAGGAAGCAATATTTTTAATCATAAAATAATTTAATAAATTTTGGCATCAAAAACATGATTGATATCAACAATTGAGCATAATCTCATATAAGCTACATTCACATTGGGTAACACTTTATCTTTAATAATAAAGATTATGTGGTATTTATTTCATGTGTATGGGATAATCTTTTTCTTTTCTTGATGATAATTTAATATATATTTCCTTACCATTATAATATTACTGATATTATGGTGTAGTTTAATCTTGTGTGCCACATTCATCCAGAAGGATGCTATACTTTATATCATAATAATTGATGGATATTTGGAGGTTCAATAAATTTTTATTATGTTTAGATAATTTTATTCTGGCATTTGCTATATTCTTATGGGTTATTGCAATGCTTTTAGTAATAATTGTTTAACAATGTTCTTCTTTGCATTACATTATTTGTCATTGAGATAAAGAAGAATCCTGTATGTCAAACACATACAGAAGGATTCAATATTTTTAATCATATTAATCTAATGAACTTTGGAATCACAAGCATGATTAGAATTTTCAACTAATACTTATTTGATACTTTTCCATATTTATATTGGAGAATACCAGTTCTTTAATACTAGAAATTTAAAGATCTCTGGAGAAGACCTCATTTAGTAATTATTTGTCCTTCCTTCCTTTATTTTTCTTACTTAATTTTAATGTACAAAAAATTTTTTTGTCTGATTAGGAATGATGCAACAGTCTACAAGTGAAATCCAGATAAAATCTAAATGAAATGGGATGAATTCTAACAATAAGCATGGACAAAACACTAAAAGTGCTTTATGTTTTGTTAGACAATATTGTATTGAAACAAATGGAAAGAAACTACACTTTTTTCCTAGAAATTTTGTAGAAAATAAATTCAACCTTTCACAATTCTATACTTCAGAGCCTGGACGAAATATCTTTTATTCTAAAAATTCCTTGATTCCCATTTTATAGTGCAAACCTTTTCCATTGAAGAGCTTAAAAAATTAGGAATGTTTGAAGCTACACTTCAATGTGTGAAAGATATGTCTTACTGTGAACATCCTGTTTTGAGTAATAGTGCTCATTGTAGAGGAGATGTATTTGGGAAGATGTTTGGTGGGGGTGGCTTTTGAATTGAAAAAAATAATTACTTGTTCATAAGTAATTTTTTCAAGTTCAATATTTTTCTCTTTTATTAAATATAATCTTTTACAGGAGAATATTCTGCTAAACCAATTAATTCTAAAGAGTATAAATGCTGTATGGAGAAAGTTTGATTATTTTTTCTTTTTTTTAAAAAAAATTTCTTCTTTAAAATATCAAGATGATGTTTAACTCTGTCAAAGGCTATGGATTTGCAGGTTTGGAGAAGTTACTGATTGTAAAGAAGTTGACACATTCAGTAGTAATCTGACATGGACAAATGGATCTGCTTATAATGGTTTTCAAATGATATTCATGTTGATTCTGATTGTAGTGAGTACACCTTGGTAATTTTTATTCCTAAGGAAACTCTGAACAATACTCTTCACCTTAATCATGATGAAAAGAGACACGTCAAATAGGTGGAGAGCTTAATTTCCCACAAATTGCTTGTAAAATCAAATTTGAGGCAACTAATTGAATTACTGCTACTTTATGGCCAGCTAACTCTCTGAAGAATTTTACTTCAAGATGCCATGAAACTCCTGGACTCACTCGCATTGGTTCTTCAGCTCAAATAAGCTCTAGACTTTTTCACACCTTTGAAAAGCTTCATGAATTTGATATCAATATTTCTGAATACTTAGATATAAATCTAGAAAAAGCTAGATTAAATATATTGATATCTTTATTCACAGATGTGGTCTTATTATTTTTTTAATCTGTATTGAGTGAGGGAACTAGTTACTCCTGGGTTGAATGGAAGTCACTAATTATATGGCACTTTGGTGGCCCAAAACTTAGAATCACTCAACAAAGATTGTATGAAAAAACCAGATATAATCCATATTCTGGGGATAAACCAATGGTATTTTTAATGAATTTGATGAAAATCATAAAATACATGGATCCAAAAATGTATTATGATGAGTGGAAAGAAAAAATAATATATAAATTGCCTATATCAGTCAAATACTTTATTTTAGCTAGAGCTGAAACCATCAGAGATACTTCTGGGTCTATTAATATATTCAATGAAATATTATTGAACCAAAAATATGTGTCAAGGTGTAACCATTATATGTTAAATTTTTCAGTAGTAAAATCTACTACAAATAAGTCTTCAATAAAGAAGAAAAAACCTACTTCTCCTCTTGTCTCTAAGAAACAAGAAATTTACACTTTCTATAAATGGAACAAGCCCTGAGTAAAAATTCATACTCCTAAGAAAAGAATATATTTTATTGAAAACTCACAGGATTCTTAACCTAGTAATCATGAAGATTAAAAGGATGATATTAGTGGAAATAAATAAAGTAACCTATATTAAAGTGATGAATAAAATGAGGTACTTGTGTTAGGACAAGATATTATGTTCCTGAATAATGCAATATATTTCACAGATAAATCTTAAACTTCCATTGAGGAATCTGAAATAATAAAAGATTTAAATCATGATACTTACAATATCACACCTATTAGAGCACCTGTTATTATACTTTGAAACAAAATGAATGCCATTCTTTATACTGGGGCTTCAGGTATTTTAGTTTCTTTTAACACTTTAATCAAGCTTTATAGTAAGTACAAAGAAAAAATGGAACCTGTACAGAAAAAAAAACTGGAGAGGTTTGGGTTCAATATTATGTCCAATTGGCAAATACAGAGCTGCTGTATTCTTTAAAGATAATAATGGATATGTAAGAGCATAATTTGAATTTTTATTAATGGATAATAATAATTGTAGTGATTGGCTTATCATTGGCAATGACTTATTGATCAAATTTGGCATAAACTAGATGCTGAAAATAGTTGCTTCACAATTCAAGTAAATGGAAAAAGAACATTCAAGATTTGTTCTGAACATTCAATTTATTCCATTGATCCTAAAGAAGAACACCTCCAAGGTTGAAGACCCAACTCTGAAGTGGATGAATTGGAAAATGAAATCCAAAAATCGTTTTCCAGCCCTCAACTCTCAAAAATTGAAGAAGAAATTATTTTGAGATTGATAAAAACTTATACTATAGTATTTTCTCATGGTTCAAATGAGCTAGGATTGGTCAAAAACCATGGGATGAAAATCTCCTTAAATTGTGATTTGGATAATATTCCTGGCAGCTTAAAAAAGAAACCTTACCCAGCTTCTCCTGCAAAAAGGAAAGACATTGAAGACAACATTAAATTGTTGTTAGAAATGGGTATTATTGAAAAAGTAGACACAACTCCAAATTATTGTGTTATTACACCCATTTAAATTTCTTATGAAAAAGATAAGCCAATATTATGTTGTTATTATAGAGCTCTAGATGCATTCACTGTGAATGATATTTACCCTCTCCAAAGGATAGCTTATATTCATGCTCTCTTACAAAAAGTAAAATATATTTCCTGTCTAGATGTAAAAAAAGGTTACCATCAGACTCCTGTGGAGAAGAATTCTCATAATTACCTACTCATAACCACACACATGGGAGTATATAAATATGTGAGAATATCTTTTGGACAAAATAATTTCCCTTCAGTCTTCCAAAATTTGATGGATAGTGTTTTTTCATCAGGAAATGGTTGAAGGATGGCTCTTAGTGTATATTGAAGACATCATAGTGTTTTCAAAGACATATAATAAACATTTAGATCACCTGAAAAGAGTATATCAAAAAATGGATGAAATTAAAATGACAATAGCATTGAAAAAATGTAAGTTTGAGTTCCAATCCTTGAAAGTACTTGGACATGTTGTATCTGGATTACAAATTTGTGTTGACCAGAATAAAGTGGAAGCAATTAAAAACTTTAATATACCTAAAAATGAGAAAGATGTTCAAAGCTTTCTTTGTATGTGTGGATATTATAGGAAGTACATAAAAAACGACCAATACATTGTTTCCCTTTTAACAAAATTAATCAGTAAAAATGAGGCTTTCATTTGGAATAATGAAAGACAACATGCCTTTGATAAATTAAAGGAATGTTTAATGTCAGCTCCAATACTGGGACTGCCAGACTTTAGCGTCCCTTTTATCTTGTATACTGATGCAAGCTTTAAAGGGTTAGGTGCTGCTTTTCAGCAAAAAAAGATAATAAATGGTAAATTATTTGAAGTAGTTATCTTTTATATGTCTATAACCTTAAGAAAACCTGAATTAAGGTATGTTGCTACCCAACTGAAATTTTTAGCCATTGTGTGGGCCCTGGAGAAGCTTTATTACTATCTGGAAGACCAGAAATTTGACTTAATTAAAGATTTCAGTGCATCAAAATTATTACTAAACATGAAAACACCAAATAGACACATGTTTAGATTGCAACTACCTGTACAAGAATACAGAGTATCAATGACAATAACTCACAGAGAAGGAACATTGAATTCTACTGTGGATTTGTTATCCAGAAGTCCTTTTCCAAATGAGACTGACAACCCAGATTAGGGGGTTTCAGTTCTGACAAATCCGCACTTTAATTTGACGGATTCCGCACTTAAATAAGTGCGGATTTCCAAAACACACTAGCCCCAATACTGGTGGATTTCAAAATGAAATAGGTCACTTATTTCACTCAAATCCGCACTTTCTCAACCAAAAGTGCTGATTTCACCATCAAGTCCCATTTCACTGATTTTTCAGCATCATCCCATTCATACGCAGCACTCCGCAGCATAACACTTCATAACTCAAAACATCGTACATCACTTACATCTTCATATCATATCATATAAGAGTTATGCCTTCCTCACTTTCAAATCATGATAAATTACATAAAGCAATGACTTTCATGGCTCTTGAACTGCTCTTGGACTCTGATTGCAATTCTGACTCTGATCTAGAAGAAGATTTTGTCTTTTTATCAAAAATGGCCACGAAACGTTACCTTCTTCCCAGAAAGCCTCAAGTACTTCATACCCCCAAGTACACCATCCAAACACTTCTTAAACTATCTACACCCAGTTTTAGACAGCTGTTCAGGACTTCTCAGGATTGTTTCCTTAAATTGCTTGAGCTTATTCAGGATCATCCCATATTTCACAATAATTCTCAAAAAGAACAACAACATCCTTCAATTTAATTGGCCATCACACTATGTCATTTGGGTTCAAATGGTAATGGAGCCGCTTTGAAAAGTTTAGAAAATGTCTTTGATTTAGGGTATGGTTCAGTTAACACTTATACCAAAAAATGTATCACTGCCATCAACTCCTTGTAATCTCAACTTCTCACCTGGCCAACAAAAGAAGAGCGACTTGAATCATCTCAGGTTATGCAAGCAGAGGGCTTCCCAGGATGTATTGGTTTTGTTGATGGTACTGCTATTCCTTTGAGCCAGAAACCTGCTCAAGGTTGAAACAATTACTTTCACATTCTTGTCAAAAATTTTCACCAAAATATTTACAAGTCAAAAAAATTCCATATCTGTTTTAAAAAATTTGCAATACTCTCCCCTGCATTTTATTGAAGCAAGGGGTGGATATCACGAAAATTTTTCCAAGTCATCAATTTCACATGTCAGATTTGAAAATTTGGCAATACCCCCCCCTGAATTTTATTGAAGTAAGTGGTGGAAGTCATCTAAATTTAATATAATTACGTAAATTATTAAATAAATATCTAATATATATCAATTTCCCTAGTTTAAAGTAATGACAATCCCTCAAGCCAAAATGCAGATCAAATCTAGAAACAAAAGTTTGGGACTTTCCACAGGTATAGGCTAGAGGAACCCCATGAAACAAATAAATGTTATCATGATTACCATTTATACAACACAAGGTCGTGGGCCCATTACTTTAGTTGAGGAAATTGATACATAAAAAATATTTATTAAAAATTTACAAAAAAATATAAAAATTTTGATGACAACTCTAATCCCCATACTTTTTGGATCTAAATATAGTTTTTTTAAATCAATTAACTTTACCTTCTTTCATTACCTTATTGATTCTTTGAATCAACTTATGACTGATTTGAAATGAGCAACCAAAATGTGTTAAATCTTGACAGGATTCCAAACCAGGAGGAGCTTTGGTCATTTGATGATTATCCTTAGAAGAATTCCAAATACTTTCAATGATACCATTTCCCAAACCAAAATCAATGATGCACCGGTGGTCTGGAAAATATAAACCATGTCATTTGATTTTAGCTGGAGATGGTATTGGTTGGCCAGTAATCGGTTTGATATATGAGAATATACCAAAAGTAAGAAAATTGGTGTCCTTGGTATCGGTGTGAATTTTATTGTGAAATCCAGAATGAGTGATAATAACATTAGAAAATAAAAGATATTTGTGGCTGATATCTTCCCATTTGGAGTCACACCAATTCGGTATTCCAACCTTGGTTGCAAGTTCATGATTTTTTTCAAATGCTTTATTACAGTGCTTTTTGAGTCAAAGAGCAAGAAAAGAGTTAAAGGAAGGTAGAGTGTCCCATAAGCAAAAATCTTCATCTTTTTGAGCTTTAGTGATATTCTTGAGCAACGAATACATGCCTATATAATTGAAATGCCTAGATAATAATCATATAAGAGTTTCAGAATCCTTATCCTCTAAATATGCAATATAAAAATGTGAAATAAGACAAGTGAAATTTGGAAAAAAGGCTCAACTTCAAAGGTCAAAATCTCAGCAACCACTGAACCTAATTCAAACCTGTTTGAGTGAAATGAAAGATATGCTTTAGTAGAATCTTCAGCTAAAGGACATGTGATTTAAATAAACCTAACCCTAATTTGTTACATAAAAAATGAAATAAAAATTTAAATTGGGAAAAAAAAGGCTCAACTTTAACGGTCAATATCTCAGCAACCACTGAATCAAATTCAAATCTGTTTTGTGGGAAATGAAAGGTAGCCTTCAGGAGACTTTAGTAAAAAGAACATTAGATTTGAATAAACCTAACCCTAATTCCGAGTCTGATTTTCAAAATTTTACAAAAACTTGAAAAGTGGTAATGAAGATGAGATCAAAAAGAGTTTTATAAGTTCACTGTTATCCATATAAGAGTCATACATATATTTATGTATGAAATTTTCATAAAAGGAATGAGATATCATATAGGCATGAAAAAAAGGAGATGAAACTTACCTTGATTGAAAAGTAGGAAAAATAGAGTGAGAAAGATTGATGTTGGAATTGTGGGGAAATTGAATATGGAGTAAGTGAAATGCATAAAGAATGTGCAATGTATGTGTTTCAATGAAATGGAGCCAAAAAAAAGTGAAATAAGGGAAAGGGGGGATAATGACCATGCCAAGGAGGGATGAAGAGTAGGGTGATGGAGCTAAAAAATAAAGTAAAGAGGGAGAGAAAAAAAAGGTTAATTATACCATTGAAATCCAAAATAACCACTTACAAAAAAAATTTAGATAAAAAAAATAAAATAAACAGAAAAAAACAAAAAAAATTATAATAGTAATCAAAAAATCAAAAAAAAAGAATAAAGTGACTTACCTGGAGAGATGAGATGACAAAATGAATGAAACCAAATTGTTTGAGGGATGTTGGAGGAGAATAGGAAAAGGATATGAGGGATGAATGAAAAAAAAAATCACTGACAAAATATGCGATTTCAGAAAATATGCAATTTCATGTTGAGCTGGTGAAAGAAAACCAATGAGCCATCCAAAAAAAAAAATTTCACCGTAAATTCCAAAAAAAAATGAATATGCAACAAACCAAAATACCAACCCAAGTGAATGAAGTACACAAAGACGACATTTGGAGAGTACAAAATGGTATGGGAAAGAAAGGGATGATGTGGCCAACATGTGGTTTTGAAAAAAAAATCACGAAAAAAGTGCTGATTTGAGGTCAGAACTGACACCCATAGAAAAAAGATTAAGAAGTAGAAGAAATAAGTAAAAAAGAATGTAAACATACCTGGCCAAAATATTGAAAATGTCAGGAAGGGGTGTGTGCCGAGGATTGATGGGTAGGTAGCGAGGAAGGTCAGTGTGTCACATGTGACAGGGATGGGGTAAGAAAGGAAGGGATGTTTTGTGGCCAAAATGTGGTTGTGAAAAAAAACGGGAAAAAAGTGCTGATTTGAGGTCATAACTGACACCCTTTTTTGAAATAAGTGACTTTTTTGCAAAATTTAAGTGCTGATTTGGTTTGAAATCCGCACTTAGTTAAGTGCGGATTTGCCAGAACTGACACCCCCTATTATGTGCCTGAAAATGAGGTAATACATATATTTGGGATTTATATAGTGGATTTAGAGGAAGAATTTATGCAAAAAATATTAGAAAATTATTCATCTGATAATTATTTTTCTAAATTATCAAACATCTTAAATGATCAAACAAATTTCACAATGAGTGAATTAATTTAATCTTTACCTCCAAATTATAAAAATGCATTTGAAAAAGGTAAATTGTCCATTGAAGATGGATACATATATTAGGGGTATCAAAGTTAGAAATCTTCCATTTCAAAATACCTCTTTTTTCCACCAAAATCAACCATAATTATTTTTTAAAGTATGCCATATTTTGCCCCCAAAACATCTTTTCACTGAGAATTAATGTCATGCTTGTGGCTTTCTTTTTGTGTTGTGTAATACCTTTTAAATAATTAAAAATTTTTAACTTTGATACCCCCTATTACAGGAAAAAGTTAAGTAATGTATTAGTTATACCTCCATCTATGAAAGAGTTAATGATAAATACTTTTCATGATGAAATCTTAGCTTTTCATTTCTCTTTTAACAAAGCATTAACTAGAGTTAAAAACAAATCCTGGTGGATAAACATGAAAGAAGACATAAAGAAATACATTGAAACATATGACTATTGCCACAAATTTAAAAGATTAACTGATAAGAGAGCTGGTTGTTACAAAAAATAGAGAAGTAAAAATCCCCATGAGAAATTATAAACATGGACCTTTTAACTGGTTTTCCATTAGCAAGAAGTAAAAACTTCAATTCTTGCTGGGTAATTGTGGGTAGACTAACAAAAATGTGTAATCTTATTCCTACCCATAAAGAGGTATCTGTTAATGCCTTGGAATGTATATGGTGGACTAAAATGATCAATATTTCTGGGATCCCCAAATTCATAATCTCTGAAATAGACACTAAATTTACTTCAGAGCTCTGGACATCACTGATGAAAATATCAGGTTGTCAATTTAAATTTTCTACAGCATACCATCCACAAACTGATGGTCTGGCTGAGAGAATGATACAGATTCTGGAGGATTAGATAAGAAGATATTATGCCTTTAGATTATAATACAAAGACAATGAGAGATTCACACATGGCTTGGCAAAATTAATTCCTAGCCTTGAATTTGTGCATAATAGCACAACTCATTCTGTAACAGAGAAAAAATCATTTAAACTTTGGCTGGGGTATGTTTCAAATACACCAGTAAATTGTGTAAACAAATAACCAAGGTTAGATATAAACCCTGGTACTAAATTACTTATTCATATAAAAAAAATTTGGAGAAATCATGCAGAAGAATGCATTCAAAAAGCATTTGAGTATGAAAAGTAAATATGGGACAAATCCCATATAGAATTTGAATTCAAAAAAGGAGATGAATTCCTTATCTCAACACTACATTTTATCATATAAGATAGTGTTAAATTAAAGGATCCTTTTGTAGCAACTTTTGTAGTAAATAAAATGGTTGGTAATAAAGCTGTGGAAATCATATTATATTCCCCATATGATAGAAAACATCTGGTGTTCCCTATCTCATTATTGAAACTATACTATGAAAATGATCATGCTTAATTTCAAAAAAAGAAGAGGAAGGCCTAAGAAACAGCCTGAATAACTTGTGGAGAAAGCAGAGATTGAGAAAATTCTAAAGAAAATAATCCTTACTAAATAGAAAGGAACTGAGTATTTATTATGATATAAGGGAAAATCAAATGAATTTGATAAGTGGATACCTGACACCACGCAATATGGGAGGCGGACTTGCTAGCAAGTCTGCAATCTTGAACCCAGATTCATAATTAATTGAGCACATAATGAGGCAGTGATGAAGCAACCAACAATCAAGCTTGGAACCTCTCTGAAATAAACTCAAAGACAAGTTGAATACTTATTGAAGCACAGTTGATCATTATTGAAAAAAGTCTTGTAATCTGACTTACTCTAATTATAAAAGGAATATTGATATTAGTGGAGTTCATAACATTAAAAGACTGAAAAATGCATAAGATTTTAAAAATAATGTGCCTCTGCTTTATGAATTCATATGTAATAGTAAATTTCTCATGTAAATAAAATCAAAATCTTTTTTACATCTTCACATAAGTTTGTGGAGCTATCAATATATAGAGAAATTATTTAATATCATAATAAGTTTTTGAGGAGAAAATATGTAGTTTACTGATATTTTTTATTGGATTTCATCATTGAAAGTTTTGTAAATATATATATTTTTTCTAATATTATTACCAGGAATTATCAATTTTTTCAAGCTTTAAAATATTTTTGAAAGCTAAAAATTTCTTTCAAATATAATTTAAATACATTAATTTAGATGCATCATTTACATAATAGGGGGTATCAAATTTAGAACTTTTCCATTTCAAAACACCTCTTTTTTCAACCAAATCAAACATGATTATCTTTTAAGATATGCCATATTGTGCCCCAAAAACACCTTTTTACTTAGAATTAATGTCAAATTTTTGGCTTTCTTTTTGTGTTATAAAATACCTTTTAAATAATTACAAATTTCTAACATTGATACCCCCTAATTAGTAAATATCATTTTTTTAATAAAGTGAAAAAATGATATGGTCACTATCATTTTTAAATAATAAATTTCCTTCTCCTTCAATAAATCAAAATATTTAGGGTGGAAATTTATGATGATGAACCATATGTCTAATAATTAGTACACTAGAATTTGGGGGGCTTTTTTTAGTTTCAGGATATAGCCCATTCCCGCTCCTTGTTATTATATATATATATATATTATTTACTAGATTTTGAAATTCTCCTTTCATATTTTTTCCTTCAATTTCTGTACCATATCATGTTCTTCCCCTATTAAGTCTTCCCCTTATGCGCATTTTAATTCTCTCTTATATGTTATATTTCATCTTCACACTTTGTGGTTGCCTCTCCGCACCTCTCCATCCCGCCTCCCTTGAACTCACTCCTTTCACTCCCTTCTCCACCCCATTATACTCCCTTTGGAGTGAAAGAGGTAAGGTAGAAAGTAAAAGGGAGGAGTTTGAAAGTGTGGGGGGTGGATTGTATTGAAGAGTGATAGAGTCAGGGGGAGAAGAAAAGAGATGGGGAGGATATAAAAAGAGGCGGTGTGGGATAAAAAAGGTTAGCAAGGGGGAGGAAGTGGTAGTGAGTGGGGTATGGTGGTGTGTACTGGGAGCCCAAAGGGTGTGGTGGGGTAATGTGGCAATTGGAAGGGGTGGGGTGGGGTAGAAAGAGGAAAAATAAAGAGGAAAAATAAAGAGTTAGAAGGGTCAAGATTGGAAATAAAGGGGTGAAATGGGCTGAAAAGTGAAAGGGAAGAGGATGGAGTGTGAGAAAAACAGGTGAGGAAGGTTGAGAAGAGTAAAAGTTCAGGTTTGAAGGCATTAAAAGCAAATCAAAGTTAAAAGGATGATGAGAAAAATAAAAGGGGAGGGAATAGAAATGAAACAGGTGAAGAGTCAGAAAAGTATGTACAAAGGGGTCAGGTTAATATAAACAAAGGTGGTGAAAAACAGAAGATGAACTCTATCTTTTGGGCAAAGGATAGAGTACACCCTGCAATAATATGATGTTTTGCTTCCACTTATGAAAACAATACTTAAACCTGTTGCATGGCCATTTTACATCCTTAATCAATTCAAAATACACATATATTGGCTGTTTGTAATAAATACTTTTATTCGAAGTAGATAAATGATAAAAATATAAAAACTAGCCATAAAGCCCTAGTACATTTTATGGAATAATTGTGATGGTTATACATAAGATAAAAAAATGAATTTTACAGGTAAATTTTAGAAAAAAATTGAATAATGAAAAAAAGAGCCTACAATATTAAAAATAAAAATCTCTTTTCTATATTTTGAGGTGAGATTATTTATCCTTTAATTTAATATTAAATGCTGTTAGTGAGATGAAAAATAGCTATGGCTTGCCTTATAGAGTGAAGATGAGACTTGAACAAAAAATTAATTGCTATATTTTACCTTTTATATTTTTTTGTTTGTTCTATCATTAATATAAATATCTGAATAATTATAATTAATAACTAAAAATTTAAGAAAATTAAATAATAAAGATGTTCCAATATATTTTATTATATTGATTTAGTAAATTAATAAGCCCATTGAGCCCTTTTCATTGCTTAAATTCTTTCACACAAAGAATTATATACAATTTTATAAACATAAAAATCTTAGTTGTGATGGGACTTACATCGAGCTCCCAATGAGATTTTGTTCCTGACCACTGTTCAAGATAAGTTAATCTGTGAGAATTTTATTTATTTTATTTAAAATTTGATTTTGAATTCTTTAATTCATGCTCAGGTTTATCTTTTTATTGAAAAGATTTATACCAAATACTAGGAAACTCTGAACATAAATAAAAATTTTGAATTATTCTGATTTCCGTTTTAATAATAAATTTTTCAAGTTTCTTCTTAATTATTATAATGTGAGGTTTCTCATATGATAGATTAAAAAATCTTCTAAATTTCAATGCTTTTATCTACAATGCATATGAAAAGACAGAACTTTTTCTTTTTTATTTAAACTAAATTTGAGGAATATTATTTTTGTATTTATTAAACATTATTTAGCTCCTTTTGATTATCAAAATCTTTTTTTTTATATTTTTATTTCAAATTTTATAGAAAACCTCAAGTTATGAATTCAGATAGTTTAAAAATGTGGAAAAAAAAATTCATCAATTTGAGCTTGAAGATGATTTTAACTTACAGCCTTAAATTGTTCTTTTGAAATTAAATAAAAATTTCAAAACCTATTCCATTAAAATTTATTTTTATAAAAATTAATTTATTTAAAGATATATTCTTAATAAGGAGGATAACTTAAAAGATGCATGAATTTTTACTGTTCAATAAAATCTCAAATTATATTTAGTCTTTATATTTGCTAATAAAGAACATATTTTTCTTTTTTTTGAATATTGGTGTTAAAATCATATTACTAACAAAGCATCAATAATTTATTAATCTGTATTTTTCCACTTGAATATAATGTTTGCATTTTTTATTGTAAATTAACATGGTCAATACTCTTTTTCTTGAAAAAAGAAGGTATTTCTGCACTACTATACTCAATTTAAAGGACAAAAAGAAAAAATTGAAATATTTCATGCATCTATTTAAAATATTTTCTTAACTTTTAATTAATGAAAATTCAATTATTCTAACATTAGCCTTTTCGATGAGTATCACTATAAATATATAATTTTCCTCATTTCAAACTATACTCTCATATATTGCTTCTTCTATAAATATAATCATGCATTGATACATTAAAATTCACTTTAATACATAATATAGAGTCTGTGAAAAATAGTAGAGCTTGATATTTAAACTCAAAATCTCTCATAATGCATGATATAAATCTGTCTAGTTTGTGCTGTGTATTCCCAGGTGAAAAAGATTGATATCTTCAATTATTGAATTCAAGTAAAATAAAGCCTTCAGCTTACATTTCTAAAGAATATTTGGTGATTTATATTAATTTTCCCATTGATATTTTGTACTCCTTTTAATTAAATGATTTTAAAAGCTAAATTTTACTGAGTAGAAGTTAATTTTTGTGACTTGATGAAATTAATTTAAATAATTAAAATCAACCTAAAGAATATTTATATATTTGATAAAAATTGCTTCATAATTATGAAAAGTATTGGATTTACTAAAAATCTAACATAAAATTCCTATTAGTTTGAGCACATTTTATCCTAAGACTAAAATTACTTTACTTACCATTTGTATCATTTTCTTGCATTTTTGAATTTTATAAAAAAATATTAGACTTTACCACTTGAAGAATTTTTTGCTTGTTTAACATATATAATCTCATTCTTCAATTTTTATTTATTTGGAGAAAGTAGAAATGAGAGTGCTTCATCATGTCCATCTTTTGAAAATAAAATCTTACTGCATTTAATTTTACAATTTTGTGTCTTTTATACAGAACTTTAGAATATAATATGGGATAGGAACTATTGCTTAATTTTTTAGTTATATAATTAATTTTTATAAAAAAAATGTATTGCATAAGCTTAAGATTCTGAAAAAATAAATTGAGAATAATTCAGTTTACATGGTCTCTATAAAAAATGAAAGATTTGTATTATGAAAAAATGGATGTTTTCTACATTCAGAAGTCATGAAATATTTTTTAAATTTTTTGAAAAACATGCAGTATATTTTTTAGAATGATTAAAATTTATACTTAAGAAAAAAGAGTTAAATTTTATTTATTTTTATTCTTAAATTTTTATTCAAAAAGATTGCCTGATTACATTTCTTAAAAAAGTATTTTTATTGAGCAGATTTCAAAAGCTTTTATATTCTTATTTCCATTCAGATTTGAATAGTTTTTCATAATGCTTTCAATAAAAAATCACCCATGTTTTGTGAATATTTCAAGCTTATTTCAGGAAGATTTCAGTCTGAGTTCAGTGTGAGTTTATTCTGAGTTCCATCTGAGTTCCATCTGACTTCAAGTTGAGGACTTGCTAGCAAGTCCCCCCCCCCCAAATATTGCGTGGTGTGAAAATCTAATTTCAAATCTAACCTCCCTTCTTAAATAGTTTGAACACCTTTTTAAGCTGTCCTACTTTTTTGATTTTTCAGGTGAGGGCTTTGATTATGTTAATTTTTCCTTTTGTTTTCTTCTTTACTTCATTTTCCATCAACAAGAAGCTGCTGACATTTGATGAAGGTGGACATCTGATGTGGGTTAACTTCTCACATCCAAAACAAGAATCATGATCTGATATAATTTTGAGGAAGTTGATGATGATGAGATAATCTTCCTTTTTCAGATTTCCTGACTTTATACTTTTTAGGTTAGGAAATTTATTATGTTGATTTTTCCTTTTGTTTTCTTTTTAAATTCCTTTTTCACCAACAAGAAGCTGTTGAACTATGATTAAGGTAAACTTCTGATGTTGGTGGATTTGTCACATCCTATACAAGAATCATAAAATGATTTAATTTTGAGGAAATAGATAATGATGAGATAATCTTTCTTTTTAAGCTGTCCTGACTTAATATTTTTCAGCTGATGGGTTTGCTTATGTTGATTCTTTCTTTTGTTTTCGTCTTTACTTCAGTTTCAATTAACAAGAAGCTTCTGACCTTTGATCAAAGCAGACATCCAATGTGAATAAACTTCTCTCATCCAAAACATGCATCATAATTTGATATAATTTTGAGGAAGTGGGTGATGGCAAGATAATCTTCCTTTTTAAGCTGTCCTGCTATTTATTTTTTCAGGTGAGGGTTTTGATTATGTTGATTCTTCCTTTTGTTTTCTTCTTCACTTCATTTTCCATTGACAAGAAGCTGTTTAACTTTGATGTGGGTGAGCTTCTGATGTTGGTGGACTTCTCACATCCAAAATAAGCATCATAATTTAAATAATATTTGAGGAAGTAGATAATGGTGAGATAATCTTCCTTTTAAAGCTGTCCTGACTTTAAATTTCTCAGGTGAGGGGTTTGAATATGTTGATTCTTCCTTTTGTTTTTTTTTATTTCATTTTCCATCAACAAGAAGCTGTTGACATTTGATAAAGGTAGACATCTGATGTCAGTGAACTTCTCACATCCAAAATAAGCATAATAATTTGACTTAACTTTGAGGAAGTAGATGGTGATGAGATCATCATCCTTTTTTTTTTTTTTTACCTGTCCAGACTTTGATTTCTCTGGTGAGAGGGGCTTGCATTTCAGGAACACCTTATGTGATTTAGCATTTTCTTTATTTTTTTGTGTGTTGACTTTTTTTGAGTGTGTTTGATTTTTTCCTGATTTTTTATTATTATTTTTTTTGGGGGGTGGCATTATGAAACAGATATGTTTCAAGATAAAGAGATAAAGAGGTTAAAAAGATTTAAAGAAAAAAAATTCAGAAAAAACATGCTGATTTGTGGTTAATCCTAACTGACACTGATACCCATTTTTGAAATAAGTGACCTTTTTTTTTTTTTTTTTTGTATTTTTATTTTTATTTTTATTTCTTATTTTTATTTTTATTTTTATTTTTATTATTCTTTTTTTTTCTTTTTTTTTTCTTTTTTTTTTTATTTTTATTTTTTATTATTTTTATTTTTATTTTATTTTATTTTTTATTTTTTTATTAGAGGGTATCAATGTTCAGGGATCTGCAATTTGGGATCAATAATTTTTTCCCCCGGATTAAACATTATTAATTGCAGAAGATTATTATCCACTAGCCCCGGGGCTAGTTGATAAGGAATCCATCATAATGCATTATCCTGCCTCTTATACCCTAATTTCCATTCCTACTGCCTGATCCCAAACTCATCACATCCATAATGGATTTTTAAGAAAGTCACATAATTTATAATTTCTGATGCCATCCTTAAGTCTCTCCTCACTCCATGCTACTTAATTTTGGTGGCAAACACTTAAGTTTTTTTTCTATCTACACACCCCAACTGAACATTTGGCTGTGAATTCCCACTTCCCACTTATCACCTAAACCTTCTACCCACAGCCTATACTACCAACAACAATGAAGCACCTCTCTACTAGACAGCTACTTCACTCCACTATGAATGCTATCACTTTACTTTTAGCTCTCTACTATAAATCTGACTCTGATTTGGAAGATGCTTTAGCCTATTTGTGTTTTCTTTCCAAAAAGTGTTACCTCATTGTCAGGGGGCCAAATCTATATCATGATCCCCAATATGATCTCCGCTCTATTCTCAACATTCATCAACTATTCTTCACTCAACTATTTAGAACTTCTCCTGATTCTTTCTTAAAACTTTATCAACTCATCTCTGAACATCCTATCTTTTATAACAATTCCCATAACAAATAGCATAATCCTGCCATCCAACTTGCTGTTGCATTATGTTGCTTTGGCTCAAATGG
The DNA here is from genome assembly GCA_030280995.1 of Hemileia vastatrix. Lineage (NCBI taxonomy): Eukaryota > Fungi > Basidiomycota > Pucciniomycetes > Pucciniales > Zaghouaniaceae > Hemileia > Hemileia vastatrix. Next base: position 35,812,723 of record JASXTE010000005.1, on the reverse strand, counting down.
AAATGGTGCTTCTGTAAGACGTTTGGATAATCTATTTAACATAGGTTATGGTACAGTGATATTATACACCAAGCGCTGTATGATTGCTATCCTTTCCCTCAAGTCTCAAACACTTGCTTGGCCAACTCCAGAACAGAAACTTGAATCCTCTCAAGTAATGCAAGCCAAAGGTTTCCCTGGCTGTGTAGGTTTTGTTGATTGCACAACTATACCTTTGAGTCAAAAGCCTGCTCATGATGGGAGCCATTATTCTGATTTCAAAAAAAGTTTTATTCAAAATCTTCTCCAATTTCTCATCATTCATGAACTAACTTTTTATCTTCCTTCTAGATACTCTATTGCCATTCAACTTATATGTGATGTCACTAAAAAATTTATTGCTTTTCACAGTGGCTGCCCTGGATCATTTCATGACTCTTCATTCTTCCAAATAATGAGGATTTCTCAAAACCCAGACTCATACCTTGAAAAATCTCAGTACCTCCTTGAAGACTCAGCATATGCAAGTGGGAAGTACATTATACCTGCTTTCTGTGCTGCAACCTTATAAAATGACCCCAAACCTAAATTTAATTATCACCTTGCCCAATCAAGAGTATGGATTGAACATGCTATAGGTATTTTAAAGGGACAATTTTCTAGTCTTTGGGGGCTCAGAATCCAATTTCAAATAAAATTGGAGATCAAAACTGCAAATCATTGGATCATGACTTGTGTTATACTCCACAATATTCTAGCTGATTTAAAGGATGAGTGAAATTATCTTTATGAAGAAGAGGATCCTGAACCAGAACTGGCTCTCCACTCCCTTGAATCACAAAACATTCATTCAATCAGCATATTCTCTGTCATTATGCCTATTACTCTCCAACATTTCTCTTCACCACCCTTTTAAATTATTTTTTTGTACTCTTCCAATTTTTAACTTCCTTGTTTTTTTCACTTGGTTTGGTATTTTTGTTTGTGGAATATTCATTTTTTTTTTAAATTTACAGTGAATATCTTTTTTTTGATGGCTCATTGGTTTTCTTTCACCAGCTCAACAAGAAATCACATATTTTGTCAGTGTTTTTTTTCATTAATCACTCATATCCTTTTCATCCTCTCCTCAAACATCCCTCATATATTTTTGTTGCTTTTATTTTCTCAAATCAACTCACCAGGTAAGTCATTTTTTTATTTTTTTTGTTTTTTTATTTGCTAATCATGATTTTTTTTTGCTTTTTTTTGCTTTTTTGGTTTTTTTTTTTTTTTTGTAAGTGCTTCATTTATTTTTGTTCAAGGTTAGACTAATTTTTTTTGTTTTTTCTCTTCCTCTTTTCTCTCCATCTTTTCTCTCACTCTTTTCTCTCCCTCTTTTCACTCTTTTCCTGCTCTTTTTCCCTCCTTTCCCCCCTTCTTGACTCCCTCAATCCCCCCTTTCCCCCCTTATTATCTTCTTCACCCCACATTTCTCACCTTTCCTGTCAGTGTGTGCTAGTATCTGAGTATGATTTAATAGTAAATATTAATGGTCCTAATACTTATTGATAAGTGATTTAGTGATTAAACCTCAGGGGAAGACTAATAAAATAGTTATTTTCAATATAAACTCACAATACTTAGATTTTTATGTGTGCTAGTGGTGGAGAATAGATCAATAAAATATAGTTATAGCTTATATAAAGATAATATCAATTTATAAATGCTTTATAATATATTTCTATATGATTATAATTGTTTTATAATGTTTATTTGAAGTGTAGTAAGTAAGTGATTTCTAATAACCCATCAAAATCCTCCCTTACTTATACCAAAATCCACTGGAGTGCACAGACCTTCAATCCAGATGATGTCACTGCTATCCCCGGTAATTACAGAACTGTGAGGGCCCATCAACTCCCCATGGCGTCCACTTCAAGAAGTTTCAACACCCAGACCTCCAGTAAGGACCCTCTATCACAATTAATGATACCACAGACCCATACCATAAATAGAATAAACAAATAAAAGCAGATACCATAAAGAGACAGGTAAAATAACTCATCCAAAGAGTATATAATGAAACCCAAAGCATATAAGGGAACCAAATTAACTGTCTAAGCCCCCAATAACATCCCCAAGCATCAATACTAAACCAGTAATCATATTAAAACTAATAAATCGGTGAAAATCTATCCAAGGAAGCAGATTAAGTTGTCTAAACTGGATATATGCGCCTGAAATAGGTGTATATGCTTGTGTAGGCGTTTTGAGTCCACTGAATACGTCCATATGACCTAAAATAAGCAGAAAAATAAATTTTATAGGCTATTAAGAGGTTAAAACCCACTTATAGACCTAAATATACATAATATAACTACATATTTCACTGAATATGAGGTTTATGTATATATATAAGCTTATGTATGTCTATAATTACTTAATATCACTTAAGAGAAGTATATTATGACTCCATTAACACCTTAATAAGTACTATTAGGCTATGGATAAGCTATTTAAGCTACTATAATTTATATAATAGAGTAATAATTATATATATATGTATTATAACCATATATATAAGTATTTTAACCTTATTTTAAGTTATAATCTTAATGTAATTAAGGTTATCTTATTTTAAACATAAGAATTACTCAGTCCTTGAGATACCTAGGCTGACATTTCCTTACCTTTCCCCCCTTTTATCCCCTTTAAGTGCTCTTTTTCCTCCCTTTAGGCACCCCTTTTGCCCCCTTTAGGCCCCCTATATTCCCGCTTTACCCCCTTTTCCCCCCTTTAGGTGGCCTCATCACTCCCCCCTCCCCCAAAATCACCTCCACCCCCCTCCCCTCTCATTGCCTCCACCCCCTCACCACCACCCCCTTTGCCTCACCTCCCCCCCTTTACTAGCTAATGAATCACTAAGCAATTTATTAGCTAGTAAGGGAACTCCAAAACACTTATCTGGAGTAATTTAAAAAACAAGCACTCACTGCAATCAATGAGGGAGAAAATTCCAAATTGGCTTTGTTTTCTGAAAAGCAGGAGAAGTCTGGAAACATCAGCTGTATTATTACAGTACATCACATCATGGACAAGTTTTTCTACATGACCAAAACCAAAATTGGATGATGATGCAATCTTGGGAGAGCGGTCAGCCGAGTGGAAGCGGGCAATGTTACCACGTGGACTAGACTATGAGGCAGGCTGTGAGTGTCAATTCAGTTTAGGTTGGCTGGTCTGTGCAGGATTTTCATCCATTGAGGGGGCAAAGGGGGGGACTTTTTGGGGGTATTTTGAAGCAAAAAAAAAGACTAATCTCTGCTTTTTGATTTTTTTTTCTTTCCCTTAGTTTCTGGACATTTCCCCCTGTTTCCAAAATAAATCAGGTAATTTAATTTTTTTTATTTGTGTTTGTTTTTGCAAATAATTAATTATTCTGAAATTTACTGAATTCAATTTTTTTTTAATTTTATTTTAATAAATTGGATTGAATGACATCAAGAAGTATTTCCAATAGCAGGTAAGTAATTTTTATTTATTTTTTTATTTATTTATTTATTTTTCAATTCAATTTACTGAATTTATTTTAATTTTTTTTTATTTACTCTTTTTTTTGGGGGGAATTTATTTTACCTGGTATTTCAATCATAATTCAGGTTTTTATTTTGAATTTTTATTTTTTCAAAATTTTTTACTGATTTTTTTGCAACTAAATTTTTTTTGTTTTTTTTTCCAAAAAAAAAAAAAATTACTTTTCAATTATTTTACTGATAATTTTTTACTGTTGGGGGTTATTTTTTTTTTATTTTTATTTTTTTGTATTATAATTTTTTTTCAAGGAAGTTACTATGGAAAATTTAACTTGCTCATCTTCATTATCATAAATTCTTCTGAATCATATTTATCCTCTCTTTCTTCCTTGTCTTCAAATCATGAAGGCTCCAAGAATAATCATCAAATATATTCAAATTCTTCTTCTTTATCTTTAATTTCTTCTATCTCTTCAATGTCCTTCAATTCTATTCCTTCTCCCAATCAATCTGGGCTTTCCTTACCAGAAAATAAAAAGCAGAAAATCATGCAACCAGCTAAAGAATCAAGAAATTCAATGACAAAATTTTATCAAAATAGAAAATTGATTAGGATGAAGATATTTTGCAAAATATTCTTTGGACATTTGGATGATCTCAAATTTTATAAGACTTCAATATCAAATGTTCAGTATTTTTTTTTTTTACAAAAACATTAAAAACCTTACAGAAGGTGGTATATATATCATTGTTGCAGTTGTCAATAATTGATACAAACCTCAATAAATCTTAGAAGTTCATTCATTTAATGGGAAAAAGGATGAAGTTTTTTGCCAGCTTTCTGATTTAGTTTCTACTCTCTATCAAATAGCTTTGGTTTGACAATCCTTAACAAATAAAAATCTGATTTCTGGTGTGATGAAAGGTTTTGGTTGGCAACCAGGATATGATCAAGGAGTTTCTTTTGGTATGTAAAAAAAAAATTATTATAAGTACTTTTTAGTTTTGTCATATATTTCAGGAATTTATTCTTTGTTGAAAAATTTGAAACCAGAGAAAATGGAAGAAGATCTGAAACAATAAAATACTTTAGGATCATTTAATATTTTCTTGGAAAATTGATTTAAAAAATTATGTTTTCAAGCTTTTCAAAAAAACCATCAACATGTTTTAGAATCTGGTTTACCAAATTGGTCTGATCCTGAATGGGAAGAAGCAATAAATGATTATGTTTTTTGCTCAAATGTTATCATCACTTATAATGGATTTTAAAATCATGTTCATCTAGAAAAACATGATAAGAGTTCTCTAACATTTGGAATTTTCTCTTATATTAATCCAGAGACTGGTGTTCCTATTCCATGACCCTCTTCTGATGAGGGACATGGCCTTTATTTTCTTGACCATAAATGTATTAATGAGTTTGGTAGTGCCAATGGAATAGTTGAGGCTATATGGAATTCATCTCAAAATCGTCATCAAACAACTAAAGCACCTCCAACTTTAGTTTCTTGTAAAGAATTTACCCATTTTGGCTTTTCATTCCAAATAAATGAAGGTCTCATTAATTGTATTAATAATCAAAAAAATTAGATAAAAAAATTGTTCTTAGTAGATCTGTCAAGTATTGCAATTAAAATATTATATTTTTTGTATCATTAAATATTTTCTTCCAAATTTTTTTCCTTTTTTTTTCTCTTTTATTAATTTTTTTATTAATTTTAATTTTTTTTTAATTTTTTTTTTTTTAAACTTCCCTTTTTATTTTCCTCTTTTTCAATTTTATTTATCCTTTTTAATTTTTTTTCATTTAATTTTGGATTTGTCTCTTCCAATTATTTTTAAAAGTTACATCTAGATTACTGTTCTTATATAGTGGTGCATCTGGCCTTAGGTTGTTCTACTGGCTACTATATAAAATAGGAAAACTTGATTGGGACTGGTGAAAATAATTGGTTTTAGAAATTTTCAATTTTAATTTTTTTTCATTTAATTTTGGATTTGTCTCTTCCAATTGTTTTTTAAAGTTACATCAAGATAGATTACTGTTTTTATTTAATGGTGCATCTGGCTATTATATAAAATAAGAAAACTTGATTGGGACTGGTGAAAATAATTGGTTGTAAAAATTTTCAATTTTAAACTTTTTTTCCATTTGATTTGTTTGATTCAATAAATTGCAGGGGGGGGGTATTTCCAAATTCTTATATCAGACTTTAAAAAAAAATTGACTGGAAAATATGATGATACCCTTTCCTTAATTCAATAAAATACAGGGGGGGGGTATTGCCAAATTTTCATATCAGACTTAAAAAAAAATTGACTTGAAAATTTGGTGATACCCATCTGTTACTTCAATAAAATGCAGGGGGGAGTATTGCCAAAATTTCATATAAGAATTGCAAAATTATTTACTTAAAAGAATTTTGGTGATACCCACCCCTTAGTTCAATAAAATTCAGGGGTGTGATTGTGAAATTTTCAAATTTGACTTGAAAATTTTAACTAAAAAGGAATGTTTAACATTAAAAATTCTTGAAAATATTATTTAAAAGAGAATTTATAACATTAAAATATGAAAATTCAACTAATTATGGATAGAGTAAAAAAAAAACAGGAAATTAAGATAAAACTTTATGTAAAATTAATTATGAACAGTTGAAGTGTGGGATAAATAAAACAAACTAGTCATCAAAAAATTTCATTAAACATTGAATTTCCACAACAGATTTATTAGCTTTAACACATTCTATCAAGAACTCTTCCTTTTTGGAATTTTCTTCACAATCAAGCTTATATTTCATCTGTTCCATGAGGTTTTGATGCTCAAGTGTTTTCTCTTCTTTCTTTGATTTTTCAATACTTAGAGATAACTCAAATTTCTTCTCCTCCAAGTATTGTGCTCTATCATCCTTCCGTAAAGAAAGTTTTTACTTCCTCTCCTCCAAGTCTTGTGCCGTATCATCCTTCTGTAAAGAGAGTTTGTACTTTGTCTCCTCTAAGATTTGTGTCCTATCATCCTTCCATGAAGAGATTTTGAATTTCTTCTCTTCCAAATCATGTACCCTGTCATCCCTCCTTAAATAGAGCTTGTATTTTTGCTTTTTAAACTTTAGAGTCTCTTTAGCAACTTCCACTTGTTCTAGAGTGATAAGAAATATTAACAAAAAGTAGAAGAAAAGCAGAGTAAAGTATTAAGAGGTTTGGTATCACTTACCAGCATCACGTTTCTCCAAAAATTCTATGATAGAAGAAAAAGGGGTTTGAGATGAAGTATCACTTTTTCTTCTTCTTTGAGAGTGAAAATTAAGACTACTTGAAGCCTTTTGCTTTTTGTTCAAGGTCACATTTTCCTCCTCATCATTATTTCTGGATTCTAACTCAGTTGATTGTGGCTCCTGTGTTTTTTCTTCAGCCTATTTACAAATAAGAAAATGTAAGTAAAAAAAATATTTTGTAAGATAAAAGAAAAAAACCATACTTGAGTTAGATTAGGTTGTTTTATATTGCTGTAAGGATCTATTGAAAAGATATCTTGATTTGTGGAAGTTAAATTAGGGGAGGCTTGAGTAGAAGAAGAAGGAAAAAGATTTCTTTCAACATCATGTTTGGAGATAGCATCTTCACCATCTAACATGTTTGCAGGATTAACATCAGCTTGCTCTCCAAAAATAGAATCCATCTCTTTAAAGTAAGGACATAAAGATTCAAGTTTATCATCTATGGATTTGATGCCCTTACTGATATCAAGGTCAGTAATACCAAAACCAGTAGAAGATGAAAGAGTCTTTGCCTTCTTGGACTTGGCTCAATAATGCTTGAAGCATTCAGACATCTGTTTTGGTAAAAGATCTATCCTTCCCTTAGTCTTATTCCGTAATTCGTTGGCCATTAGAAGATAACCATTAACTTCTGATGTGGGGGGCCGTTATGGTAAGGTAAACTCTTACAGTCGCCTTGCTGTAAGCAGAATCCGGAGGAGATATGTGGATTTAGCTGAAAACCCCGTCCTTCCAATAAAAATAACAAAGTAGGTGTTCTAAATCACTAAGCTAACCAATCTACTTGGATCGGATTAATAAAAATAATGAAACTCTAAAATATTTAACGCTTATTGAGATTTAAAGAAAGTGGCTGTTGATAAAAGAAATACTGATGACAACAATTAAGGTGTACCAGTGAAAGATCTGAAAAGATTGACTTTTATGTTTTTATAATAATTTAAATTTTTATGAGACAGCAATAATCAAGTCCCAGTGAAGAAGACCTTTCTAAAGATACCCTGTATGAAGTGTTATTTAAATTGTTGAATTGTATTTCTAAAATGTTATGTAAGAATAATAAATGTTATAAGGGTATTACAAGTTATTTTAATTTGTTGAGTAATAAAAAATGAGACCGTGGTGGTTAAAGATTAAGCTGTATGATGTGTCCCCCCCCCTCAATTTCGAGTTTGAGAAGCGCTTAAGTATTCCTAGTCACGTGCCTAAGTTTTCCCCTCCAGAGCTCTTCCAGAGTCAATCCGGAGTCCGTACGGAGTCCGTCCGGACTTCCGGACTCAATTTAGAACCTTAAAACTATAATAAAAAATCTAGAAAAATTACACATAATAGAGCTACTTCCCCTTTACATACCAAACTAATTTTCGTAGTCTGTGCAGCTCTAATTACCCCGTGATAATTCATCAAAGTTAAGTAATTTTTGAAAACGTAAATATTTCTATAAAACTTTAAAATTCATTTAAAAATATAAGAAAAATAGTAAAAATTCTGGGAAAATTTCCCAAGGTTCTTGAGTGACTTGACTTGATACTTATAAATTTTTAAGACCGTAAAAATAAGTTTTCTCCGTAAAATAAATTGTATTGTGTAGGCATTCGCTCGTGACCAATTTCTTCATATTTAAAACTCAAATAAATTAAATAAAACCCTTTTATATAAAAAAAATAATAACGCCAAACTTGCACGCCGTAATAACTCCATTTACGTACTTAGGTGCCGTACTAAACTTTAGGCTACCACATCCTCCCTCCAATCGAGAATGTCCCCATTCTTAAAACTTTGCATAAGTGGTCGAACACAATATTCATCTTTAACCTTCAACCACCATCTTCTTTAATCAACTATAAAATTCATCTTCATCAATATGTCTTCCAAAGAACTTGTCGCTCCATGTGAACTCTGCGCTCGATACCAGGTACCTTGTTTAATGTCCAACCCTAATCTTCCTGGCAGAACAGCTTGCGACTTATGCCGTGTGAAAAAAGTCAAATGCAACCGGCCAATAGTTCCTTCTAAAACAAACGTATATTTAGGACCAGCAGCTCTCCCTGATCCCTCAACTTCTAAAAAGCGATCCAAAATTCTTGTCTTCTTAAAACGAATAAGATCAAAAACAGCTTCAAAAGTTCAATCTTCATCAACGGATCCCGGCCTAATTTTGCCTTCACAAGATCCTAATCCTATAACGCCAGTACCCCCAACTAACTTTGCTGAGACTATGTTTCCTGGCTCTAAATGTAAGACCCTATTTATCTTACTAAAAAAAACTTTTAATCAAAATTGACTAAACCTATGACTTAATAACATATTTGAACTTCTAGCTGTCGAAATAACCAACACTGATGATGTTGGTAGAGTGAAGACGGACTATATCAATCATTACCCAAATTTTCATCGCTATCTTTTTCTTGACTTTACTAATGAGTTGAAACGAAAAATGCTGGCCTATTTTCAAGAAACTCCAGCTAATAACCATGAAGACCTCATGAAAAGAAGAATTTTAATGCAAAGCTTTGATAATGATGTTGAACAATTTCAAAGAAATTATCTTTTCTAACAGTATAACTTGATAAAATTTTGTTTTTGCTTGGTCTTCTTAAACTTTCAACATAAATGATGTTTTCTTTCTTCTCTGGCCTGATATAACATAAAATAAAATAATATAAATCTTGTGATGATTCCACTACTGAGAGCAAGGTTTGAATCCCTTCAGACTCCCATATACCAGTCTTCCTTCTTGTCACAGCATTGAGAGAGTGGATCTTCCTATGAGCCGAATACTCCTGATTCCAACCTCATAGGGCCCCCCACTGAGCCGAATTCTATGATTCCAATCTCGCCATAAGGTCCTCCAAGATTCACACCAAAAAAAAATGGCCTAACTATGAGGCACTAAAAAAATCATTCCCTAAAATCCAACTACCATCCTAACTTCTGATTCCTTCATCACAATTTTCAAACTTTGCTATACAGCAAACCCATAAAATACTTTTGCCAGGCTTCCAATAATAATTTTAACTTTTGACCATGTTAAAGCGCCACAAATTTCACCTAATTAACCATTATGCTTTCTTTAGCATCATCACCACCTAAAGTTTTAACCTCCTAAAGCTATCAGCACCCAATTCCAGAAATAATTGAATAACCAGTTTAGAGTCTTAGTGGACAGTGATAAATTAAAAGATTGAATTGAGTTATCCAAACAAGATTGACATTCCAGTTTAAAGTCTTGGTGGACCAAACATATAATCGATTGCCAGTTTATGGTCTTGGTGGACCAAAGATCGTTTAAGTGCATAAATATCTTGATATATTCCTAAGTAAGGCCTAGGCTTGACCAAAGATTGAATAAATTTGATAATCCAGTTTAATGTCATAGTGGACCAAACATTTGATCGACAAGTAATCCAGTATAAGGCCATAGTGGTCCAATGAATGTTGAATTATCCTGCAGATATTAATTTTCCAGTTTAAAGTCATAGTGGACTAAAACAATGAATGAACTGCCAGTTTAAAGTCATGGTGGACCAAACATTTAATCGATAAGAAATCCAGTTTAAGGTCATGGTGGACCCAACAGCTTGATAACAGTCCAGTTTAAGGTCTTGGTGGACCTAACATTTGATAACACTCCAGTTTAAGGTCTTGGTGGACCTGACATTTTATTGATAAAAAAAATAAAAAAAAATCCGTCTCCAAAAATATCCATAAAATCTTGAACATCCTTGAAATTCAGTTTAAAGTCTTGAAGGACTAACAGCTCCAAGATAAAATCTAAAATGACAGTCTTGAAAATTAGCCAGTTTAAAGTCTTGGAGGACTAACAGCTCCAATATAAAATCTTTAATGAAAGTCTTGAAAATTAGCCAGTTTAAAGTCTTGGAGGACTAACAGATCGAAAATATGTGTAAAAAACTGTAAAGAATGTCTTGAACAGTAGCCAGTTTAAAGTCTTGGAGGACTAACAGATGTCTTGAAGTAAAATCCCATAGGTATTGAGTTCCCCTAGACCCTGTTTCCTGTATAAACTAAATGAATAAAACTAAAATGAATGAAGACTGAAAAATAAAACTAAGAAATATAATAATTTTGGTTTAATTAATTTTTTTTTTTTTATTTTATTATTTTATTTTTATTTTTATTTTTATTATTTTTATTATTATTATTATTTTTTTTTTTTTAATTTTAATTTTAATTTTTTTTTTTTTTTTTTTAATTTTTTTTTTTTTTTTTTTTTTTTTTTTTTTTTTAAATTTAAAATAAAAGATTTTAGAAAAGATAGTTTTTAAATAAAAGTTAAAATTTAATTTTAAAGAAAGATAAATGAATGTGAAAAGAAAGATAAAAAAAGTACTAAAAAAAAAAATTTTAAAATAAAATTTTAAAAGATGCCCCCCGGCCATTTGATGAGCCGTACCCTCGACATCATACCCACATCCAAGTGCAACTTGATGTGGTTACACAATTTTAAGAAATTGAAAAGAAAAGAAAATAAATGAAAGTTTTTAAAAGATAATTTTTATAATGATGATCACTGGGTGGGCTCCCTCCAATTTATAAAAATGATTAGAGACCACCAGTGAGCATCACCTTTACAATAATTCATAATATATATTAAAGAAAAGAAATCACAATCTAACATAAAAAATCAAAAACAAAATAAAATAAAAAGAATCTTGAATCCGGCGTTGAGAGCGGTGTCTCTTGATTTGTTCCAGTTTATAGTCTTAGTGGACTTCCTAAAATTAAAAGACAAAGCCAGGATTCAACTAGAAACAGGGAAAATTTTGGAAACGAACATTATGGGGTAATTGTGTATAGAGCAGCCAGCCCATCAATTACCCCCACACTTGCCAATGTTAAATTAAGAAGGTTCCCCTGTGAACACTTCTTCCAATAAATTTTAAAAAGTTTTCCAACACTATCTTCACCCATATTTTAAGAATTTTAAGTTTTTGAAAATTTCAAAGATGGTCTTCTTGAATTTCGTAAAGTTTCATCAATATCATAGTTTATCCTCATTGCGGAGGTATAAATTTAATAAAAGTCATTAAAATTGTAGTTTATCCTCATTTCGGAGTTCGTCCATATAATTTCATAAATGTCATAGTTTATCCTCATTGCGGAGGAATCCATAAAATTTCGTAGATATCATAGTTTATCCTCATTGCGGAGGAATCCATAAAGTTTCATTGATATCATAGTTTATCCTCATTGCGGAGGAATCCATAAAATTTCGTAGATATCATAGTTTATCCTCATTGCGGAGGAAATAAAATTTAAGAAATTTCATAGTTTATCCTCATTGCGGAGGAATACTTCGGCACTCCTGGTGCCTCTAGGATAGAACCGTTTCACTTGATCGGCTGCTACCCTCTTCTTTAATACTACTCCATCCAACTCTTCTAACACATATGAACCGTCGGAAACTTGCTCCTTGATTTTATACGGTCCATTCCACCTATCTGCAAACATCTTTCCCCACTGGCTTTCCAAACTCCTATTATACACCAGGACCATATCACCTGGGTTCAAAGGTTTCCTTAATCGATGTGCCAACCGCTCATCCCAATATCTAACTGATTGATTTCGGATCTTCATCATCCGTGAATATGCCTTTTCTAAATATTCTTCTTTCTTTTCTAGCTGCATCATTCTTGCACACAATAATTCTTCAGTAGTTTTGACCGTGTCCCAGTCAACTCCAAGATATGATTCAGCTTCTAAATCAACCGGTAAAACTGCTTTCTGTCCAAAAACAAGTTCATAAGGTGAAAATCCGGTCGTCCTTTTGGCAGTGATTCGATCAGCAAATAAAACTAAAGGTAAATAGTGCCTCCACTTTTCGCCACTTGTCTCACACATTTTAACCAATGCATCCTTAATAACTTGATGCCCTCTTTCAACCATGCCTTCAGCTTCAGGATAATATGGGGTTGCTACCCTAACCTTTGATCCAACTTTCAATACGGCCTCTTTAAACTCTGTCCCAAATTCAGGACCTCCATCTACCGTCACCAACTTCATCACCCCATACCTATATACCCAATTATTCAAAAAAAATTCTGCCACATTTTTGGCAGTTAAATTAATAAGAGGCGCTGCCTCTACCCAACCAGATAAATCATCTCTGGCCACAATTAAATATTTATACCGTCCCTCTTTTATATGAACGGCATCTAAACTAACTCTTCCAAAGAGCGTATATTCACCGGTCGCGCGTCCAGGTTCTTTTGGCCTTAAATAACTTCGTCTTTGACATTCTTCGCATGACTGAACCCACTGTTTAACAGCCATCTTCATGCCAGGCCACCAAAATCGATCAGAAATTCTTCTAAATGTTTCTCCAACGCCTCTATGCCCGAGATCTTCATGCAGTGATTTCAAAACTAATTCTTGCCCCTTCTGTTGAGTTATAACTACTTGAGGATTTGGATACCTGCTCCTCATTGAACGTCGACCAGATAGGTAAAACGTAGATGACTTCCTCTTGATAGCCACCCATTCATCGTCTTCACAATCTTCTGGCCTCTCTAAAGTCAACAAATATTTGACTAACAAAAAATAAAAACCAGTCTGACCCCAGACTTCATCTTGAAAATCGATTAATATAACATCAATAGGGACTTCTCTATCACCAATATCACCTGCACATGAATGAGCCAATAATCGTTGACCCCTAAATAAATCTTTAATCGAGCTATGTCGACGTTTTTCTTCTGAACCTTTGGATCCTTCGAAAACCGTATTTGAAAATACCTCTTTCTCTTTATCCACCTTTTTATTTAAGTTCTCTAATTCTCCAACATATACACCATTCCTTAATTTACCACTATCCCACACTACCAATCCATTTTCCTCTACATACACCACATCTTCTTCTACCTCCTCTCTGCCGAATTTATCTACACCTTTTCCAACACCTTTATTAACATATAAACTATTTTCCAGTTTATCCTCTTGGTGGAGGTCATCATCATCATAATCTAAACACAATAGTCCTTCCAGTTTAACCTCATGGGGGAGGTCCATAAACATACCCTTCCAATTTTTATCCAACCTAATTTGGCCCATTTTGCCTTTTTTACCATTTTTAAATTTAATAGAATAACAGGGTAAATCCAATAAACATATAGAAAAGTCCAAAACGTATTTGCACTCCAAAGTAATATTAACAGAAAATAATTGAGAATCCACTTGAATTATCTCCAAGTGAGCTGACCTATTGCAATCCGGGATCTCATCCTGAGGAGAGATTACAACATTTGAGCGATCAGCCCCTGCTACCCCAAAAAATGAGGGCATTCATCCCTTTCCAACAAACATAATTCACCAGAAGCCGTCCGTTTTATATGCCGCTTCTTGGTGCAAACACAACACTGGCACAGAGTAGTAATCCCTGGCCGTGTTTCCCAACCTTCATCTCCAGGAGGCGCTAACCGCATATGTAACCTCTGCATATCTTCACCAGTGATCTCCAAACTAATCCCCATGACAGCTTGATACCCTATCCTGGCCTCAAAATCCATCAAAATAGGACCACCAAGAACAGTTTTGACTGCTCTTCTGGCCACATAAAAGTGAACCTTACCAACAGATCCACCAATGCCTAACCTGACATGCTCAGCAGTACCTATCAGCTCTGTTGCATGCCCTCCAATACCTCTGAGGTTTCCCCCAGTTCCACTTTTAATTGGCAAGCCTATACTCGTCGCTTGCTCCAATGAAATTAAATTAATTTGAGACCCTGAATCGACCAAGGCCTTTACTTCTTTACCATTAAGAGTTACCACCAGGTAACCCAGGGGAGCGGAAAAATGTGTATCTACATCTTCCCCAAACTTTTCAGCATTTTCACAAATATATTCCACCTCTCCAGTGGAAACCCGAAGCCTCGTCAAATGCTTCTTTTGCTTTTCAGCAAGCGCCGGACTAATCGTAAATAACTCCCCCAAAGATAAGGGAATCTGAAGTTGATTCACCCTATTCAAAACTGCGTCCATCGCATTAGCTTGACCAGAAACTACTGGCCGCTCATACTGGACCTTTGATTTAACAACCTTGGCCCTGGGTACCTCTTGAGGTCCAACCGAGCCATCTTCACCCCCCATTATAACATCTTCACTTTCTATAACCCTAACTCCGTCACCAGCTTCTTGCACTAATCCTGATCCATCGCTAGTCCTTCTTACACCCTCCATTGGGATGGGACCGCTAAAACTTGGTCTGGGTAGAGACGCCAACGGTACGTCCTCCTCAGAATCCGAATCATCCTCTGGCATAGGCTCACCATTTAAATCAAACTTGCCATAACTAGGGGGCCCCATATCAGCAATCCCCTTCTGCATTTTATATAATTCGTCCTTAGAGTAAGGGTTCAATTTGTTGGCGGCAGTTTGAGCACTAGAAATCTTGTCCTTAGAGTAAGGGTTCACTTTGTTATTGGCCTTGCCAGGATTAGCCCTCAATTGGCTCTGAATGCTACTTTTCGCCTTAGTAGCAGCTGCTCTTCTAGCAGCATTAACATCGTATTCGCCAGCCATACAGCTACCCTCCACCTGGGCAACCGTTGCCAGCTCTAAACCACCAAAAGAAGTAGAAAATGTGGCTTTACTGACCTCTTTCTCCTTGCCCTTGTCAGCTTTACCACCATTACCATTACCATTTTTGCCACTCTTGGAATTAACATCTTCATCCGTCACCTCTTCAAATCTGGCTCTCCTTTCAGCCGTTAAACTTCTTCTGACCAAATCAGAAGGAGACTGTCCATCACTGGGCTTGATGAACGAACCATCGGGAAATTTATAAACTTTACCATCAAATAAAACTCGCCCAGCATCCATATCCTTATCAAGAGCAAAACAAACTGTTGCTCTGTGCCCTCTCCTATTACAATAGGAGCACACCTTTGGCTCATCATAGCCACCTCTATAATTACTACCACCATTCCCACCATTTCTCCCATTGCCTGGGAAGCGGTTACCGTTGTTATTGCCATTATAATTTCGACGTTCATAACCTCTAGACTGATAAGAAGTCGACGTCGACGAAGAAGCGATTGGGGCCTTATTGGCCTTCTGGGTTTCTTGAACAAATATTTTTAATTGTTTAGTTAAATCGGCCAGGTGATCGACCATCTTATTATCTACATTACCCTCAACTTTAGCAGCAGGTAATCCCATTTGAGCCTTCTTGGCCTCCTGGGCTTTGACCATAATATCGTTGTTTTCGGCCAAAACCTCGCTAACCTTGCTAACATATTGAGTGCATGACTCTTGATATTTGTCCAACGCCAATAACTTTAGATGGGCCTGAATGTTCTCTTTGATAACCTCCAGAGCCGGCAGTTTCTGCTCACCATTAGGCAGTTCCTTCATCAAATCTTTTCTTGAAAGATCCTTCAAGACGTCCATACGAATATCCCTGCTGCATGCTGACCAAAACAAATCTTTTGCTTGGTTCTCATGCACTAACTCGTCCACCAGTATAAGATATTCCACCACTTCATCAAACTGAACACAGAGCTTTTTGAAGTCAGCCATAGAAGAAACACCACCTTTTGCTTGCCAGTCTCCAACAATTTTATTGAGGTCCATCATAGTAAACCTAACACCCCATCTATCAACCATAGCTTTAGAAAGCTTAACCCAATCCTTGTCCTTGAATGCCTGCATAGCAATAACCTCTTTTTCCACCTCCCTATCAGCAATAAAAAACCTAACTTGCTTCACCATATCCACATGGGAAGCACCATCAACAGCAGCAGCAGCTTCATACCTGCTAATGAACCATTTAACCTCCTCCCCATCAAACTTTGGGCCATCCCAAGAAACAATTCTAACTGAGGGAGTAAGAGGGTTAGAAGATCCAGAAGCAACAGCAGAAGAAGACATCCCAATAAGTAATGAAAAGCGTTAACAATCGATAAAATAACAAGCCTCTTGCAGGCCAATAACAAAAATCCAATTAGAGTTCCAGAAAATAAGCCTCTTGCAGGCTAATAACGTTCTTGATCCAAGTAAGTCTTTAAAGAAAGCTAGAGATTTCGAACCCCACGTTGGGCGCCAACTATGGTAAGGTAAACTCTTACAGTCGCCTTGCTGTAAGCAGAATCCGGAGGAGATATGTGGATTTAGCTGAAAACCCCGTCCTTCCAATAAAAATAACAAAGTAGGTGTTCTAAATCACTAAGCTAACCAATCTACTTGGATCGGATTAATAAAAATAGTGAAACTCTAAAATATTTAACGCTTATTGAGATTTAAAGAAAGTGGCTGTTGATAAAAGAAATACTGATGACAACAATTAAGGTGTACCAGTGAAAGATCTGAAAAGATTGACTTTTATGTTTTTATAATAATTTAAATTTTTATGAGACAGCAATAATCAAGTCCCAGTGAAGAAGACCTTTCTAAAGATACCCTGTATGAAGTGTTATTTAAATTGTTGAATTGTATTTCTAAAATGTTATGTAAGAATAATAAATGTTATAAGGGTATTACAAGTTATTTTAATTTGTTGAGTAATAAAAAATGAGACCGTGGTGGTTAAAGATTAAGCTGTATGATGTGTCCCCCCCCTCAATTTCGAGTTTGAGAAGCGCTTAAGTATTCCTAGTCACGTGCCTAAGTTTTCCCCTCCAGAGCTCTTCCAGAGTCAATCCGGAGTCCGTACGGAGTCCGTACGGAGTCTGTACGGAGTCGAAACGGAGTCCGTCCGGACTTCCGGACTCAATTTAGAACCTTAAAACTATAATAAAAAATCTAGAAAAATTACACATAATAGAGCTACTTCCCCTTTACATACCAAACTAATTTTCGTAGTCTGCGCAGCTCTAATTACCCCGTGATAATTCATCAAAGTTAAGTAATTTTTGAAAACGTAAATATTTCTATAAAACTTTAAAATTCATTTAAAAATATAAGAAAAATAGTAAAAATTCTGGGAAAATTTCACAAGGTTCTTGAGTGACTTGACTTGATACTTATAAATTTTTAAGACCGTAAAAATAAGTTTTCTCCGTAAAATAAATTGTATTGTGTAGGCATTTGCTCGTGACCAATTTCTTCATATTTAAAACTCAAATAAATTAAATAAAACCCTTTTATATATAAAAAATAATAACGCCAAACTTGCACGCCGTAATAACTCCATTTACGTACTTAGGTGCCGTACTAAACTTTAGGCTACCACACCGTCCTACTTTAGTTGCATACTCAGTACCAAAACAAGAATCATAGTTAGATTTAGTTTTTAGCCAGTTGATAAGAATGAGATGATCATCTTTTTTTAGTTGAACAATTCTGGATTTCTCAGAAGAGCGGGGGAAAGAGGGAGTAGTGGGATTTGAAGAACAACTGGGTGATGGCTGCCTTTGAAAAGATCTATGATGAAGAGGCATGTTAAGATAATTAAAGATGAAAAGGAGCAGAAACAAGCAGATGAGATAGCAAGATGAAAAGGAGCCAAAACAAGCAGATGAGAGAGTGAGATGAAAAGGAGCAGAATCAAATAGATGAAATGGGGAGAAATTCTGAGCAGATAGAATGAACAGGATGGGATGAGAATGGGAGTGCACAGAAAGGTAGAAGGCATATCCAGAGAGTAGTCCAAGATGTGGTTATGGAAGAAAGTTGTGCAACATGTGGTTATGATAGAAAGTTGTCCAAGATGTGGTTATGAAAAATTGAGTAGAAAAATGTTGAATAAGAGGAGAACATTGACATGTAAAGTGTCTAATAACCCAATTATTAGCAAAAATAATTGTGGAAGATAATTGGGGTATAAGGATTTTTATCCACAATTAATTTAATTGGGGATCCCTGAACATTGATACCCCCTATTTCTATTTTATTTTAATTTTATTTAATTTAATTTTATTTTATTTTAATTTAATTTAATTTATTTAACTTAAATAAATTGTATTTTATTACATATATATATATATATTTAAATTTTTCATTTATTTTTTTGTGCAAAAATTGAAGTGGATGGATATGGCTTTGAAATTTGGTATTTAAAGTTAAGAAAGTGCCGATATGTATCAGAACTGATTGTAATAGCCAATGTTAATTGGGATCAGAGGTAGATGGATGAAGAACCAAAAAGAAAAAAGAAAAAAAAACATTTTTTGTTTCATCCTTTTTTTTGGATGTCCCTATCTATATATTTACATACATTCATATGTATATATGTATGTATGTACAAAGTATCCCAATATTACGGCGCGACCCTTTGAGCACGTTTCACTACGCACCAAGTAAGATATCCCTGATGGGGATATCCAGCACGAGTTAGGGATATTTCAGGGAGGGACATAAGGTCAGAAAAATAAATTTAAGAAAGATAAGTGCGAGAAAAGTAAGTATAAAAAAATCATTTGCGACCATGAGAATTTTTTTTCAAAAAAAAAAAAAATGTAAAAAAACAGAAAAAAATAAAAAGTGAAATAAAAAATCTTTTTTTTGGAGAAAAAAAAATTAAAAAACAAAATTTCCCATGGTTGCAAGATATTTTTCTTACACTTATTTTTCTCAGATATTTTTTCGCACATATTTTCCTTACACATATTTTTCTAATCTTATGTCACTCCCTACAATATCCCCAACTCGCGCTGGATATCCCCATCAGGGATATCTTACTTGGTGCGTAGTGTTTTAAATCATGGAATGTGAACTAAATAGATAACAGACATAATTTATTTCAATGGGAGTTGGTCACATTTTGTGTTGGCTGGCAAGTAGAAAAGTACAGCTAAATTCAGAACGCTTGGTCCAACTTGTAAAATTTTTACAGGTTTGTCACAGCAATTTTAGTGCGAAAACCTTGAGAGATCTGTCACTGATTGCAGATCTCTCAGGTTGAGACAAAATTCTACGATCCAGCATCAGACCTTGCCACCAGCCACCACCCCCTCAACTTCTATACCATCCACTCCACCCCATCCATTTCATCCCAGCTACCCCAGGCCTAATTGGATGCCCATCAAGATTTTTTCATTAACCTTTGGTGCGTTTTTTTTTTTTTTTTTTTTCTTATCTTTTCTTTTCTAATTGTTTTTTTTTTTTTTTTTTTTTTTTTTTTTTTTTTTTTTTTTTTTTTAGTGACTTCATGGTGTTCATAAAATATGATCCGGCATTCAAGGTCAAGGTCATCATGGCAGCTTTAGAAGGTCAATCTCTAGAAGAAATCAATTTAAAAAAAAGCTGCCCAAATTCACCGCAATTCTCTATCTCGTTGGATGAATCTCTATAACTCTACTAAAGCTGTTATAACCAACCCCTTCTACATATCTCAAATGTGGACAACCTTTCAAGATATCAGAAGATCAACAGGAATTCATTGAAGAGGTTCCTGAAACTGATCCTACAAGATATCAGGTAGAGTTTCAGGCAAGTTTGCTTGAGAATCATAATTTAGATGTTTCTCAAGCAACACTTCACCAGGAACTAATATATCGACTTCATATGAGTAAAGAGTCTCTTCAAAAAGTTCATCCAAAACAAGATGATGAGCAACGTATTTGTTTGATGTCAAAAGTTGGCCAGTTTGATCCCAAAACTCCTGTTTTCACAGGTATGTTTATTTATATTTATTTATTATATTAATTCTTATATTGATCTTTCTCTGTATTAGATGAATCTGGTATTTCTGTGGAAGGTGTGCAACGGAATGAAGGTTGGGCAAAAGTTGGCGAGCGTACCAAACGAGTAGAACACACTCGAGAAACTTTAAGTTACAATATTATTCCAGGGGTATCTCTCTCAGGTTTAGTTGCCACAGCAATACAACCCGAAATGGTGTGCCACCGTGCAGATTTTGAATTCTTTCCGGAGTACATTTTAGTGTGTTTTCCTTTCTACTAATAGTTCCTAAAATCAGAAGGTGATTCTGTTCTGAGTGTGTGTAAGCTCCCCATGATGTCACCTTATCTGGAAAGAAACAGTGTTCTTGTCATGGACAATGCGGTCTTTCATCATGGGGGAAAAATTAAAGATTTAGTGGAAAAATTTGGATGTTGACTCCTCTACCTCCCAGCCTACTCACCTGACCTAAATCCTATAGAGAAGTATTTTCGTGTATTGAAAAGCAAGTTAAGACGTTATGCTGATTTAAGCGGTGGCCCAGAGGATGAATATATAATTAACCAATGTGTAAAAATGTGGATTACAGATGAGTTAATGCATGATATGTTTAGAGCAAGTGGATATGTAGAGTAGAATTAGGAAATACATTTATGTTGAGCTGATTAAGCAATAAAAAAGACAATAAGTAAATTAAATATTATTTTATTTGGCCATTTCTCAAAAAATTTCTCAACTTGAGCATTTTAAGAGTGTGTATATCATAAACTATTGAATTTCAATAAAAAGCATATCTTATATGTGCAAACTCTATACAATTTTTACCAATATTGGCACCTCTGCATGGACGCTCAACATCATGACAAAACTTAGCATAACAAAGGTCTTTTACCTTTTTTTTTTTTTTTTTTGTTTTTTTTTTTTCATAGTTTTCTTCTTTTGGAGTTCCATAAGATGTGCACCATAAGTTTTTGAGGTGCAAACACAAGCTCTTGCTAAAGCATCAGGTACTCCAGGTTCTATCAATTCAGCAGGGGTACGATACTGGAAGTATGAGCAATGAGTTCACCCGAGATTATCAAGTGCCATTTGCAACTTTGTGTTGTCGCTATCAACACAAGCTTCAGCCAAAAAAAAGCACAAATCAGGAGACATTGGGGGATTCAAATAGGTGACTTGAGGTGGATTATTATGCTGGCTAGACCAAAATAAATCAGTGTGATTGAGATTTAAGAAGAAAAAAGGTATCAGACCAGCTTAGGATTAACACTGCGTTCTGTATTTTGCTGTAGCTGCTGTGCCAGTGAGTCAGTCTCCATATTGGATCTCGCTCATTTTGCATTCCCCAAGCCCTCCCTCTCTCTCTCTCTTCATCCCTCTCCTCCCTTTCTTATCTCTATCAGAATGGACCAAACTCTCATCAGAACTATCAACAAACTCCAAGATGCTTTTGCTTCCGTACGCGTCTCCATTTTCTCTTTCTTACCCCTCTTACCCCTCTTACCCCTCTTACCCTCTCCCTCAGGTCGGCGTCCAGAATCCTATCGATCTCCCCCAAATCACTGTCATTGGTTCTCAGTCTTCGGGAAAATCTTCCGTTTTAGAAAATATCGTCGGTCGTGATTTCTTGCCTAGAGGAAGTGCGTCATTTCTCTCCATCTGTCTCATCGACCATGGTCCTGATCTGTCTTTTCCTTATCTTTTAAAGCTGGAATCGTCACTCGAAGGCCTCTTGTCCTTCAGTTGATCAACCGGCCGTCTACCCAATCAACTCCAAACGGTGCTAATCTCATCCCCGCTGGAGATGATGAAAATTCATCTGATCCCACTCCACTTCCTCCCGGAACTGATGCTGCTCAAAATCCTGACGAATGGGGAGAGTTTTTGCATTGTATGTACACTCTTCAATCACTCTGTTTTCGTTACCTTTATCTTCTCCCATTCTACTTTCACATCTTTAAAGTGTCTTGGTTTGATTTAATCAAAATTAATACATGATCAACGTTGCTTTTGGCTCTAACCAACTGTCTTTTTTTTTTTTTTTTTTTTTTTTTTTTCCTTGTCCCCTAGTACCCGGTGAAAAATTCTATGACTTCAACAAGATTAGGGAAGAAATTGTTCGTGAAACAGAGGCCAAAACTGGAAGAGACGCTGGAATCTCTCCTTTACCAATCAATCTTCGAATCTTCTCTCCTAACGTCTTGACGCTTACTTTGATCGATTTGCCTGGACTGACCAAGGTGCCAGTAGGTGATCAGCCTAGAGATATCGAGAAGCAAATCAAAGACATGCTTTTGAAGTTCATCACCAAACCCAACTCAATCATGTTGGCCGTTACTGCAGCTAACACCGATCTAGCCAACTCAGACGGCCTTAAATTGGCACGAGAAGTAGATCCAGAGGGATCTCGAACTATTGGTGTACTCACCAAAGTAGACTTGATGGACCAAGGAACTGATGTGGTGGACATTTTGGCTGGTAGAATCATCCCCCTAAGGCTAGGATACGTTCCAGTGGTCAATCGAGGTCAGCGTGATATCGATATGAAGAAAAAAATTACTGCTGCGTTGGACCACGAAAAAGAATTTTTTGAAAACCATCCTTCTTACAGAAGCAAGAGCCAATATTGTGGTACACCGTTCTTGGCGAAGAAATTGAATATGGTTGGTCTTTTTTTTTTTTTTTTTTTTTTCTCTCCAACATGAATAATATTTTGCAGGCTTTTTGTTGTTATGTTGAGACCTCGCAGTTATCTGAGCTAAATGCTACGTGAATTCATTTACATGTTTAGATTCTAATGCATCATATTCGTAACACTTTACCCGAAATTCGAACCAAAGTCAGTCAGTCATTATCCAAATATCAAGCAGAGTTGCAAGCTTTAGGGGGTCAATTTGGGGCTCCCAATGCTTCAAATGTTGTGCTACAAATTATCACCGAATTCTGTGCAGATTTCAGAACAGTCATTGATGGAAATTCAAATGACTTGAGCGTCAATGAATTAAGTGGAGGCGCTCGAATCGCCTTTGTGTTTCATGAATTATTTAGTAACGGAGTCAAGTCTGTCGATCCTTACGATCAGGTAAAGGATGGCGATATTCGAACCATTTTATACAACTCTTCGGTTTGTCTTTTTATTGATGTTGAAATATATATATACAAAAGTTATAAAGAAAGTCTGAGGAATTAATTCATCCTTCTCTTAGGGTTCCTCTCCTGCCCTTTTCGTCGGAACTACTGCATTCGAAGTAATTGTTAAACAACAAATTAAAAGGCTTGAGGAGCCTTCTTTAAAGTGCTCAGCCTTGGTGTATGATGAGTTGATAAGAATTTTGACTCAGTTATTAAATAAGAATGTAAGACTTCCAATTGTCTCAAATGTGTGATTTATTTATTAATAAAATCTTTTGGGATCTTCACATTTCATCGGTGGATATACAGCAAGGTTTCAAACGCTATCCTGCTCTGAAAGAACGGTTTTACAGTGTCGTAGTTTCATTTTACAAAAAATCACTGATCCCGACTAACAAGCTAGTCACAGACATTGTTGCTGCTGAGGCAACGTATATCAACACGGGTCATCCTGATTTCATTTCTGGTCATAAAGCAATGGCCCTTGTTAACGCTAAGATCGAAGCTGCAAAACCCCAACAGCATCAAACAAATATGCAAGTTGATCCCAAATCTGGCAAAATAGCACCAGGGGCTATCAACAATGGTAAAGATCTTGATGTAGACATGAAATCCGATCCTGGATTTTTCGGCAGTTTTTGGAAAGGCTCTGGGGTTCCTGGGGCTCTTGGACCCAAGCGAAAGGGAGTTAATAGCGCGTTGGCTGCCATGGAGCAGCCCCCTCCAGTTTTGAAGGCTACAGGAAGCTTGTCAGAAAGGGAAGTTATGGAAACCGATGTTATTAAACGTGCGTGTTTGATATATCTTAACTTTGAGTCCTTGTAGCTAATTTTCCTATCATTGTTTTTTTTTTTTTTTTTTTTTTTTTTTTTTTTTTTTTTTTTTTTTTTGTCGCTCTATCTTGCTAGTTTTAATATCTTCATACTTTAACATTGTCAAAAGAACTGTCATTGACATGATACCTAAAGCCATCATGTTAAAATTGGTTTCAACTGCCAAAGATGATTTGCAACGAGAACTCCTGTCTGGTTCGTCATTTATTAAGATTTTAACTTTATATTTCGTATTTGTGTGGGCTAGTTTTTGGGTGTATTTCAATTGGACTAATGTTTTTTTCTTTTTTTTATTCTTCACAGAGCTTTACCGACCTGATGTTTTGGAAGACCTCACCAAAGAAAGTGATTTTGTTGTCAATCGGAGAAAAGAGTGCATCAAAATGATCGGGGCATTGGAGAAGGCAAATGAGGTAAGTTACTCACTCATCGAAACTTTTTCTACTTGGGAGGTATTTATTGAAATGCAATTGTATTCTTTCTAGATTACGGCAACAGTTTAAAAATTACCCTGATTTTTCCTCATATTGTTTACCTGTTTACACACCCAATGGCTGTGGGTGATTTTTTTTTTTCACTATAAATAGAAGCAGGAAGAATAATCAGTATTCAAGTTCCATCTAAGCTCACTTGGGCATATTGTATCATTTTTTTTTCCTGACCAAGCGACTTGTTATGCAACTTAAAGACTTGATTCGATTTATTTGAAAGAAGCAACGCGAAGACTTTGGTTCTTTGCGATGTAGAGTTTATGATTTAGTTTTCCTCATGTCCATACATATTTGCAAGTCAATGTTTAGATTTGACTTGTATCATTTTAGTTTATGTTCTTCATCTTTGTTTCAAGTATTATAATTATGTTCTTTTAGACATGCATGATATTTCTTGCTTGGTGTCATTCTAGCCTCCCACTTTCTTATTTATTTGTGTTCAAGTTGGCATAGTGTATGGGACAATGAATTTTAGTGCTACTGTTTCATTAAAATGTCTGTTAATGCACTGAAAGTATCTTTTGGCTCCTAAGTGAACACATTTCCTATACAAATACTTTTGACACTGTTTGAATGATGATCTGACTTGCAATACATTGGTTGCTGGCATAAACTAATATATTATATTCTGTCAACTTGTTGAGGGTATGAATGAATAAAGTAATTAAGTAATGAGTTGGAGCATCCTGTAGAGAAAATAGGGGGTATCAATGTTAGTGGATCTGATAAAAACTGTTATACCCCAATTATCTTGTGCAATATTATAGTTGGGGTATTAGACATTGTTATGTGTCAATGTTCACCTCTATCTGACATTTTAATCCTCCATTTTTTCATCACCGCATCTTGGACACCATTCTGGATGTGCCCCCAAGCCTCATTACTATGACTGTACACACCCTATCTAGTTTAGTTAATTGATCTGTTTGGAACGTGTTCCCATCTCATTTGGTTGATTCTTTTGCTTTTTCAATTTCAAATATATCTTGACATGCTTTTCTTGACATTAGGGGGTGTCAGTTCTGGCAAATCTGCACTTATCTAAGTGCGGATTTCCAAAACACACTAGCCCCAATCCTGGTGGATTTTCAAAAGTGAAAAAAGTCACTTATTTCACTCAAATCTGCACTTTCTCAACCAAAAGTGCTGATTTCACCATCAAGTCCCATTTCACTGATTTGTCAGCATCATCCCAATCATACGCAGCACTCTGCAGCATAACACTTCATAACTCAAAACATTGTACATCATTTACATCTTCATATCATATCATATAAGAGTTATGCCTTCCTCACTTTCAAATCATGATAAATTACATAAAGCAATGACTTTCATGGCTCTTGAACTGCTCTTGGACTCTGATTCCGATTCTGATTCTGATCTAGAAGAAGATTTTGTTTTTTTTATCAAAAATGGCCGTGAAACGTTACCTTCTTCCCAGAAAGCCTCAAGTACTTCATACCCCCCAAGTACACCATCCAAACACTTCTTAACCTATCTACACCCAGTTTTAGACAGCTGTTCAGGAATTCTCCAGAATTTTTCTTTAAATTGCTTGAGCTTATTCAGGATCATCCCATATTTCACAATAATTCTCAAAAAGAACAACAACATCCTTCAATTCAATTGGCCATCACACTATGTTGTTTGGGTTCAAATGGTAATGGAGCTGCTTTGAAACGTTTAGAGAATGTCGTTGATTTAGGGTATGGTTCAGTAAACACTTATACCAAACAATGTATCACTGCCATCCACTCCTTGGAATCTCAACTTCTCACCTGGCCAACAAAAGAAGAGCGACTTGAATCATCTCAGGTTATGCAAGTAGAGGGCTTCCCAGGATGTATGACAAGCATGTGTTGATAGAATTGAAAGGGATGGAGATTGGTGCAAACAGAGTGTGAAAATAGGAGGATGAACTCTGTTCTTTGGGCAAAGAACAGAGTTCACTTCCATAAAATATAAGCTGAAACATAGTTTTCAATTCTTTAAAAACAGTTGTAAGTAATAGAAAAAGTCACTGATTTTTTTTATATGTAATCTAAAATTTTTTAATAAAATTATTGTATTTAAGAATGGCAATATTTTCAATCAATTTTTATTGATCAACTTAATTTAATAAAGTATTATTTAAATAATTTGCTTCAAAAAATACTTTGCATTGAGTAGACTCATGGAATGATTTTTTCTGGCTTCCATTCAGTTATCCTCACACTTTCACTATGTTTTCAATATAGATCCATTATTATTTGTGTGATACTTCAAGTGAAAGTTCAGTATTACTTCAGTCTGAGTATGACTTTCACCCTTTACTTCAATAAAATGCAGGGGAGGGTATTGCCAATTTTTTTAAATCTGACATGTGAAATTGATGACTTAGAAAAATTTGGTGGTACCCACCCCTTGTTTCAATAAAATGCAGGGGAGGGTATTGCCAATTTTTTAAATCTGACATGTGAAATTGATGACTTAGAAAAATTTAGATAAGCAAACTTATTGACTAGAAAGTAAAGATAGAAAATTTTTATTATACATTCAATTTTTTGTCAAAAATAACATACTATATTCAAGACCTTTTATAAGTCAGAATATAAGAAAATATTACCAAAAAGAAATCAAACAAAATTAAATTAACTAGAAAAAAAATTTATCAATTGAAAAGGTCAAGTAATTTTTTAATGTCCTCATAAGATTGGCCATTTTTAACACATTCCATAATGAAATCTTTTTTTTTTAAAACTCTCTTGTTTTTCCAATTCACAAGTAGTAAAACAACTCGAATCTTTTAGATATAAAAATAAAACAGACGTCAATAAACGATCTGCCCTATTAAGTGGTCTTTGCCGCTGTTACCTTTTAGATATAAAAATAAAACAGACGTCAATAAACGATCTGCCCTATTAAGTGGTCTTTGCCGCTGTTACCTAAAGATAAAAATAATGAAATAATATTGAGCGAGATAAAAGACCTAATACATAAACAGAATAACAGCTAAATACAAAAGTCTAACCTTTTAGATATAAAAATAAAACAGACGTCAATAAACGATCTGCCCTATTAAGTGGTCTTTGCCGCTGTTACCTATGTACATGAATAAAATGGAAAATTAATAACAAGATAAGTGTTTACAAATAACTAGTCCTGACCTAAAGATAAAAATAATGAAATAATATTGAGCGAGATAAAAGACGGGCAAAAAGAAATGACAAGACCCAGTATTTAAGTTAGTGTCTCGCTCAATGAGGACAGGGATGAATGAATAGCATAAAATAAGAACAACATAGAAAAACGTGAGAAAAATAAGACGTGATGTGATCTCTATGGAGGTTGAGTCAATAACTACTCTTATAATTATAAAACGGATAAAAATAGAAAGAAAAACACAGTGAGTTAACTAGTTGTTCTTACACCCCTCCTTGCTATCAATCATACCGTTCAAACCAATTTTGTCTACAAATTTTCTGAATTTTTCCTTGCTAAGAGCCTTAGTAAAGACATCAGCAATCATATCAGTTGATGGCGTATATTGTAGGTCAATTTTTCCAGACATTATTTGCTCTCTAATCCAATGAAATTGGATTTCAACATGCTTAGTTCTAGCGTGAAACATGGGATTTTTGCACAAAGAAATACAACCTTGATTATCGGAAAATAATTTTGAGGAAGATTTACAGTCAAATCCAAGGTCATTAAAGAGAGTCTGCATCCAAATTGCCTCTTGCGCTGCATCAACTGTAGCTTTAGATTCAGCTTCAGTAGTGCTAAGGGCAACTGTAGGTTGTTTCTTGCAGCGCCAACTGATAGCAGTACCATTGATAATAAAAACATATCCAGTAGTTGAGCGTCGAGTAACTTGACAACCTGCCCAATCGGCATCAGCAAAACCAGTAGGAAGTGAATAACTGTAGTGACCCTCATTGATAAAAGGATCATCTGAATGAAAAGTAAGTGATAGATTGATACTACCTCGCAGATAGCGAAGGACCCTTTTGAATGCCAACCAATGTTTAATACCAGGAGCATTTAAGTATTGTGCTAGTTGACTGTTTATGAAGGCAATATCTGGTCTAGTTGCCTGAGTGATGTAATTTAATCGACCCACTGCTCGTCGATAATTGATGTTGAGTTGAGAGAATTGTTTTATTTCGTCTTCAGTTGCTGGTACCAGTTGAGTGTTCATTGTCATTGGAGTACTAGATGGCTTGCAATTTGACATGTCATAAGAAGTGAGTAAATCCTTAATCTCCTGATCTTGACAAAGAGATAAGGTACCGGTATTTCTATTTCTCGTAACCCTCATTCCCAAAATAAATTTTGCATCTCCAAGATCTTCCATATCAAACTTTGATTGAATGGCAACTTTGAACCAATCAATATCCTTACCAAAAATGGAAAGGTCATCAACATGCACATGGACGTAACAAGGATGAGTAGTACTTTCATGTATGAAGAGACAAGGATCCGCAGCTGAGGGATAAAAATTAAGGGAATAGAAGAAATTAATTAACTCTGTGTACCAACACCTAGAGGCCTGCTTTAAACCATAAAGTGAACGCTTTAACAATAAAACTGGATTTTTAAGATTGGGAGGCCTTTTCATGCCTAGAGGAATTTTCATATAAACGTCTTCGTCAGGTTTTCCATAGAGAAAAGCACCTTTGACATCCATCTGAATGAAATCCCAATCTTCTCGTGTTGCAAGACTGATGAGAACTCGTAATGTGGTGAGTCGTCCAGTTGGAGCAAAAGTCTCAAAATAATTTATTCCAGCTTTTTGTGAACAGCCTCGTGCACAAAGTCGAGCTTTATATTTTTGAATGTGACCATCTGCATCTCTTTTAATCTTAAAAACCCATATGGACCCTATCGTAGGAACATTTTCTGGTTGTTCAACAATATTCCAGACACTTTGATTTTCTATCATTTTCAACTCTTGACTAATGGCATCGAGCCAAAAATCACCATCACATCGATTAATTGCTTCAAAATAAGTAAGTGGATCTGATAATTGAATGTCGGGTACATCATCATGTGTTGCATGTGCACTAATAACGTTTGTAATTGATAAGTAGTTTTTGATTTCAAAGGCTGAATTCAGCTTCCTTGGTATTCTTTTCCGACCACCTTCAATAATGTTGGATGAGTCAATTGAAGAGCTAATATCGTTAGAAGCAATGTTGGGAGTTAATTGATAATCCCAAAATCTATTAATGGATTTTGGTTTTTCAATGGGGGGATCTTCAGATTCAGTCGAAGGTATGTGATTTGACGAATGATTATCAGAGGGAGTTAAAGGTATATTTTCAGAGAAATCAGATGTAATTGCGACAACATCTTCAGTAAAGATTTCTGACAATTGTGTTTCTGACGATAAGTCCTGAATAGGAAAAGACGTTTCATCAAAAATTACATTATGTGAGTATATTATCTTTTTATTATCAAGTCGAAGCAATCGATATGATGTCACATCTTCAGCATAGCCCAGAAAACAGCATTTTATTGAATTCGTATAAAATTTTCCTCCTCTTTTTGACTTGTCAATGAGTGCATAAGCAGCACATCCAAAAACTTTAAGATGATCGTATTTTGCATCCTTGCCAAACCTCACTTTAAATGGTGTATCAAAACTCAATGAAGCCGATGGTAATCTGTTCTCAAGATAGACTGCAGTGTTGACTGCTTCGCCCCAGAACTCAATCGGCATTTTTGCATGAAAAAGTAAAGATTTAGCCATTTCGGTGGTAATTCTGTTGCCACGTTCCGCAATAGGATTTTGCTGTGGCGTATAAGGAGAAGTAACAATCATTTTAAAGCCATCTTTGACACTTAAATCTTTGAAATCTTTATTTATGAATTCGCTTCCACCATCACACACGAAATTGCCAATTTTAAGATTTGATAAATTCTCTATTTGAGTTTTAAATTGCAAAAATGCTTTGAAAGTATCAGATTTATTAGATAAAAGGAATACAAAGCGATAAGAAGAATAAGAATCTGTAATTTTGAAATAATAATTGGCTCCTCCGTAAGTTGCAGGAGTAATTTTGCCACTTAAATCACAATGTAAGAATTCTAGAAAGCGAGTTCCTCTTGGGACAGTTCCTAAAAATGGACTATGATGGTGCTTGGCATTCACACAGGGCTCACAGAAATTAAAATCATCGCATAATTTAAACCCTATTTTAGACTGAATTTTATCAAGATATTGGGAATTCGAATGTCCTAATCTGAAGTGCCAAAGCATTTTTGAGTTTGAAGCGTAAAGAGATTTGAAAACGGGAACATGGTGCTCACCAAAATTGGCATTCAACACTACAAGTCCTTCAGAGTCATCCCATTTGCCATCAAGAATAATTTCGTTCGACCTTGTGATTGTTAATTCTCCATTAGAATTCATGTGTTGATCACAACCATGTGAGATAAACGGGCCGATTCCAATAAGGTTTTGGCTGATTTCAGGAACATGCAAGCAGTCAGTCAAAGTTATGACTTCCCTCGGTGTGACAAGGTTGACCGAACCCTTTCCCGAGCTATAAATTATGGTGCCATTACCAAGCTTGATTGGACGACGGAAGCGAGAGTATGTTTTAAAATTTGACCGTTTCTTGATCATATGAACAGTTGCTCCGCTGTCAAAAATGAGCATTTTCGAAGAAGTATTTGAAATATTTGCTTTGAAAATTTTTGCAGGTCCACAGCTGATACTTGCATGTACTTCTTCGCTAGCTTTGGAACTATTAGCAGTTACTCGATTTTTACGTTTTTCCGGATGCAATTGAAAACAATCCTCTTCAGAATGTTTCGCTTTCGGATTATGTTTTCCGTCTCGACAAAATTCCCACTTTAGTTTTTGATTAGATTTTGTTTTATTTATCAAGGCGGAATGAGATGATGTGGAATTCTCTGATTCAATTTCAGAAGAAAGACGGGCCAATCGTGAGAGTAGATTAGAAACGGAAAGATGGGTTTGGGTCACTTCACAAGCATGTAGAATCAATGCCTTATGGGTTGAGTAACATTCTGGCAATTGTCTCAATAATCGATGTGCTTCATTTTCACTTTCAACTGAGACACCAACAGACCCCAGCTCATTAATTCTGGTTCGTAGATCATTCACGAAGCTCATAAGATTGCCTTCTTGGCATTTGACATCGTGATATCGGGCAAATATCGAGGCACGGTTTGACGCATCGGCTGCAGCATATTGGTTGCTCAGCTTTGTCCAGATTTGCCAAGGCTTGTCCATATCATCATCAGTCACAAAAGCAGCAATATTGGCGGCGTCAAGTTTTGAAATGAGAATGTTTGTTGCCTTGTCGGCTCTCTTTTGAAAATCTAACTTAAGACTTTGGGCAGCGTCTTCCGGCGGCGGTTGTTCAAGACCAAATACAAGGTTTTTGAGATCCTGATAAGTGAGCAGGGCTCTCATTCTTATCCTCCATTCATGGAAATTTCCGACACTCAGTACAGGAATATTTCTGAGGGTATCGCCAGAGGAATCATTATTTGAGTCCATTTTCAATGGTGATGAAGGACGGGCAGTATTAAAACTTGTTGACGAGTAATCAGATTCGTTCGTTGAAGCTGGAGATGGGATTGTAAATATATCGTTTGATGACATTCACAAGGACACTGGGCCCATAACCTAAAACAACTCGAATCTTTTAGATATAAAAATAAAACAGACGTCAATAAACGATCTGCCCTATTAAGTGGTCTTTGCCGCTGTTACCTTTTAGATATAAAAATAAAACAGACGTCAATAAACGATCTGCCCTATTAAGTGGTCTTTGCCGCTGTTACCTAAAGATAAAAATAATGAAATAATATTGAGCGAGATAAAAGACCTAATACATAAACAGAATAACAGCTAAATACAAAAGTCTAACCTTTTAGATATAAAAATAAAACAGACGTCAATAAACGATCTGCCCTATTAAGTGGTCTTTGCCGCTGTTACCTATGTACATGAATAAAATGGAAAATTAATAACAAGATAAGTGTTTACAAATAACTAGTCCTGACCTAAAGATAAAAATAATGAAATAATATTGAGCGAGATAAAAGACGGGCAAAAAGAAATGACAAGACCCAGTATTTAAGTTAGTGTCTCGCTCAATGAGGACAGGGATGAATGAATAGCATAAAATAAGAACAACATAGAAAAACGTGAGAAAAATAAGACGTGATGTGATCTCTATGGAGGTTGAGTCAATAACTACTCTTATAATTATAAAACGGATAAAAATAGAAAGAAAAACACAGTGAGTTAACTAGTTGTTCTTACAAGTAGCCATTTCTCTTTGAAATTGACGGTCATTTACTCTTTCCATCTGCTCTGCCTCAAATTTTTTTTCTTCCAAATCTAAGGCTTGCTGATCTTTCCTTAGCATATGATCAAACTTCATCTTCTCAAAGTCAAGGGCATTATTTGCAATAGTTGATTTCGCTGAGAAAATTAAATTGAAATAAATAAATAAATCACCACACAATATGGGGGGCAGACTTGCTAGCAAGTCTGCAACCTTGAACCCTAATTTATATCTTTTTGAGCACACATTGAGGAAGTGATGAAACCATCATGAAGAAGTATTTAATTTACTTTGAACACACCTTGAAGCTCATGTGAACACGAATTGGGCTACAAGGGTTGGAAAGGCTGGAGAGAGGGGTGAGGAAGGGTATATGGGGTAGCGAAAAGGTTGGGAAAGAGTTGGAAGGGAAGATTAAGGGTTCCGAGGCATTTTAAATGAAGAAAAGGGTCTGGGAGAGGTTGAGAGGGGTGAAATGGGGATCAAAAGAGGATGGCATACAATGGGGCCGGGAGGATAGCAAAAGGCATGGGGAGGGAAGACAAGCATGTGTTGATAGAATTGAAAGGGATGGAGATTGGTGCAAACAGAGGTTGAAAATAGGAGGATGAACTCTGTTCTTTGGGCAAAGAACAGAGTTCACTTCCATAAAATATTAGCTGAAACATAGTTTTCAATTCTGTAAAAACAGTTGTAAGTAATAGAAAAAGTGGGATTCGCATTTCCAGAATTGAGATTATTTAATGGAGATTGAGTTTGAGTAGGAGGAGACTAGAAAGAAAGAGAAATTCAGAGAAGAATTGAAGAAAAAAAACAAAAAAGTAAACATACATTTAAATTTTGGGCCTCTGAGGATTCAGATCTGCTGCGATATAATGGTTCTGCTTGATAGTTGGGATCATCTTCAGCTGAACTATGGTTAGAAGGTGGAGGGGATTGATCTTCTTCAAGTAAAGGTGTGTTGGGAGGATTATAGGAAGGTTTGGATCCAGAGGGTATATGCTTAGTAGTATCGTGTAGAAACCAAGGGTTTACATCAACTTGGGAGCCAAAAAGATTATCCATTTCCTCATAGAAAGGACACATGACATTGAGCTTTTCGGAAACAGTAGTAATTCCAATCTCCAAATCATCATTGTCAATACCAAAGCCAGTTTCATTTGCAGCATGATGAGTCTTTTTATATTTTGCATGGTAACTCTTAAATCTCTCCTTCATTTGTTTAGGATTGATATCGATTCTCCCCCTTGTTTTCTTCCTTACTTCATTGGCCATCAATAAGTAGCCATTAACCTTTGAAGAAGGTGGACATCCAATACAAGTGGACTTTTCACATCCAAAACATGCTTCAAATTTGATTTTATATTAAGGAAGTTGATTATCATGAGATAATCA